>CAVNZX010000002.1:0-48095 GCA_963693515.1 Pipistrellus nathusii
CTGGTTTTTAAATCCTCCCTACTCAGTCCCACCATTGCCTCCTCACAAGGTGGCACTGCCACCTTCCACCCTCTTCCCCATCACCCATGTGTCACAAGGAGGGACTCACCATTCTGATAGTCCCGCTCCCCAGGCTGGAGGGTTCACAGGGTTCAGGCTGCTGGGAAGCTGTGATCAGAGAGGAACCGGGAGGCATGGAGATGCCAATCTTGTGCTGTTGGGGCTCCAGGAGCCTCAGACACACCCTGCACAGCAAGGGCCTTGGGTCCTAGGCCTCCTCCACCTCCTTCTTCTCACAACCAGTGTGCTGAAGCTGTGAGTCCTTGAAGAACCTGGAGTTCAAAATGTCTGCCAGGAGGAGGAAGGCGAAAGTTCCACCCTAAGGGGATGTGCAGACACCAAAATGCCTTTTAGCTCCTTCCGCTGGACGTGACATGAGAGCAGTGCCTTCTGGGTAATGTAGTTTTCTCAACTGCCCATGACTTAGGTGAACAATAGTGTTGAGGCCCAGCAAGTGACACCTGTGGAAGGAGAAGATGAGACAGGCCTGGCTAACTGGAGCAGATTAACAGATCTCTGAGGGAAAGATGGGAGGAATGCAAGAGATCCACCAAAGTATATATACAGAGGTTAGTATTGAGACATCCATAATACTATGAACAATAAAAATATATCTATTTTCTTAAATTTTAAAATAATATACCCCTAGCTGGTGTAGCTCAGTGGTTGAGGCTCAACCTATGAATCAGAACGTCCTGTTTCTTTTTTTATTCTTATTTTTAATTTGTAGATTATTTATTATTTAAAGTATTACATATAACTCGTTCCCCCCACACCCCACTGAGCTCTTCCCAGCCACCCCAAGCCTCTGCACATGCCCTTACCCCCCTCCCTCATAGCATATGGGTCCATTGACAATGCTTATATGAATTGGTTGATCCCTTACCCTTCTCCCTCTCTTGAATTGCCTGTGAAGTTTGACAATCTCTTCGATGCTTCTATGTCTCTGAATTTGTTTTTGTTCACCAATTTATGCTATTCTTTTTAAAAATATATATATTTTATTGATTTTGTACAGAGAAGAAGGGAGAGAGATAGAAAGCTAGAAACATCGATGAGAGAGAGTCATCGATCAGTTGCCTCTTGCACACCTCGTACTGGGGATATGCCTGCAACCAAGGTACATGCCCTTGACCGGAATTGAACCTGGAAACTTTCAGTGCACAGGCAGATTCTATATGTACTGAGCCAAACTGGTTTCAGTTCAGACTGGTTTTGAAAGCGTATGCCCCATGGGTGTGTACGTGCTACCATGTGTATGTTTATACATTGATGTTAAAAGTACTTACTCTTTCAGCATAAACAATACAGCTTGTCAAAAAGAAGGATCCCTGAGAGTAAGTTCTTGCCACAATTGACAGGTGTTTGCAATGACACTTGATTTGTTTCCTTTGTGCAGGTCAGAGCTCCCTTTCTCAGGTCACCCTGTCAAGCCTCCAGGGTGGATTTGCCTGGCACTATCACAAGTCCCAGAGAAGGTAGCCCAGCGCTGGGGCAAAGGCTCAGTGCTGCCATCAGGGGCCAGACTTCCCTCTTCCTGCTCTGCCAGCCTTGGCAGTGGGGAGGAAGGGTTTTCCTTGAGAAAAATCCTGTTAAAGTGGTCTGTGGGTTTGGGGGTTGCTTTGGAGTAAAGTTCACTCCATGAAACTTTGGGGGTTGCTTTGGAGTAAAGTTCACTCCATGAAACTTTCCATGGAGTAAAGTTCACTCCATGAAACTCAACTTTGCACTTTCACAAGGGCTGGGTCTTTGGCTCTGCAGATGGAAGAGTTGGAGATGGAACTCCAGGAGGAAAAAGACAACAGCCAGCACTTGGAGACCATCAATAAAGTGCAGTACCAGGCCCTCATGGAGGAGCACAGCTGCTATAAAACCCTGCTGTGTTGCTCTTGGAAGTGCAGAGCAAGGCATTCAGGCGTAGGTGGGTGCCAGCAATTGTTGGGGTGACTAGGCAGCTCTCCAGGCTTCTGTCCCCATTTGCTCTGGCCCCTCATGGTTCCTTTGGACCTGCTGCTTCACAGGGAAGAGAAGTGAATGGAATGCCTCCTTCAGCAATGTAGGGTTGGTGCAGGCCTAGGGGCAGGAGGGTCCCACAGGGGAGGAGGCTATGCCCAGCTGATCTTGGCTCGGGAAACCATATATCAGCATTGGGGTCCCTGTTACTCTGGGGATTTCTGCCCCCTCTTCCTCTTCCCTCCCACCCAAGAACTAAGAGGGTGTATACATCACAGCTGCCGATGTATGGGGATGCACCTCACCAGCTTCCATGTCTTTTCTTCCCTGTAAAAGTCTCCAAGCCTGGGCTTCTGTGTGTGTTTTTAACTTTTCATTTGGGAAACTTTTGAATATATGGAAATGTACAGAATTGTATCTTGAGAGCCCCATATACTCATCCCTGATGTCAGTACCCCATTACTCTATCTCATGTCATCTTTACCATCATACTACTTATATTAAGGTAAAAGTGATGGACATTGTAATTCACAAATCTCAACTTTGCACTTATGCCAGATCAGAGATTTGTGTACATGTAGTCAGCCAAAGTCTCCCAAGCTGCTGCTTGGGCAGATCCTGGATTGATCCAGATACCAGGGCAGGCAGAACAACATCCACAGCCTTGGCAAGGCACAGGATTACAACTCAGGAGAGAGGAGGAGAGATGTGGCTAAAGAGAGGCTCTCCCACACGTGGAGCAGCACAGGAGAGAGCTATCATTCACTTCCTGTGCTTGTGAGATGCTCCTGCTCACAGCATTTCCCTTCCTCCTCAATAAGACACTGAGAAAATGTCAGGTCTTCAGAATTGGAAGCAGCGGAGGTGCTGGGAGTCTCCATAGAGGGGTCCTTGGAGGGCATTGTCCCTGCAGAGCCTACTGAGGGTGCATCATGCTGCCATAAGTATAGGGGCCATGACATTCATTTATTCACTCACCCCGTGCTTCCAGTCCACTCTCCAGGGGCATCCACCCCTTTATCTCCCAAGTTCTCCATTCTCCGGGGGTGCTACCACATTTGCTCCTAACAAACTCTCTGTTCCTTCCAGCCAGAATGAGCACTTTCTGCCTTATGGCATTCCCGCATCCTCCTCCGGAAATCATCCCATATTCATGAGAAGCTTAGTGAGCATCGACTGGGTGTGTGGTACTGTGTCTAGATGTGGTGGAAATGACTTCAGCAGAATAATGAGGAAAGACATCACAACCCAAACCACCTGAAAGGAAGAGGGACACACACCCACCCACACACACAGGCACACACACAGCCGCCCAAACCACCCGGAAGCTAAAGCCCCACCTCACACCACACACGTTCACTGCTAGATGTATTAGAGGACAGTTTACAACCGGGAAAGAAGAGACAGTGGTGGACGGGGGGGGGGGGGGGGGGGGTTCTGTAGAGTTTTATGTCAATTTGAAAATAAACCACCTCATCAACATCATTTTTAACTTTTATTAATAAATTCATTCGGTTTTACAGCATCAGGTTGTCACAGATGGAAAGGACAAACAGATTATTAAAAGGCAATGGGAAGCACTGAAATAGTCATTAAAATCCAGAAATTCTACCGATTGAAAAAAATTCAGACCGGACAAATGTTTGTGACACTTCATTGCCAGGAAATAGAGTCAACTGCAGTTAATGAAGAAAAAGGAGCCCTCTCTGCATGTCATCATTACAATAAAAGCCCAAACACCACGTGAGGCGTCCTCCTGGTGTCCAATTTTGCCGCGGGAAGGGGGTCCATTGTGCGAGTGCAGGGAATGCCTAGGAGAAGCACAAGGCAGCCAGGAGCCACAGATGTGCAGACAGGAGAAGCTATCCCGGTCCTCTGGGTGCCACGGCGCGCTGCCAGGAGGAGCATGGAGGCTGGGCCGGGTCCCTTGGAAAGTTCTGGCAGCAGTTCCTAATGGGGGCAGCCTGGGCGAGGGAGGTGCAGCCCTCGGGACTCCTGCCCCCCTGTCCACGGCACCACGCGCATGCGCAGTTGGGGGCAAGGTGGATGCTTAGAGCAACTGGCGGCCAAGACGCACTGCCCAGCGCTTCTGGCGCCCGCCCGGCCCCGCGTGGGCGCACACCCGGGTCGCCTAGGGTGCCGTGGCATCTGCAGGACTTGGCGGGGTCGGAAGCCCTTGGAGATCCGGCAACTGGAACAGGTCCACGCCGCTGTCGCCCACAAAGTCATACATACCAGGGCCTGGGGGAGGAGAAGGGCTCCTCCAAGCCCTCTAGGGCAGAGAGCAGCTCTGTGAAGTCAGGGTCTGGGGAGGCATTCCGTGCGGCTTCGGCGTCGTCTTCGTCATTGACTTCATCATCCGGGACCTGAGGCCAGACTGTGGCCTCGGCTGGAGCTGGATCTGGAGCGGGAGCGGGAGCGGCAGCAGGTGCAGGTGCAGGTGCAGGTGCAGCGGGGACCATGTCCCGGACGCCCTGGGCGGGGTGCCAGCAGGCCTGGCTGTAGCTGGAGGCGCTGGCATCTGCTGCTGGGAAGACTTGCCAGGGGCTGTGCGGAGGGAGCACGGGGCTGGCAGGGAGCACAAGGCCCTCCTGGAAGGCAGGGTCCGCAGGCGCAGGCGCAGGCGCAGGCGCGGGCTGAGGGGTGCAGGCTCCTGGTTCCTGGGGCAAAGCGTGCTGGGCTCCAGGGCTTTTGTGCCCGCGCGGTGGTCTCTGCAGCCTGCGCTCTTTGGCCCTGCGGTTCTTGAGCCACACCTAGGGAGAGAGGGAACGGAACGGAACGGAACGGAACGGGAGCAAGTGTGAGAGGGGAGAAGCTCTGTGTGCACACACCTGCGATCGCCCGCCAGGGGGTGAGGAGGCTCAGGGAAGAAGGGCCTGCCTAACACCTCTCCCTCCGCCCCCAGATCCCACAATTGGCCCCGGGTTGGGGTGGGCTCCGGAAGAGGCGCAAAGAGCAGGAGGGGCAGGGCTTGGACTCCCAGAAACAGGGAAGGGGTCTGCTTGAGAGGGTCCCCGTGTTCCCAGAGGCCCGGCGGTCTGGGGGCGAACGTGGGGAGAAGCGAGGGGCTGTATCGTGTTGGCCAGTTTGTCCCACACAGGGCAGAGCTGGACTCGGGGGCCAGGCCCCGGACCACACGGGTGACCCTGGGCAGCGCTAGGTCCTTCTGGCCTGGTCTCCCGCTTCCCACGCCCTTCTATTTCCGCCCTCTCCCTTCCCCCTAACCGCCCCCCCCAGCGCCCCCAACCCTCACCCCCCTTCCGCACGGTGGTAGGGCATGGATTGGGATAGTGGGCGGGCAGCAGGCAGTGGGAGCGGATGGGGTGATGTCGGGGTTGGGGTTGGGGTCGGGCATGTACCTGAACTTGATACTCCTGCAGATCCAGCATGGCCGCCAGGGCCTCGCGTTCATCAAAGGTCCCATAGGGTTTCCCCTTAAAGAATGTCTCCAGGACCCGCAGCTGTTCTGCGCTGAACACCGTGCGCGGCCGCCGCCTCCTCTTCCTCGGGGCGCTCGGGGACAGCCCGGAGCCTGGAAGAAGGCGGAAAGGGAGTCAGAGGAGCTCCAAGGACTGTCCCCAGCCCAACGGGCCTGGGCCACACACCTGTGAGCAGGTGGGGGCTTCGGGCTTGAGGGCGGGGGTGGGGGGGAACAGGGCTTGTGCGTGGGCGCATGGCATGTGGCCCAGGGGCCCCGACCCGGCACCTGCCCGCCTGGGCCACCCGCCTCTCTAGGGCTCGGCGTCCGCATCTCCCAAAAGAGCCTGGGGCCAGCGCCCGTGTTCTTTTTGGCGGGGCCCACAGCCAGGCAAGGCGGGGCCCTCAGACTCACCCAGGCTTCCCCTCCCGCGGCCCTCACCCCGACAGTGTCGTCCCACCCCCCCAAAACGCACTAAGCCTGACAGAGAAGCTGGCCCCGGCCTGGATGCCCAGGGGTCTCCATCCCCCACCACAAGATCCCACCTACGGTTCCCAGGCCCTCACGGTGGCCCCAGACTCACCGCTGGGAGACCCGGGTTCTTGCATCCTGGATGCTGCTGGGCCCTCTGCGTTTGACGCTCTGGCAAGCAGCCCTGTGATCGCCTCCTTAAATTCGTGGTAGGCCCTCGCCACCCACCCGTCACAACCTATGGGGCTCTTCCCTCAGGCCCCGCCCTTTGTGCAGCTGTGTGTTTACGTGTGCGTGCGTGCGCGTGCGCGTGAGTGTGTGTGTGTGTGTGTGTGTGTGTGTGTGTGTGTGTGGGCGCGCGCGCGTGGTGTGTAGGGCCTGGGGGCAGGGTGCGCGGGGAGGCGAAATCGTTGCTTAGTCCTTTGATGGAGCAGCTACTGCACCCGCTGCACGTCCCCGGAGCTGGGAGACCTCAATGGACAGACAGCGTCGATCCTGCCCTTAAGAGGACTGCCCCCAGGGGACTTTTATTAGAATCCACAGGAGAGACAGTGACCTGGGTGATGAAATGCTAAAGGAAAGGAAAGTGTGAGATGTCATTGCCAGACTCAGTTCACCTTCTGAACTGCCTCGCCCCATCCCAGGGTGGGGTCTCCCCTAACTGGCCGTGATTTCTGCTTTCCTGCGAGCACGTTGGTCACCACGACAGTGGATGGCCCTGATGTCCCCAAGGGACAACCCAACCGATTTCTTCTTTTATACATTGTGTCCAGAGGTTCCCTTCCCCATGACGTCTAAAGGAAAAACGGGGTGTTACAAGCAAAATAGTAGGTGTCACATGCTGCTGATTGGATGGGCAAAGCTGAGAAGAGGGGCCAGGCTTGTCTTTGGGGGAGAGGATTGGGAACCGGGCCTTTCTTTGCCTTGGAGTGTGGGCTGCTCTATGAGACAGACTTGTTGATATCTGTACAGCTCCCTCAGCCAAAGACCACGAGTAGGGCACCGGTGGTGGAGCAAAAGTCGGTTTCTTTACATTTTATGAACGTTTTAAAGAAATGTTGTTACTTTTTGCTGAGACAGAGAGAGCGGGAGAGAGAGAGAGAGAGAGAGAGAGAGAGAGAGACAGAGAGACAGAGAGACAGAGAGACAAAGACAGAGACAGAGACAGAGAGAGATGTGAGAGAAACATGGATTGATTGCCTCCCAAAAGCACCCTGACCAGAGCCAGGGCTAGAACTCGCAATCAGGTGTGTGCCCGTGACCAGGACTCCTTTGATCCAGAATGGAGCCCTCAGCTTTCCAATCCCTGACACGATGCTCTAACCTACTGAGCCACACCGGTAGGGCCCCACTTGTATCTCAGTGGGAGCTTTTCCGCCATTTACATGTAAGGAGATTATTGCTACTTAGGTGTTCTTGTCATTGTTTCGGTTGCTGATTGCCTTAGAGTCCTCTGTTCTTCTTCCCCCTCCCCTCCCTTTTTTTCTTTTCATTTTGTATGACACCGCTCTCTTGTCCAACATGTTGAGGACTTTCTGCAGTGCTATGTTTGAATTCCTTTCTCTTATTTCTTGTGTACTTCCTGGTGTGTGGCTACCTGGACCCTTAACTTATGACAAATTACCAGCCTCCCCATAAAGCGGAGGTTGAAAATTTGCAGGAAAGGAAGAGGGACACACTCACACACACACACACACACACACACACACACACAGCCGCCCAAACCACCCGGAAGCTAAAGCCCCACCTCACACCACACACGTTCACTGCTAGATGTATTAGAGGACAGTTTACAACCGGGAAAGAAGAGACAGTGGTGGACGGGGGGGGGGGGGGGGGGGGTTCTGTAGAGTTTTATGTCAATTTGAAAATAAACCACCTCATCAACATCATTTTTAACTTTTATTAATAAATTCATTCGGTTTTACAGCATCAGGTTGTCACAGATGGAAAGGACAAACAGATTATTAAAAGGCAATGGGAAGCACTGAAATAGTCATTAAAATCCAGAAATTCTACCGATTGAAAAAAATTCAGACCGGACAAATGTTTGTGACACTTCATTGCCAGGAAATAGAGTCAACTGCAGTTAATGAAGAAAAAGGAGCCCTCTCTGCATGTCATCATTACAATAAAAGCCCAAACACCACGTGAGGCGTCCTCCTGGTGTCCAATTTTGCCGCGGGAAGGGGGTCCATTGTGCGAGTGCAGGGAATGCCTAGGAGAAGCACAAGGCAGCCAGGAGCCACAGATGTGCAGACAGGAGAAGCTATCCCGGTCCTCTGGGTGCCACGGCGCGCTGCCAGGAGGAGCATGGAGGCTGGGCCGGGTCCCTTGGAAAGTTCTGGCAGCAGTTCCTAATGGGGGCAGCCTGGGCGAGGGAGGTGCAGCCCTCGGGACTCCTGCCCCCCTGTCCACGGCACCACGCGCATGCGCAGTTGGGGGCAAGGTGGATGCTTAGAGCAACTGGCGGCCAAGACGCACTGCCCAGCGCTTCTGGCGCCCGCCCGGCCCCGCGTGGGCGCACACCCGGGTCGCCTAGGGTGCCGTGGCATCTGCAGGACTTGGCGGGGTCGGAAGCCCTTGGAGATCCGGCAACTGGAACAGGTCCACGCCGCTGTCGCCCACAAAGTCATACATACCAGGGCCTGGGGGAGGAGAAGGGCTCCTCCAAGCCCTCTAGGGCAGAGAGCAGCTCTGTGAAGTCAGGGTCTGGGGAGGCATTCCGTGCGGCTTCGGCGTCGTCTTCGTCATTGACTTCATCATCCGGGACCTGAGGCCAGACTGTGGCCTCGGCTGGAGCTGGATCTGGAGCGGGAGCGGGAGCGGCAGCAGGTGCAGGTGCAGGTGCAGGTGCAGCGGGGACCATGTCCCGGACGCCCTGGGCGGGGTGCCAGCAGGCCTGGCTGTAGCTGGAGGCGCTGGCATCTGCTGCTGGGAAGACTTGCCAGGGGCTGTGCGGAGGGAGCACGGGGCTGGCAGGGAGCACAAGGCCCTCCTGGAAGGCAGGGTCCGCAGGCGCAGGCGCAGGCGCAGGCGCAGGCGCGGGCTGAGGGGCGCAGGCTCCTGGTTCCTGGGGCAAAGCGTGCTGGGCTCCAGGGCTTTTGTGCCCGCGCGGTGGTCTCTGCAGCCTGCGCTCTTTGGCCCTGCGGTTCTTGAGCCACACCTAGGGAGAGAGGGAACGGAACGGAACGGAACGGAACGGGAGCAAGTGTGAGAGGGGAGAAGCTCTGTGTGCACACACCTGCGATCGCCCGCCAGGGGGTGAGGAGGCTCAGGGAAGAAGGGCCTGCCTAACACCTCTCCCTCCGCCCCCAGATCCCACAATTGGCCCCGGGTTGGGGTGGGCTCCGGAAGAGGCGCAAAGAGCAGGAGGGGCAGGGCTTGGACTCCCAGAAACAGGGAAGGGGTCTGCTTGAGAGGGTCCCCGTGTTCCCAGAGGCCCGGCGGTCTGGGGGCGAACGTGGGGAGAAGCGAGGGGCTGTATCGTGTTGGCCAGTTTGTCCCACACAGGGCAGAGCTGGACTCGGGGGCCAGGCCCCGGACCACACGGGTGACCCTGGGCAGCGCTAGGTCCTTCTGGCCTGGTCTCCCGCTTCCCACGCCCTTCTATTTCCGCCCTCTCCCTTCCCCCTAACCGCCCCCCCCAGCGCCCCCAACCCTCACCCCCCTTCCGCACGGTGGTAGGGCATGGATTGGGATAGTGGGCGGGCAGCAGGCAGTGGGAGCGGATGGGGTGATGTCGGGGTTGGGGTTGGGGTCGGGCATGTACCTGAACTTGATACTCCTGCAGATCCAGCATGGCCGCCAGGGCCTCGCGTTCATCAAAGGTCCCATAGGGTTTCCCCTTAAAGAATGTCTCCAGGACCCGCAGCTGTTCTGCGCTGAACACCGTGCGTGGCCGCCGCTTCCTCTTCCTCGGGGCGCTCGGGGACAGCCCGGAGCCTGGAAGAAGGCGGAAAGGGAGTCAGAGGAGCTCCAAGGACTGTCCCCAGCCCAACGGGCCTGGGCCACACACCTGTGAGCAGGTGGGGGCTTCGGGCTTGAGGGCGGGGGTGGGGGGGAACAGGGCTTGTGCGTGGGCGCATGGCATGTGGCCCAGGGGCCCCGACCCGGCACCTGCCCGCCCGGGCCACCCGCCTCTCTAGGGCTCGGCGTCCGCATCTCCCAAAAGAGCCTGGGGCCAGCGCCCGTGTTCTTTTTGGCGGGGCCCACAGCCAGGCAAGGCGGGGCCCTCAGACTCACCCAGGCTTCCCCTCCCGCGGCCCTCACCCCGACAGTGTCGTCCCACCCCCCCAAAACGCACTAAGCCTGACAGAGAAGCTCGCCCCGGCCTGGATGCCCAGGGGTCTCCATCCCCCACCACAAGATCCCACCTACGGTTCCCAGGCCCTCACGGTGGCCCCAGACTCACCGCTGGGAGACCCGGGTTCTTGCATCCTGGATGCTGCTGGGCCCTCTGCGTTTGACGCTCTGGCAAGCAGCCCTGTGATCGCCTCCTTAAATTCGTGGTAGGCCCTCGCCACCCACCCGTCACAACCTATGGGGCTCTTCCCTCAGGCCCCGCCCTTTGTGCAGCTGTGTGTTTACGTGTGCGTGCGTGCGCGTGCGCGTGCGTGTGAGTGTGTGTGTGTGTGTGTGTGTGTGTGTGTGTGTGTGGCGCGCGCGCGTGGTGTGTAGGGCCTGGGGGCAGGGTGCGCGGGGAGGCGAAATCGTTGCTTAGTCCTTTGATGGAGCAGCTACTGCACCCGCTGCACGTCCCCGGAGCTGGGAGACCTCAATGGACAGACAGCGTCGATCCTGCCCTTAAGAGGACTGCCCCCAGGGGACTTTTATTAGAATCCACAGGAGAGACAGTGACCTGGGTGATGAAATGCTAAAGGAAAGGAAAGTGTGAGATGTCATTGCCAGACTCAGTTCACCTTCTGAACTGCCTCGCCCCATCCCAGGGTGGGGTCTCCCCTAACTGGCCGTGATTTCTGCTTTCCTGCGAGCACGTTGGTCACCACGACAGTGGATGGCCCTGATGTCCCCAAGGGACAACCCAACCGATTTCTTCTTTTATACATTGTGTCCAGAGGTTCCCTTCCCCATGACGTCTAAAGGAAAAACGGGGTGTTACAAGCAAAATAGTAGGTGTCACATGCTGCTGATTGGATGGGCAAAGCTGAGAAGAGGGGCCAGGCTTGTCTTTGGGGGAGAGGATTGGGAACCGGGCCTTTCTTTGCCTTGGAGTGTGGGCTGCTCTATGAGACAGACTTGTTGATATCTGTACAGCTCCCTCAGCCAAAGACCACGAGTAGGGCACCGGTGGTGGAGCAAAAGTCGGTTTCTTTACATTTTATGAACGTTTTAAAGAAATGTTGTTACTTTTTGCTGAGACAGAGAGAGCGGGAGAGAGAGAGAGAGAGAGAGAGAGAGAGAGAGAGACAGAGAGACAGAGAGACAGAGAGACAAAGACAGAGACAGAGACAGAGAGAGATGTGAGAGAAACATGGATTGATTGCCTCCCAAAAGCACCCTGACCAGAGCCAGGGCTAGAACTCGCAATCAGGTGTGTGCCCGTGACCAGGACTCCTTTGATCCAGAATGGAGCCCTCAGCTTTCCAATCCCTGACACGATGCTCTAACCTACTGAGCCACACCGGTAGGGCCCCACTTGTATCTCAGTGGGAGCTTTTCCGCCATTTACATGTAAGGAGATTATTGCTACTTAGGTGTTCTTGTCATTGTTTCGGTTGCTGATTGCCTTAGAGTCCTCTGTTCTTCTTCCCCCTCCCCTCCCTTTTTTTCTTTTCATTTTGTATGACACCGCTCTCTTGTCCAACATGTTGAGGACTTTCTGCAGTGCTATGTTTGAATTCCTTTCTCTTATTTCTTGTGTACTTCCTGGTGTGTGGCTACCTGGACCCTTAACTTATGACAAATTACCAGCCTCCCCATAAAGCGGAGGTTGAAAATTTGCAGGAAAGGAAGAGGGACACACTCACACACACACACACACACACACACACACACACAGCCGCCCAAACCACCCGGAAGCTAAAGCCCCACCTCACACCACACACGTTCACTGCTAGATGTATTAGAGGACAGTTTACAACCGGGAAAGAAGAGACAGTGGTGGACGGGGGGGGGGGGGGGGGGGGGTTCTGTAGAGTTTTATGTCAATTTGAAAATAAACCACCTCATCAACATCATTTTTAACTTTTATTAATAAATTCATTCGGTTTTACAGCATCAGGTTGTCACAGATGGAAAGGACAAACAGATTATTAAAAGGCAATGGGAAGCACTGAAATAGTCATTAAAATCCAGAAATTCTACCGATTGAAAAAAATTCAGACCGGACAAATGTTTGTGACACTTCATTGCCAGGAAATAGAGTCAACTGCAGTTAATGAAGAAAAAGGAGCCCTCTCTGCATGTCATCATTACAATAAAAGCCCAAACACCACGTGAGGCGTCCTCCTGGTGTCCAATTTTGCCGCGGGAAGGGGGTCCATTGTGCGAGTGCAGGGAATGCCTAGGAGAAGCACAAGGCAGCCAGGAGCCACAGATGTGCAGACAGGAGAAGCTATCCCGGTCCTCTGGGTGCCACGGCGCGCTGCCAGGAGGAGCATGGAGGCTGGGCCGGGTCCCTTGGAAAGTTCTGGCAGCAGTTCCTAATGGGGGCAGCCTGGGCGAGGGAGGTGCAGCCCTCGGGACTCCTGCCCCCCTGTCCACGGCACCACGCGCATGCGCAGTTGGGGGCAAGGTGGATGCTTAGAGCAACTGGCGGCCAAGACGCACTGCCCAGCGCTTCTGGCGCCCGCCCGGCCCCGCGTGGGCGCACACCCGGGTCGCCTAGGGTGCCGTGGCATCTGCAGGACTTGGCGGGGTCGGAAGCCCTTGGAGATCCGGCAACTGGAACAGGTCCACGCCGCTGTCGCCCACAAAGTCATACATACCAGGGCCTGGGGGAGGAGAAGGGCTCCTCCAAGCCCTCTAGGGCAGAGAGCAGCTCTGTGAAGTCAGGGTCTGGGGAGGCATTCCGTGCGGCTTCGGCGTCGTCTTCGTCATTGACTTCATCATCCGGGACCTGAGGCCAGACTGTGGCCTCGGCTGGAGCTGGATCTGGAGCGGGAGCGGGAGCGGCAGCAGGTGCAGGTGCAGGTGCAGGTGCAGCGGGGACCATGTCCCGGACGCCCTGGGCGGGGTGCCAGCAGGCCTGGCTGTAGCTGGAGGCGCTGGCATCTGCTGCTGGGAAGACTTGCCAGGGGCTGTGCGGAGGGAGCACGGGGCTGGCAGGGAGCACAAGGCCCTCCTGGAAGGCAGGGTCCGCAGGCGCAGGCGCAGGCGCAGGCGCGGGCTGAGGGGCGCAGGCTCCTGGTTCCTGGGGCAAAGCGTGCTGGGCTCCAGGGCTTTTGTGCCCGCGCGGTGGTCTCTGCAGCCTGCGCTCTTTGGCCCTGCGGTTCTTGAGCCACACCTAGGGAGAGAGGGAACGGAACGGAACGGAACGGAACGGAACGGAACGGGAGCAAGTGTGAGAGGGGAGAAGCTCTGTGTGCACACACCTGCGATCGCCCGCCAGGGGGTGAGGAGGCTCAGGGAAGAAGGGCCTGCCTAACACCTCTCCCTCCGCCCCCAGATCCCACAATTGGCCCCGGGTTGGGGTGGGCTCCGGAAGAGGCGCAAAGAGCAGGAGGGGCAGGGCTTGGACTCCCAGAAACAGGGAAGGGGTCTGCTTGAGAGGGTCCCCGTGTTCCCAGAGGCCCGGCGGTCTGGGGGCGAACGTGGGGAGAAGCGAGGGGCTGTATCGTGTTGGCCAGTTTGTCCCACACAGGGCAGAGCTGGACTCGGGGGCCAGGCCCCGGACCACACGGGTGACCCTGGGCAGCGCTAGGTCCTTCTGGCCTGGTCTCCCGCTTCCCACGCCCTTCTATTTCCGCCCTCTCCCTTCCCCCTAACCGCCCCCCCCAGCGCCCCCAACCCTCACCCCCCTTCCGCACGGTGGTAGGGCATGGATTGGGATAGTGGGCGGGCAGCAGGCAGTGGGAGCGGATGGGGTGATGTCGGGGTTGGGGTTGGGGTCGGGCATGTACCTGAACTTGATACTCCTGCAGATCCAGCATGGCCGCCAGGGCCTCGCGTTCATCAAAGGTCCCATAGGGTTTCCCCTTAAAGAATGTCTCCAGGACCCGCAGCTGTTCTGCGCTGAACACCGTGCGCGGCCGCCGACTCCTCTTCCTCGGGGCGCTCGGGGACAGCCCGGAGCCTGGAAGAAGGCGGAAAGGGAGTCAGAGGAGCTCCAAGGACTGTCCCCAGCCCAACGGGCCTGGGCCACACACCTGTGAGCAGGTGGGGGCTTCGGGCTTGAGGGCGGGGGTGGGGGGGAACAGGGCTTGTGCGTGGGCGCATGGCATGTGGCCCAGGGGCCCCGACCCGGCACCTGCCCGCCCGGGCCACCCGCCTCTCTAGGGCTCGGCGTCCGCATCTCCCAAAAGAGCCTGGGGCCAGCGCCCGTGTTCTTTTTGGCGGGGCCCACAGCCAGGCAAGGCGGGGCCCTCAGACTCACCCAGGCTTCCCCTCCCGCGGCCCTCACCCCGACAGTGTCGTCCCACCCCCCCAAAACGCACTAAGCCTGACAGAGAAGCTGGCCCCGGCCTGGATGCCCAGGGGTCTCCATCCCCCACCACAAGATCCCACCTACGGTTCCCAGGCCCTCACGGTGGCCCCAGACTCACCGCTGGGAGACCCGGGTTCTTGCATCCTGGATGCTGCTGGGCCCTCTGCGTTTGACGCTCTGGCAAGCAGCCCTGTGATCGCCTCCTTAAATTCGTGGTAGGCCCTCGCCACCCACCCGTCACAACCTATGGGGCTCTTCCCTCAGGCCCCGCCCTTTGTGCAGCTGTGTGTTTACGTGTGCGTGCGTGCGCGTGCGCGTGCGTGTGAGTGTGTGTGTGTGTGTGTGTGTGTGTGTGTGTGTGGGCGCGCGCGCGTGGTGTGTAGGGCCTGGGGGCAGGGTGCGCGGGGAGGCGAAATCGTTGCTTAGTCCTTTGATGGAGCAGCTACTGCACCCGCTGCACGTCCCCGGAGCTGGGAGACCTCAATGGACAGACAGCGTCGATCCTGCCCTTAAGAGGACTGCCCCCAGGGGACTTTTATTAGAATCCACAGGAGAGACAGTGACCTGGGTGATGAAATGCTAAAGGAAAGGAAAGTGTGAGATGTCATTGCCAGACTCAGTTCACCTTCTGAACTGCCTCGCCCCATCCCAGGGTGGGGTCTCCCCTAACTGGCCGTGATTTCTGCTTTCCTGCGAGCACGTTGGTCACCACGACAGTGGATGGCCCTGATGTCCCCAAGGGACAACCCAACCGATTTCTTCTTTTATACATTGTGTCCAGAGGTTCCCTTCCCCATGACGTCTAAAGGAAAAACGGGGTGTTACAAGCAAAATAGTAGGTGTCACATGCTGCTGATTGGATGGGCAAAGCTGAGAAGAGGGGCCAGGCTTGTCTTTGGGGGAGAGGATTGGGAACCGGGCCTTTCTTTGCCTTGGAGTGTGGGCTGCTCTATGAGACAGACTTGTTGATATCTGTACAGCTCCCTCAGCCAAAGACCACGAGTAGGGCACCGGTGGTGGAGCAAAAGTCGGTTTCTTTACATTTTATGAACGTTTTAAAGAAATGTTGTTACTTTTTGCTGAGACAGAGAGAGCGGGAGAGAGAGAGAGAGAGAGAGAGAGAGAGAGAGACAGAGAGACAGAGAGACAGAGAGACAAAGACAGAGACAGAGACAGAGAGAGATGTGAGAGAAACATGGATTGATTGCCTCCCAAAAGCACCCTGACCAGAGCCAGGGCTAGAACTCGCAATCAGGTGTGTGCCCGTGACCAGGACTCCTTTGATCCAGAATGGAGCCCTCAGCTTTCCAATCCCTGACACGATGCTCTAACCTACTGAGCCACACCGGTAGGGCCCCACTTGTATCTCAGTGGGAGCTTTTCCGCCATTACATGTAAGGAGATTATTGCTACTTAGGTGTTCTTGTCATTGTTTCGGTTGCTGATTGCCTTAGAGTCCTCTGTTCTTCTTCCCCCTCCCCTCCCTTTTTTTCTTTTCTTTTTGTATGACACCGCTCTCTTGTCCAACATGTTGAGGACTTTCTGCAGTGCTATGTTTGAATTCCTTTCTCTTATTTCTTGTGTACTTCCTGGTGTGTGGCTACCTGGACCCTTAACTTATGACAAATTACCAGCCTCCCCATAAAGCGGAGGTTGAAAATTTGCAGGAAAGGAAGAGGGACACACTCACACACACACACACACACACACACACACAGCCGCCCAAACCACCCGGAAGCTAAAGCCCCACCTCACACCACACACGTTCACTGCTAGATGTATTAGAGGACAGTTTACAACCGGGAAAGAAGAGACAGTGGTGGACGGGGGGGGGGGGGGGGGGGGGGGGTTCTGTAGAGTTTTATGTCAATTTGAAAATAAACCACCTCATCAACATCATTTTTAACTTTTATTAATAAATTCATTCGGTTTTACAGCATCAGGTTGTCACAGATGGAAAGGACAAACAGATTATTAAAAGGCAATGGGAAGCACTGAAATAGTCATTAAAATCCAGAAATTCTACCGATTGAAAAAAATTCAGACCGGACAAATGTTTGTGACACTTCATTGCCAGGAAATAGAGTCAACTGCAGTTAATGAAGAAAAAGGAGCCCTCTCTGCATGTCATCATTACAATAAAAGCCCAAACACCACGTGAGGCGTCCTCCTGGTGTCCAATTTTGCCGCGGGAAGGGGGTCCATTGTGCGAGTGCAGGGAATGCCTAGGAGAAGCACAAGGCAGCCAGGAGCCACAGATGTGCAGACAGGAGAAGCTATCCCGGTCCTCTGGGTGCCACGGCGCGCTGCCAGGAGGAGCATGGAGGCTGGGCCGGGTCCCTTGGAAAGTTCTGGCAGCAGTTCCTAATGGGGGCAGCCTGGGCGAGGGAGGTGCAGCCCTCGGGACTCCTGCCCCCCTGTCCACGGCACCACGCGCATGCGCAGTTGGGGGCAAGGTGGATGCTTAGAGCAACTGGCGGCCAAGACGCACTGCCCAGCGCTTCTGGCGCCCGCCCGGCCCCGCGTGGGCGCACACCCGGGTCGCCTAGGGTGCCGTGGCATCTGCAGGACTTGGCGGGGTCGGAAGCCCTTGGAGATCCGGCAACTGGAACAGGTCCACGCCGCTGTCGCCCACAAAGTCATACATACCAGGGCCTGGGGGAGGAGAAGGGCTCCTCCAAGCCCTCTAGGGCAGAGAGCAGCTCTGTGAAGTCAGGGTCTGGGGAGGCATTCCGTGCGGCTTCGGCGTCGTCTTCGTCATTGACTTCATCATCCGGGACCTGAGGCCAGACTGTGGCCTCGGCTGGAGCTGGATCTGGAGCGGGAGCGGGAGCGGCAGCAGGTGCAGGTGCAGGTGCAGGTGCAGCGGGGACCATGTCCCGGACGCCCTGGGCGGGGTGCCAGCAGGCCTGGCTGTAGCTGGAGGCGCTGGCATCTGCTGCTGGGAAGACTTGCCAGGGGCTGTGCGGAGGGAGCACGGGGCTGGCAGGGAGCACAAGGCCCTCCTGGAAGGCAGGGTCCGCAGGCGCAGGCGCAGGCGCAGGCGCAGGCGCGGGCTGAGGGGCGCAGGCTCCTGGTTCCTGGGGCAAAGCGTGCTGGGCTCCAGGGCTTTTGTGCCCGCGCGGTGGTCTCTGCAGCCTGCGCTCTTTGGCCCTGCGGTTCTTGAGCCACACCTAGGGAGAGAGGGAACGGAACGGAACGGAACGGAACGGGAGCAAGTGTGAGAGGGGAGAAGCTCTGTGTGCACACACCTGCGATCGCCCGCCAGGGGGTGAGGAGGCTCAGGGAAGAAGGGCCTGCCTAACACCTCTCCCTCCGCCCCCAGATCCCACAATTGGCCCCGGGTTGGGGTGGGCTCCGGAAGAGGCGCAAAGAGCAGGAGGGGCAGGGCTTGGACTCCCAGAAACAGGGAAGGGGTCTGCTTGAGAGGGTCCCCGTGTTCCCAGAGGCCCGGCGGTCTGGGGGCGAACGTGGGGAGAAGCGAGGGGCTGTATCGTGTTGGCCAGTTTGTCCCACACAGGGCAGAGCTGGACTCGGGGGCCAGGCCCCGGACCACACGGGTGACCCTGGGCAGCGCTAGGTCCTTCTGGCCTGGTCTCCCGCTTCCCACGCCCTTCTATTTCCGCCCTCTCCCTTCCCCCTAACCGCCCCCCCCAGCGCCCCCAACCCTCACCCCCCTTCCGCACGGTGGTAGGGCATGGATTGGGATAGTGGGCGGGCAGCAGGCAGTGGGAGCGGATGGGGTGATGTCGGGGTTGGGGTTGGGGTCGGGCATGTACCTGAACTTGATACTCCTGCAGATCCAGCATGGCCGCCAGGGCCTCGCGTTCATCAAAGGTCCCATAGGGTTTCCCCTTAAAGAATGTCTCCAGGACCCGCAGCTGTTCTGCGCTGAACACCGTGCGTGGCCGCCGCTTCCTCTTCCTCGGGGCGCTCGGGGACAGCCCGGAGCCTGGAAGAAGGCGGAAAGGGAGTCAGAGGAGCTCCAAGGACTGTCCCCAGCCCAACGGGCCTGGGCCACACACCTGTGAGCAGGTGGGGGCTTCGGGCTTGAGGGCGGGGGTGGGGGGGAACAGGGCTTGTGCGTGGGCGCATGGCATGTGGCCCAGGGGCCCCGACCCGGCACCTGCCCGCCCGGGCCACCCGCCTCTCTAGGGCTCGGCGTCCGCATCTCCCAAAAGAGCCTGGGGCCAGCGCCCGTGTTCTTTTTGGCGGGGCCCACAGCCAGGCAAGGCGGGGCCCTCAGACTCACCCAGGCTTCCCCTCCCGCGGCCCTCACCCCGACAGTGTCGTCCCACCCCCCCAAAACGCACTAAGCCTGACAGAGAAGCTCGCCCCGGCCTGGATGCCCAGGGGTCTCCATCCCCCACCACAAGATCCCACCTACGGTTCCCAGGCCCTCACGGTGGCCCCAGACTCACCGCTGGGAGACCCGGGTTCTTGCATCCTGGATGCTGCTGGGCCCTCTGCGTTTGACGCTCTGGCAAGCAGCCCTGTGATCGCCTCCTTAAATTCGTGGTAGGCCCTCGCCACCCACCCGTCACAACCTATGGGGCTCTTCCCTCAGGCCCCGCCCTTTGTGCAGCTGTGTGTTTACGTGTGCGTGCGTGCGCGTGCGTGTGAGTGTGTGTGTGTGTGTGTGTGTGTGTGTGTGTGTGTGTGGGCGCGCGCGCGTGGTGTGTAGGGCCTGGGGGCAGGGTGCGCGGGGAGGCGAAATCGTTGCTTAGTCCTTTGATGGAGCAGCTACTGCACCCGCTGCACGTCCCCGGAGCTGGGAGACCTCAATGGACAGACAGCGTCGATCCTGCCCTTAAGAGGACTGCCCCCAGGGGACTTTTATTAGAATCCACAGGAGAGACAGTGACCTGGGTGATGAAATGCTAAAGGAAAGGAAAGTGTGAGATGTCATTGCCAGACTCAGTTCACCTTCTGAACTGCCTCGCCCCATCCCAGGGTGGGGTCTCCCCTAACTGGCCGTGATTTCTGCTTTCCTGCGAGCACGTTGGTCACCACGACAGTGGATGGCCCTGATGTCCCCAAGGGACAACCCAACCGATTTCTTCTTTTATACATTGTGTCCAGAGGTTCCCTTCCCCATGACGTCTAAAGGAAAAACGGGGTGTTACAAGCAAAATAGTAGGTGTCACATGCTGCTGATTGGATGGGCAAAGCTGAGAAGAGGGGCCAGGCTTGTCTTTGGGGGAGAGGATTGGGAACCGGGCCTTTCTTTGCCTTGGAGTGTGGGCTGCTCTATGAGACAGACTTGTTGATATCTGTACAGCTCCCTCAGCCAAAGACCACGAGTAGGGCACCGGTGGTGGAGCAAAAGTCGGTTTCTTTACATTTTATGAACGTTTTAAAGAAATGTTGTTACTTTTTGCTGAGACAGAGAGAGCGGGAGAGAGAGAGAGAGAGAGAGAGAGAGAGAGAGACAGAGAGACAGAGAGACAGAGAGACAAAGACAGAGACAGAGACAGAGAGAGATGTGAGAGAAACATGGATTGATTGCCTCCCAAAAGCACCCTGACCAGAGCCAGGGCTAGAACTCGCAATCAGGTGTGTGCCCGTGACCAGGACTCCTTTGATCCAGAATGGAGCCCTCAGCTTTCCAATCCCTGACACGATGCTCTAACCTACTGAGCCACACCGGTAGGGCCCCACTTGTATCTCAGTGGGAGCTTTTCCGCCATTTACATGTAAGGAGATTATTGCTACTTAGGTGTTCTTGTCATCGTTTCGGTTGCTGATTGCCTTAGAGTCCTCTGTTCTTCTTCCCCCTCCCCTCCCTTTTTTTCTTTTCTTTTTGTATGACACCGCTCTCTTGTCCAACATGTTGAGGACTTTCTGCAGTGTTATGTTTGAATTCCTTTCTCTTATTTCTTGTGTACTTCCTGGTGTGTGGCTACCTGGACCCTTAACTTATGACAAATTACCAGCCTCCCCATAAAGCGGAGGTTGAAAATTTGCAGGAAAGGAAGAGGGACACACTCACACACACACACACACACACACACACACAGCCGCCCAAACCACCCGGAAGCTAAAGCCCCACCTCACACCACACACGTTCACTGCTAGATGTATTAGAGGACAGTTTACAACCGGGAAAGAAGAGACAGTGGTGGACGGGGGGGGGGGGGGGGGGGGGTTCTGTAGAGTTTTATGTCAATTTGAAAATAAACCACCTCATCAACATCATTTTTATCTTTTATTAATAAATTCATTCGGTTTTACAGCATCAGGTTGTCACAGATGGAAAGGACAAACAGATTATTAAAAGGCAATGGGAAGCACTGAAATAGTCATTAAAATCCAGAAATTCTACCGATTGAAAAAAATTCAGACCGGACAAATGTTTGTGACACTTCATTGCC
Source organism: Pipistrellus nathusii (assembly GCA_963693515.1). Taxonomy (NCBI): domain Eukaryota; kingdom Metazoa; phylum Chordata; class Mammalia; order Chiroptera; family Vespertilionidae; genus Pipistrellus; species Pipistrellus nathusii. The sequence continues at coordinate 20,885 of CAVNZX010000002.1, forward strand.
AGGAAATAGAGTCAACTGCAGTTAATGAAGAAAAAGGAGCCCTCTCTGCATGTCATCATTACAATAAAAGCCCAAACACCACGTGAGGCGTCCTCCTGGTGTCCAATTTTGCCGCGGGAAGGGGGTCCATTGTGCGAGTGCAGGGAATGCCTAGGAGAAGCACAAGGCAGCCAGGAGCCACAGATGTGCAGACAGGAGAAGCTATCCCGGTCCTCTGGGTGCCACGGCGCGCTGCCAGGAGGAGCATGGAGGCTGGGCCGGGTCCCTTGGAAAGTTCTGGCAGCAGTTCCTAATGGGGGCAGCCTGGGCGAGGGAGGTGCAGCCCTCGGGACTCCTGCCCCCCTGTCCACGGCACCACGCGCATGCGCAGTTGGGGGCAAGGTGGATGCTTAGAGCAACTGGCGGCCAAGACGCACTGCCCAGCGCTTCTGGCGCCCGCCCGGCCCCGCGTGGGCGCACACCCGGGTCGCCTAGGGTGCCGTGGCATCTGCAGGACTTGGCGGGGTCGGAAGCCCTTGGAGATCCGGCAACTGGAACAGGTCCACGCCGCTGTCGCCCACAAAGTCATACATACCAGGGCCTGGGGGAGGAGAAGGGCTCCTCCAAGCCCTCTAGGGCAGAGAGCAGCTCTGTGAAGTCAGGGTCTGGGGAGGCATTCCGTGCGGCTTCGGCGTCGTCTTCGTCATTGACTTCATCATCCGGGACCTGAGGCCAGACTGTGGCCTCGGCTGGAGCTGGATCTGGAGCGGGAGCGGGAGCGGCAGCAGGTGCAGGTGCAGGTGCAGGTGCAGCGGGGACCATGTCCCGGACGCCCTGGGCGGGGTGCCAGCAGGCCTGGCTGTAGCTGGAGGCGCTGGCATCTGCTGCTGGGAAGACTTGCCAGGGGCTGTGCGGAGGGAGCACGGGGCTGGCAGGGAGCACAAGGCCCTCCTGGAAGGCAGGGTCCGCAGGCGCAGGCGCAGGCGCAGGCGCAGGCGCGGGCTGAGGGGCGCAGGCTCCTGGTTCCTGGGGCAAAGCGTGCTGGGCTCCAGGGCTTTTGTGCCCGCGCGGTGGTCTCTGCAGCCTGCGCTCTTTGGCCCTGCGGTTCTTGAGCCACACCTAGGGAGAGAGGGAACGGAACGGAACGGAACGGAACGGAACGGGAGCAAGTGTGAGAGGGGAGAAGCTCTGTGTGCACACACCTGCGATCGCCCGCCAGGGGGTGAGGAGGCTCAGGGAAGAAGGGCCTGCCTAACACCTCTCCCTCCGCTCCCAGATCCCACAATTGGCCCCGGGTTGGGGTGGGCTCCGGAAGAGGCGCAAAGAGCAGGAGGGGCAGGGCTTGGACTCCCAGAAACAGGGAAGGGGTCTGCTTGAGAGGGTCCCCGTGTTCCCAGAGGCCCGGCGGTCTGGGGGCGAACGTGGGGAGAAGCGAGGGGCTGTATCGTGTTGGCCAGTTTGTCCCACACAGGGCAGAGCTGGACTCGGGGGCCAGGCCCCGGACCACACGGGTGACCCTGGGCAGCGCTAGGTCCTTCTGGCCTGGGCTCCCGCTTCCCACGCCCTTCTATTTCCGCCCTCTCCCTTCCCCCTAACCCCCCCCCCCCCCCAGCGCCCCCAACCCTCACCCCCCTTCCGCACGGTGGTAGGGCATGGATTGGGATAGTGGGCGGGCAGCAGGCAGTGGGAGCGGATGGGGTGATGTCGGGGTTGGGGTTGGGGTCGGGCATGTACCTGAACTTGATACTCCTGCAGATCCAGCATGGCCGCCAGGGCCTCGCGTTCATCAAAGGTCCCATAGGGTTTCCCCTTAAAGAATGTCTCCAGGACCCGCAGCTGTTCTGCGCTGAACACCGTGCGCGGCCGCCGCCTCCTCTTCCTCGGGGCGCTCGGGGACAGCCCGGAGCCTGGAAGAAGGCGGAAAGGGAGTCAGAGGAGCTCCAAGGACTGTCCCCAGCCCAACGGGCCTGGGCCACACACCTGTGAGCAGGTGGGGGCTTCGGGCTTGAGGGCGGGGGTGGGGGGGAACAGGGCTTGTGCGTGGGCGCATGGCATGTGGCCCAGGGGCCCCGACCCGGCACCTGCCCGCCCGGGCCACCCGCCTCTCTAGGGCTCGGCGTCCGCATCTCCCAAAAGAGCCTGGGGCCAGCGCCCGTGTTCTTTTTGGCGGGGCCCACAGCCAGGCAAGGCGGGGCCCTCAGACTCACCCAGGCTTCCCCTCCCGCGGCCCTCACCCCGACAGTGTCGTCCCACCCCCCCAAAACGCACTAAGCCTGACAGAGAAGCTGGCCCCGGCCTGGATGCCCAGGGGTCTCCATCCCCCACCACAAGATCCCACCTACGGTTCCCAGGCCCTCACGGTGGCCCCAGACTCACCGCTGGGAGACCCGGGTTCTTGCATCCTGGATGCTGCTGGGCCCTCTGCGTTTGACGCTCTGGCAAGCAGCCCTGTGATCGCCTCCTTAAATTCGTGGTAGGCCCTCGCCACCCACCCGTCACAACCTATGGGGCTCTTCCCTCAGGCCCCGCCCTTTGTGCAGCTGTGTGTTTAAGTGTGCGTGCGTGCGCGTGCGCGTGCGTGTGAGTGTGTGTGTGTGTGTGTGTGTGTGTGTGTGTGTGTGGGCGCGCGCGCGTGGTGTGTAGGGCCTGGGGGCAGGGTGCGCGGGGAGGCGAAATCGTTGCTTAGTCCTTTGATGGAGCAGCTACTGCACCCGCTGCACGTCCCCGGAGCTGGGAGACCTCAATGGACAGACAGCGTCGATCCTGCCCTTAAGAGGACTGCCCCCAGGGGACTTTTATTAGAATCCACAGGAGAGACAGTGACCTGGGTGATGAAATGCTAAAGGAAAGGAAAGTGTGAGATGTCATTGCCAGACTCAGTTCACCTTCTGAACTGCCTCGCCCCATCCCAGGGTGGGGTCTCCCCTAACTGGCCGTGATTTCTGCTTTCCTGCGAGCACGTTGGTCACCACGACAGTGGATGGCCCTGATGTCCCCAAGGGACAACCCAACCGATTTCTTCTTTTATACATTGTGTCCAGAGGTTCCCTTCCCCATGACGTCTAAAGGAAAAACGGGGTGTTACAAGCAAAATAGTAGGTGTCACATGCTGCTGATTGGATGGGCAAAGCTGAGAAGAGGGGCCAGGCTTGTCTTTGGGGGAGAGGATTGGGAACCGGGCCTTTCTTTGCCTTGGAGTGTGGGCTGCTCTATGAGACAGACTTGTTGATATCTGTACAGCTCCCTCAGCCAAAGACCACGAGTAGGGCACCGGTGGTGGAGCAAAAGTCGGTTTCTTTACATTTTATGAACGTTTTAAAGAAATGTTGTTACTTTTTGCTGAGACAGAGAGAGCGGGAGAGAGAGAGAGAGAGAGAGAGAGACAGAGAGAGAGAGAGAGAGACAGAGAGACAGAGAGACAAAGACAGAGACAGAGACAGAGAGAGATGTGAGAGAAACATGGATTGATTGCCTCCCAAAAGCACCCTGACCAGAGCCAGGGCTAGAACTCGCAATCAGGTGTGTGCCCGTGACCAGGACTCCTTTGATCCAGAATGGAGCCCTCAGCTTTCCAATCCCTGACACGATGCTCTAACCTACTGAGCCACACCGGTAGGGCCCCACTTGTATCTCAGTGGGAGCTTTTCCGCCATTTACATGTAAGGAGATTATTGCTACTTAGGTGTTCTTGTCATTGTTTCGGTTGCTGATTGCCTTAGAGTCCTCTGTTCTTCTTCCCCCTCCCCTCCCTTTTTTTCTTTTCTTTTTGTATGACACCACTCTCTTGTCCAACATGTTGAGGACTTTCTGCAGTGCTATGTTTGAATTCCTTTCTCTTATTTCTTGTGTACTTCCTGGTGTGTGGCTACCTGGACCCTTAACTTATGACAAATTACCAGCCTCCCCATAAAGCGGAGGTTGAAAATTTGCAGGAAAGGAAGAGGGACACACTCACACACACACACACACACACACACACACAGCCGCCCAAACCACCCGGAAGCTAAAGCCCCACCTCACACCACACACGTTCACTGCTAGATGTATTAGAGGACAGTTTACAACCGGGAAAGAAGAGACAGTGGTGGACGGGGGGGGGGGGGGGGGGGGGGTTCTGTAGAGTTTTATGTCAATTTGAAAATAAACCACCTCATCAACATCATTTTTAACTTTTATTAATAAATTCATTCGGTTTTACAGCATCAGGTTGTCACAGATGGAAAGGACAAACAGATTATTAAAAGGCAATGGGAAGCACTGAAATAGTCATTAAAATCCAGAAATTCTACCGATTGAAAAAAATTCAGACCGGACAAATGTTTGTGACACTTCATTGCCAGGAAATAGAGTCAACTGCAGTTAATGAAGAAAAAGGAGCCCTCTCTGCATGTCATCATTACAATAAAAGCCCAAACACCACGTGAGGCGTCCTCCTGGTGTCCAATTTTGCCGCGGGAAGGGGGTCCATTGTGCGAGTGCAGGGAATGCCTAGGAGAAGCACAAGGCAGCCAGGAGCCACAGATGTGCAGACAGGAGAAGCTATCCCGGTCCTCTGGGTGCCACGGCGCGCTGCCAGGAGGAGCATGGAGGCTGGGCCGGGTCCCTTGGAAAGTTCTGGCAGCAGTTCCTAATGGGGGCAGCCTGGGCGAGGGAGGTGCAGCCCTCGGGACTCCTGCCCCCCTGTCCACGGCACCACGCGCATGCGCAGTTGGGGGCAAGGTGGATGCTTAGAGCAACTGGCGGCCAAGACGCACTGCCCAGCGCTTCTGGCGCCCGCCCGGCCCCGCGTGGGCGCACACCCGGGTCGCCTAGGGTGCCGTGGCATCTGCAGGACTTGGCGGGGTCGGAAGCCCTTGGAGATCCGGCAACTGGAACAGGTCCACGCCGCTGTCGCCCACAAAGTCATACATACCAGGGCCTGGGGGAGGAGAAGGGCTCCTCCAAGCCCTCTAGGGCAGAGAGCAGCTCTGTGAAGTCAGGGTCTGGGGAGGCATTCCGTGCGGCTTCGGCGTCGTCTTCGTCATTGACTTCATCATCCGGGACCTGAGGCCAGACTGTGGCCTCGGCTGGAGCTGGATCTGGAGCGGGAGCGGGAGCGGCAGCAGGTGCAGGTGCAGGTGCAGGTGCAGCGGGGACCATGTCCCGGACGCCCTGGGCGGGGTGCCAGCAGGCCTGGCTGTAGCTGGAGGCGCTGGCATCTGCTGCTGGGAAGACTTGCCAGGGGCTGTGCGGAGGGAGCACGGGGCTGGCAGGGAGCACAAGGCCCTCCTGGAAGGCAGGGTCCGCAGGCGCAGGCGCAGGCGCAGGCGCAGGCGCGGGCTGAGGGGCGCAGGCTCCTGGTTCCTGGGGCAAAGCGTGCTGGGCTCCAGGGCTTTTGTGCCCGCGCGGTGGTCTCTGCAGCCTGCGCTCTTTGGCCCTGCGGTTCTTGAGCCACACCTAGGGAGAGAGGGAACGGAACGGAACGGAACGGAACGGAACGGGAGCAAGTGTGAGAGGGGAGAAGCTCTGTGTGCACACACCTGCGATCGCCCGCCAGGGGGTGAGGAGGCTCAGGGAAGAAGGGCCTGCCTAACACCTCTCCCTCCGCTCCCAGATCCCACAATTGGCCCCGGGTTGGGGTGGGCTCCGGAAGAGGCGCAAAGAGCAGGAGGGGCAGGGCTTGGACTCCCAGAAACAGGGAAGGGGTCTGCTTGAGAGGGTCCCCGTGTTCCCAGAGGCCCGGCGGTCTGGGGGCGAACGTGGGGAGAAGCGAGGGGCTGTATCGTGTTGGCCAGTTTGTCCCACACAGGGCAGAGCTGGACTCGGGGGCCAGGCCCCGGACCACACGGGTGACCCTGGGCAGCGCTAGGTCCTTCTGGCCTGGGCTCCCGCTTCCCACGCCCTTCTATTTCCGCCCTCTCCCTTCCCCCTAACCCCCCCCCCCCAGCGCCCCCAACCCTCACCCCCCTTCCGCACGGTGGTAGGGCATGGATTGGGATAGTGGGCGGGCAGCAGGCAGTGGGAGCGGATGGGGTGATGTCGGGGTTGGGGTTGGGGTCGGGCATGTACCTGAACTTGATACTCCTGCAGATCCAGCATGGCCGCCAGGGCCTCGCGTTCATCAAAGGTCCCATAGGGTTTCCCCTTAAAGAATGTCTCCAGGACCCGCAGCTGTTCTGCGCTGAACACCGTGCGCGGCCGCCGCCTCCTCTTCCTCGGGGCGCTCGGGGACAGCCCGGAGCCTGGAAGAAGGCGGAAAGGGAGTCAGAGGAGCTCCAAGGACTGTCCCCAGCCCAACGGGCCTGGGCCACACACCTGTGAGCAGGTGGGGGCTTCGGGCTTGAGGGCGGGGGTGGGGGGGAACAGGGCTTGTGCGTGGGCGCATGGCATGTGGCCCAGGGGCCCCGACCCGGCACCTGCCCGCCCGGGCCACCCGCCTCTCTAGGGCTCGGCGTCCGCATCTCCCAAAAGAGCCTGGGGCCAGCGCCCGTGTTCTTTTTGGCGGGGCCCACAGCCAGGCAAGGCGGGGCCCTCAGACTCACCCAGGCTTCCCCTCCCGCGGCCCTCACCCCGACAGTGTCGTCCCACCCCCCCAAAACGCACTAAGCCTGACAGAGAAGCTGGCCCCGGCCTGGATGCCCAGGGGTCTCCATCCCCCACCACAAGATCCCACCTACGGTTCCCAGGCCCTCACGGTGGCCCCAGACTCACCGCTGGGAGACCCGGGTTCTTGCATCCTGGATGCTGCTGGGCCCTCTGCGTTTGACGCTCTGGCAAGCAGCCCTGTGATCGCCTCCTTAAATTCGTGGTAGGCCCTCGCCACCCACCCGTCACAACCTATGGGGCTCTTCCCTCAGGCCCCGCCCTTTGTGCAGCTGTGTGTTTACGTGTGCGTGCGTGCGCGTGCGCGTGCGTGTGAGTGTGTGTGTGTGTGTGTGTGTGTGTGTGTGTGTGTGTGGGCGCGCGCGCGTGGTGTGTAGGGCCTGGGGGCAGGGTGCGCGGGGAGGCGAAATCGTTGCTTAGTCCTTTGATGGAGCAGCTACTGCACCCGCTGCACGTCCCCGGAGCTGGGAGACCTCAATGGACAGACAGCGTCGATCCTGCCCTTAAGAGGACTGCCCCCAGGGGACTTTTATTAGAATCCACAGGAGAGACAGTGACCTGGGTGATGAAATGCTAAAGGAAAGGAAAGTGTGAGATGTCATTGCCAGACTCAGTTCACCTTCTGAACTGCCTCGCCCCATCCCAGGGTGGGGTCTCCCCTAACTGGCCGTGATTTCTGCTTTCCTGCGAGCACGTTGGTCACCACGACAGTGGATGGCCCTGATGTCCCCAAGGGACAACCCAACCGATTTCTTCTTTTATACATTGTGTCCAGAGGTTCCCTTCCCCATGACGTCTAAAGGAAAAACGGGGTGTTACAAGCAAAATAGTAGGTGTCACATGCTGCTGATTGGATGGGCAAAGCTGAGAAGAGGGGCCAGGCTTGTCTTTGGGGGAGAGGATTGGGAACCGGGCCTTTCTTTGCCTTGGAGTGTGGGCTGCTCTATGAGACAGACTTGTTGATATCTGTACAGCTCCCTCAGCCAAAGACCACGAGTAGGGCACCGGTGGTGGAGCAAAAGTCGGTTTCTTTACATTTTATGAACATTTTAAAGAAATGTTGTTACTTTTTGCTGAGACAGAGAGAGCGGGAGAGAGAGAGAGAGAGAGAGAGAGACAGAGAGAGAGAGAGAGAGACAGAGAGACAGAGAGACAAAGACAGAGACAGAGACAGAGAGAGATGTGAGAGAAACATGGATTGATTGCCTCCCAAAAGCACCCTGACCAGAGCCAGGGCTAGAACTCGCAATCAGGTGTGTGCCCGTGACCAGGACTCCTTTGATCCAGAATGGAGCCCTCAGCTTTCCAATCCCTGACACGATGCTCTAACCTACTGAGCCACACCGGTAGGGCCCCACTTGTATCTCAGTGGGAGCTTTTCCGCCATTTACATGTAAGGAGATTATTGCTACTTAGGTGTTCTTGTCATTGTTTCGGTTGCTGATTGCCTTAGAGTCCTCTGTTCTTCTTCCCCCTCCCCTCCCTTTTTTTCTTTTCTTTTTGTATGACACCACTCTCTTGTCCAACATGTTGAGGACTTTCTGCAGTGCTATGTTTGAATTCCTTTCTCTTATTTCTTGTGTACTTCCTGGTGTGTGGCTACCTGGACCCTTAACTTATGACAAATTACCAGCCTCCCCATAAAGCGGAGGTTGAAAATTTGCAGGAAAGGAAGAGGGACACACTCACACACACACACACACACACACACAGCCGCCCAAACCACCCGGAAGCTAAAGCCCCACCTCACACCACACACGTTCACTGCTAGATGTATTAGAGGACAGTTTACAACCGGGAAAGAAGAGACAGTGGTGGACGGGGGGGGGGGGGGGGGGGGGGGGTTCTGTAGAGTTTTATGTCAATTTGAAAATAAACCACCTCATCAACATCATTTTTAACTTTTATTAATAAATTCATTCGGTTTTACAGCATCAGGTTGTCACAGATGGAAAGGACAAACAGATTATTAAAAGGCAATGGGAAGCACTGAAATAGTCATTAAAATCCAGAAATTCTACCGATTGAAAAAAATTCAGACCGGACAAATGTTTGTGACACTTCATTGCCAGGAAATAGAGTCAACTGCAGTTAATGAAGAAAAAGGAGCCCTCTCTGCATGTCATCATTACAATAAAAGCCCAAACACCACGTGAGGCGTCCTCCTGGTGTCCAATTTTGCCGCGGGAAGGGGGTCCATTGTGCGAGTGCAGGGAATGCCTAGGAGAAGCACAAGGCAGCCAGGAGCCACAGATGTGCAGACAGGAGAAGCTATCCCGGTCCTCTGGGTGCCACGGCGCGCTGCCAGGAGGAGCATGGAGGCTGGGCCGGGTCCCTTGGAAAGTTCTGGCAGCAGTTCCTAATGGGGGCAGCCTGGGCGAGGGAGGTGCAGCCCTCGGGACTCCTGCCCCCCTGTCCACGGCACCACGCGCATGCGCAGTTGGGGGCAAGGTGGATGCTTAGAGCAACTGGCGGCCAAGACGCACTGCCCAGCGCTTCTGGCGCCCGCCCGGCCCCGCGTGGGCGCACACCCGGGTCGCCTAGGGTGCCGTGGCATCTGCAGGACTTGGCGGGGTCGGAAGCCCTTGGAGATCCGGCAACTGGAACAGGTCCACGCCGCTGTCGCCCACAAAGTCATACATACCAGGGCCTGGGGGAGGAGAAGGGCTCCTCCAAGCCTTCTAGGGCAGAGAGCAGCTCTGTGAAGTCAGGGTCTGGGGAGGCATTCCGTGCGGCTTCGGCGTCGTCTTCGTCATTGACTTCATCATCCGGGACCTGAGGCCAGACTGTGGCCTCGGCTGGAGCTGGATCTGGAGCGGGAGCGGGAGCGGCAGCAGGTGCAGGTGCAGGTGCAGGTGCAGCGGGGACCATGTCCCGGACGCCCTGGGCGGGGTGCCAGCAGGCCTGGCTGTAGCTGGAGGCGCTGGCATCTGCTGCTGGGAAGACTTGCCAGGGGCTGTGCGGAGGGAGCACGGGGCTGGCAGGGAGCACAAGGCCCTCCTGGAAGGCAGGGTCCGCAGGCGCAGGCGCAGGCGCAGGCGCGGGCTGAGGGGTGCAGGCTCCTGGTTCCTGGGGCAAAGCGTGCTGGGCTCCAGGGCTTTTGTGCCCGCGCGGTGGTCTCTGCAGCCTGCGCTCTTTGGCCCTGCGGTTCTTGAGCCACACCTAGGGAGAGAGGGAACGGAACGGAACGGAACGGAACGGGAGCAAGTGTGAGAGGGGAGAAGCTCTGTGTGCACACACCTGCGATCGCCCGCCAGGGGGTGAGGAGGCTCAGGGAAGAAGGGCCTGCCTAACACCTCTCCCTCCGCCCCCAGATCCCACAATTGGCCCCGGGTTGGGGTGGGCTCCGGAAGAGGCGCAAAGAGCAGGAGGGGCAGGGCTTGGACTCCCAGAAACAGGGAAGGGGTCTGCTTGAGAGGGTCCCCGTGTTCCCAGAGGCCCGGCGGTCTGGGGGCGAACGTGGGGAGAAGCGAGGGGCTGTATCGTGTTGGCCAGTTTGTCCCACACAGGGCAGAGCTGGACTCGGGGGCCAGGCCCCGGACCACACGGGTGACCCTGGGCAGCGCTAGGTCCTTCTGGCCTGGTCTCCCGCTTCCCACGCCCTTCTATTTCCGCCCTCTCCCTTCCCCCTAACCGCCCCCCCCAGCGCCCCCAACCCTCACCCCCCTTCCGCACGGTGGTAGGGCATGGATTGGGATAGTGGGCGGGCAGCAGGCAGTGGGAGCGGATGGGGTGATGTCGGGGTTGGGGTTGGGGTCGGGCATGTACCTGAACTTGATACTCCTGCAGATCCAGCATGGCCGCCAGGGCCTCGCGTTCATCAAAGGTCCCATAGGGTTTCCCCTTAAAGAATGTCTCCAGGACCCGCAGCTGTTCTGCGCTGAACACCGTGCGCGGCCGCCGCCTCCTCTTCCTCGGGGCGCTCGGGGACAGCCCGGAGCCTGGAAGAAGGCGGAAAGGGAGTCAGAGGAGCTCCAAGGACTGTCCCCAGCCCAACGGGCCTGGGCCACACACCTGTGAGCAGGTGGGGGCTTCGGGCTTGAGGGCGGGGGTGGGGGGGAACAGGGCTTGTGCGTGGGCGCATGGCATGTGGCCCAGGGGCCCCGACCCGGCACCTGCCCGCCTGGGCCACCCGCCTCTCTAGGGCTCGGCGTCCGCATCTCCCAAAAGAGCCTGGGGCCAGCGCCCGTGTTCTTTTTGGCGGGGCCCACAGCCAGGCAAGGCGGGGCCCTCAGACTCACCCAGGCTTCCCCTCCCGCGGCCCTCACCCCGACAGTGTCGTCCCACCCCCCCAAAACGCACTAAGCCTGACAGAGAAGCTGGCCCCGGCCTGGATGCCCAGGGGTCTCCATCCCCCACCACAAGATCCCACCTACGGTTCCCAGGCCCTCACGGTGGCCCCAGACTCACCGCTGGGAGACCCGGGTTCTTGCATCCTGGATGCTGCTGGGCCCTCTGCGTTTGACGCTCTGGCAAGCAGCCCTGTGATCGCCTCCTTAAATTCGTGGTAGGCCCTCGCCACCCACCCGTCACAACCTATGGGGCTCTTCCCTCAGGCCCCGCCCTTTGTGCAGCTGTGTGTTTACGTGTGCGTGCGTGCGCGTGCGCGTGAGTGTGTGTGTGTGTGTGTGTGTGTGTGTGTGTGTGTGTGTGTGGGCGCGCGCGCGTGGTGTGTAGGGCCTGGGGGCAGGGTGCGCGGGGAGGCGAAATCGTTGCTTAGTCCTTTGATGGAGCAGCTACTGCACCCGCTGCACGTCCCCGGAGCTGGGAGACCTCAATGGACAGACAGCGTTGATCCTGCCCTTAAGAGGACTGCCCCCAGGGGACTTTTATTAGAATCCACAGGAGAGACAGTGACCTGGGTGATGAAATGCTAAAGGAAAGGAAAGTGTGAGATGTCATTGCCAGACTCAGTTCACCTTCTGAACTGCCTCGCCCCATCCCAGGGTGGGGTCTCCCCTAACTGGCCGTGATTTCTGCTTTCCTGCGAGCACGTTGGTCACCACGACAGTGGATGGCCCTGATGTCCCCAAGGGACAACCCAACCGATTTCTTCTTTTATACATTGTGTCCAGAGGTTCCCTTCCCCATGACGTCTAAAGGAAAAACGGGGTGTTACAAGCAAAATAGTAGGTGTCACATGCTGCTGATTGGATGGGCAAAGCTGAGAAGAGGGGCCAGGCTTGTCTTTGGGGGAGAGGATTGGGAACCGGGCCTTTCTTTGCCTTGGAGTGTGGGCTGCTCTATGAGACAGACTTGTTGATATCTGTACAGCTCCCTCAGCCAAAGACCACGAGTAGGGCACCGGTGGTGGAGCAAAAGTCGGTTTCTTTACATTTTATGAACGTTTTAAAGAAATGTTGTTACTTTTTGCTGAGACAGAGAGAGCGGGAGAGAGAGAGAGAGAGAGAGAGAGAGAGAGAGACAGAGAGACAGAGAGACAGAGAGACAAAGACAGAGACAGAGACAGAGAGAGATGTGAGAGAAACATGGATTGATTGCCTCCCAAAAGCACCCTGACCAGAGCCAGGGCTAGAACTCGCAATCAGGTGTGTGCCCGTGACCAGGACTCCTTTGATCCAGAATGGAGCCCTCAGCTTTCCAATCCCTGACACGATGCTCTAACCTACTGAGCCACACCGGTAGGGCCCCACTTGTATCTCAGTGGGAGCTTTTCCGCCATTTACATGTAAGGAGATTATTGCTACTTAGGTGTTCTTGTCATTGTTTCGGTTGCTGATTGCCTTAGAGTCCTCTGTTCTTCTTCCCCCTCCCCTCCCTTTTTTTCTTTTCATTTTGTATGACACCGCTCTCTTGTCCAACATGTTGAGGACTTTCTGCAGTGCTATGTTTGAATTCCTTTCTCTTATTTCTTGTGTACTTCCTGGTGTGTGGCTACCTGGACCCTTAACTTATGACAAATTACCAGCCTCCCCATAAAGCGGAGGTTGAAAATTTGCAGGAAAGGAAGAGGGACACACTCACACACACACACACACACACACACAGCCGCCCAAACCACCCGGAAGCTAAAGCCCCACCTCACACCACACACGTTCACTGCTAGATGTATTAGAGGACAGTTTACAACCGGGAAAGAAGAGACAGTGGTGGACGGGGGGGGGGGGGTTCTGTAGAGTTTTATGTCAATTTGAAAATAAACCACCTCATCAACATCATTTTTAACTTTTATTAATAAATTCATTCGGTTTTACAGCATCAGGTTGTCACAGATGGAAAGGACAAACAGATTATTAAAAGGCAATGGGAAGCACTGAAATAGTCATTAAAATCCAGAAATTCTACCGATTGAAAAAAATTCAGACCGGACAAATGTTTGTGACACTTCATTGCCAGGAAATAGAGTCAACTGCAGTTAATGAAGAAAAAGGAGCCCTCTCTGCATGTCATCATTACAATAAAAGCCCAAACACCACGTGAGGCGTCCTCCTGGTGTCCAATTTTGCCGCGGGAAGGGGGTCCATTGTGCGAGTGCAGGGAATGCCTAGGAGAAGCACAAGGCAGCCAGGAGCCACAGATGTGCAGACAGGAGAAGCTATCCCGGTCCTCTGGGTGCCACGGCGCGCTGCCAGGAGGAGCATGGAGGCTGGGCCGGGTCCCTTGGAAAGTTCTGGCAGCAGTTCCTAATGGGGGCAGCCTGGGCGAGGGAGGTGCAGCCCTCGGGACTCCTGCCCCCCTGTCCACGGCACCACGCGCATGCGCAGTTGGGGGCAAGGTGGATGCTTAGAGCAACTGGCGGCCAAGACGCACTGCCCAGCGCTTCTGGCGCCCGCCCGGCCCCGCGTGGGCGCACACCCGGGTCGCCTAGGGTGCCGTGGCATCTGCAGGACTTGGCGGGGTCGGAAGCCCTTGGAGATCCGGCAACTGGAACAGGTCCACGCCGCTGTCGCCCACAAAGTCATACATACCAGGGCCTGGGGGAGGAGAAGGGCTCCTCCAAGCCCTCTAGGGCAGAGAGCAGCTCTGTGAAGTCAGGGTCTGGGGAGGCATTCCGTGCGGCTTCGGCGTCGTCTTCGTCATTGACTTCATCATCCGGGACCTGAGGCCAGACTGTGGCCTCGGCTGGAGCTGGATCTGGAGCGGGAGCGGGAGCGGCAGCAGGTGCAGGTGCAGGTGCAGGTGCAGCGGGGACCATGTCCCGGACGCCCTGGGCGGGGTGCCAGCAGGCCTGGCTGTAGCTGGAGGCGCTGGCATCTGCTGCTGGGAAGACTTGCCAGGGGCTGTGCGGAGGGAGCACGGGGCTGGCAGGGAGCACAAGGCCCTCCTGGAAGGCAGGGTCCGCAGGCGCAGGCGCAGGCGCAGGCGCAGGCGCAGGCGCGGGCTGAGGGGCGCAGGCTCCTGGTTCCTGGGGCAAAGCGTGCTGGGCTCCAGGGCTTTTGTGCCCGCGCGGTGGTCTCTGCAGCCTGCGCTCTTTGGCCCTGCGGTTCTTGAGCCACACCTAGGGAGAGAGGGAACGGAACGGAACGGAACGGAACGGGAGCAAGTGTGAGAGGGGAGAAGCTCTGTGTGCACACACCTGCGATCGCCCGCCAGGGGGTGAGGAGGCTCAGGGAAGAAGGGCCTGCCTAACACCTCTCCCTCCGCCCCCAGATCCCACAATTGGCCCCGGGTTGGGGTGGGCTCCGGAAGAGGCGCAAAGAGCAGGAGGGGCAGGGCTTGGACTCCCAGAAACAGGGAAGGGGTCTGCTTGAGAGGGTCCCCGTGTTCCCAGAGGCCCGGCGGTCTGGGGGCGAACGTGGGGAGAAGCGAGGGGCTGTATCGTGTTGGCCAGTTTGTCCCACACAGGGCAGAGCTGGACTCGGGGGCCAGGCCCCGGACCACACGGGTGACCCTGGGCAGCGCTAGGTCCTTCTGGCCTGGTCTCCCGCTTCCCACGCCCTTCTATTTCCGCCCTCTCCCTTCCCCCTAACCGCCCCCCCCAGCGCCCCCAACCCTCACCCCCCTTCCGCACGGTGGTAGGGCATGGATTGGGATAGTGGGCGGGCAGCAGGCAGTGGGAGCGGATGGGGTGATGTCGGGGTTGGGGTTGGGGTCGGGCATGTACCTGAACTTGATACTCCTGCAGATCCAGCATGGCCGCCAGGGCCTCGCGTTCATCAAAGGTCCCATAGGGTTTCCCCTTAAAGAATGTCTCCAGGACCCGCAGCTGTTCTGCGCTGAACACCGTGCGTGGCCGCCGCTTCCTCTTCCTCGGGGCGCTCGGGGACAGCCCGGAGCCTGGAAGAAGGCGGAAAGGGAGTCAGAGGAGCTCCAAGGACTGTCCCCAGCCCAACGGGCCTGGGCCACACACCTGTGAGCAGGTGGGGGCTTCGGGCTTGAGGGCGGGGGTGGGGGGGAACAGGGCTTGTGCGTGGGCGCATGGCATGTGGCCCAGGGGCCCCGACCCGGCACCTGCCCGCCCGGGCCACCCGCCTCTCTAGGGCTCGGCGTCCGCATCTCCCAAAAGAGCCTGGGGCCAGCGCCCGTGTTCTTTTTGGCGGGGCCCACAGCCAGGCAAGGCGGGGCCCTCAGACTCACCCAGGCTTCCCCTCCCGCGGCCCTCACCCCGACAGTGTCGTCCCACCCCCCCAAAACGCACTAAGCCTGACAGAGAAGCTGGCCCCGGCCTGGATGCCCAGGGGTCTCCATCCCCCACCACAAGATCCCACCTACGGTTCCCAGGCCCTCACGGTGGCCCCAGACTCACCGCTGGGAGACCCGGGTTCTTGCATCCTGGATGCTGCTGGGCCCTCTGCGTTTGACGCTCTGGCAAGCAGCCCTGTGATCGCCTCCTTAAATTCGTGGTAGGCCCTCGCCACCCACCCGTCACAACCTATGGGGCTCTTCCCTCAGGCCCCGCCCTTTGTGCAGCTGTGTGTTTACGTGTGCGTGCGTGCGCGTGCGTGTGAGTGTGTGTGTGTGTGTGTGTGTGTGTGTGTGTGTGTGTGTGTGTGTGTGGGCGCGCGCGCGTGGTGTGTAGGGCCTGGGGGCAGGGTGCGCGGGGAGGCGAAATCGTTGCTTAGTCCTTTGATGGAGCAGCTACTGCACCCGCTGCACGTCCCCGGAGCTGGGAGACCTCAATGGACAGACAGCGTCGATCCTGCCCTTAAGAGGACTGCCCCCAGGGGACTTTTATTAGAATCCACAGGAGAGACAGTGACCTGGGTGATGAAATGCTAAAGGAAAGGAAAGTGTGAGATGTCATTGCCAGACTCAGTTCACCTTCTGAACTGCCTCGCCCCATCCCAGGGTGGGGTCTCCCCTAACTGGCCGTGATTTCTGCTTTCCTGCGAGCACGTTGGTCACCACGACAGTGGATGGCCCTGATGTCCCCAAGGGACAACCCAACCGATTTCTTCTTTTATACATTGTGTCCAGAGGTTCCCTTCCCCATGACGTCTAAAGGAAAAACGGGGTGTTACAAGCAAAATAGTAGGTGTCACATGCTGCTGATTGGATGGGCAAAGCTGAGAAGAGGGGCCAGGCTTGTCTTTGGGGGAGAGGATTGGGAACCGGGCCTTTCTTTGCCTTGGAGTGTGGGCTGCTCTATGAGACAGACTTGTTGATATCTGTACAGCTCCCTCAGCCAAAGACCACGAGTAGGGCACCGGTGGTGGAGCAAAAGTCGGTTTCTTTACATTTTATGAACGTTTTAAAGAAATGTTGTTACTTTTTGCTGAGACAGAGAGAGCGGGAGAGAGAGAGAGAGAGAGAGAGAGAGAGAGAGAGAGACAGAGAGACAGAGAGACAAAGACAGAGACAGAGACAGAGAGAGATGTGAGAGAAACATGGATTGATTGCCTCCCAAAAGCACCCTGACCAGAGCCAGGGCTAGAACTCGCAATCAGGTGTGTGCCCGTGACCAGGACTCCTTTGATCCAGAATGGAGCCCTCAGCTTTCCAATCCCTGACACGATGCTCTAACCTACTGAGCCACACCGGTAGGGCCCCACTTGTATCTCAGTGGGAGCTTTTCCGCCATTTACATGTAAGGAGATTATTGCTACTTAGGTGTTCTTGTCATCGTTTCGGTTGCTGATTGCCTTAGAGTCCTCTGTTCTTCTTCCCCCTCCCCTCCCTTTTTTTCTTTTCTTTTTGTATGACACCGCTCTCTTGTCCAACATGTTGAGGACTTTCTGCAGTGTTATGTTTGAATTCCTTTCTCTTATTTCTTGTGTACTTCCTGGTGTGTGGCTACCTGGACCCTTAACTTATGACAAATTACCAGCCTCCCCATAAAGCGGAGGTTGAAAATTTGCAGGAAAGGAAGAGGGACACACTCACACACACACACACACACACACACACACAGCCGCCCAAACCACCCGGAAGCTAAAGCCCCACCTCACACCACACACGTTCACTGCTAGATGTATTAGAGGACAGTTTACAACCGGGAAAGAAGAGACAGTGGTGGACGGGGGGGGGGGGGGGGGGGGGGGTTCTGTAGAGTTTTATGTCAATTTGAAAATAAACCACCTCATCAACATCATTTTTATCTTTTATTAATAAATTCATTCGGTTTTACAGCATCAGGTTGTCACAGATGGAAAGGACAAACAGATTATTAAAAGGCAATGGGAAGCACTGAAATAGTCATTAAAATCCAGAAATTCTACCGATTGAAAAAAATTCAGACCGGACAAATGTTTGTGACACTTCATTGCCAGGAAATAGAGTCAACTGCAGTTAATGAAGAAAAAGGAGCCCTCTCTGCATGTCATCATTACAATAAAAGCCCAAACACCACGTGAGGCGTCCTCCTGGTGTCCAATTTTGCCGCGGGAAGGGGGTCCATTGTGCGAGTGCAGGGAATGCCTAGGAGAAGCACAAGGCAGCCAGGAGCCACAGATGTGCAGACAGGAGAAGCTATCCCGGTCCTCTGGGTGCCACGGCGCGCTGCCAGGAGGAGCATGGAGGCTGGGCCGGGTCCCTTGGAAAGTTCTGTCAGCAGTTCCTAATGGGGGCAGCCTGGGCGAGGGAGGTGCAGCCCTCGGGACTCCTGCCCCCCTGTCCACGGCACCACGCGCATGCGCAGTTGGGGGCAAGGTGGATGCTTAGAGCAACTGGCGGCCAAGACGCACTGCCCAGCGCTTCTGGCGCCCGCCCGGCCCCGCGTGGGCGCACACCCGGGTCGCCTAGGGTGCCGTGGCATCTGCAGGACTTGGCGGGGTCGGAAGCCCTTGGAGATCCGGCAACTGGAACAGGTCCACGCCGCTGTCGCCCACAAAGTCATACATACCAGGGCCTGGGGGAGGAGAAGGGCTCCTCCAAGCCCTCTAGGGCAGAGAGCAGCTCTGTGAAGTCAGGGTCTGGGGAGGCATTCCGTGCGGCTTCGGCGTCGTCTTCGTCATTGACTTCATCATCCGGGACCTGAGGCCAGACTGTGGCCTCGGCTGGAGCTGGATCTGGAGCGGGAGCGGGAGCGGCAGCAGGTGCAGGTGCAGGTGCAGGTGCAGCGGGGACCATGTCCCGGACGCCCTGGGCGGGGTGCCAGCAGGCCTGGCTGTAGCTGGAGGCGCTGGCATCTGCTGCTGGGAAGACTTGCCAGGGGCTGTGCGGAGGGAGCACGGGGCTGGCAGGGAGCACAAGGCCCTCCTGGAAGGCAGGGTCCGCAGGCGCAGGCGCAGGCGCAGGCGCAGGCGCAGGCGCGGGCTGAGGGGCGCAGGCTCCTGGTTCCTGGGGCAAAGCGTGCTGGGCTCCAGGGCTTTTGTGCCCGCGCGGTGGTCTCTGCAGCCTGCGCTCTTTGGCCCTGCGGTTCTTGAGCCACACCTAGGGAGAGAGGGAACGGAACGGAACGGAACGGAACGGAACGGGAGCAAGTGTGAGAGGGGAGAAGCTCTGTGTGCACACACCTGCGATCGCCCGCCAGGGGGTGAGGAGGCTCAGGGAAGAAGGGCCTGCCTAACACCTCTCCCTCCGCTCCCAGATCCCACAATTGGCCCCGGGTTGGGGTGGGCTCCGGAAGAGGCGCAAAGAGCAGGAGGGGCAGGGCTTGGACTCCCAGAAACAGGGAAGGGGTCTGCTTGAGAGGGTCCCCGTGTTCCCAGAGGCCCGGCGGTCTGGGGGCGAACGTGGGGAGAAGCGAGGGGCTGTATCGTGTTGGCCAGTTTGTCCCACACAGGGCAGAGCTGGACTCGGGGGCCAGGCCCCGGACCACACGGGTGACCCTGGGCAGCGCTAGGTCCTTCTGGCCTGGGCTCCCGCTTCCCACGCCCTTCTATTTCCGCCCTCTCCCTTCCCCCTAACCCCCCCCCCCCAGCGCCCCCAACCCTCACCCCCCTTCCGCACGGTGGTAGGGCATGGATTGGGATAGTGGGCGGGCAGCAGGCAGTGGGAGCGGATGGGGTGATGTCGGGGTTGGGGTTGGGGTCGGGCATGTACCTGAACTTGATACTCCTGCAGATCCAGCATGGCCGCCAGGGCCTCGCGTTCATCAAAGGTCCCATAGGGTTTCCCCTTAAAGAATGTCTCCAGGACCCGCAGCTGTTCTGCGCTGAACACCGTGCGCGGCCGCCGCCTCCTCTTCCTCGGGGCGCTCGGGGACAGCCCGGAGCCTGGAAGAAGGCGGAAAGGGAGTCAGAGGAGCTCCAAGGACTGTCCCCAGCCCAACGGGCCTGGGCCACACACCTGTGAGCAGGTGGGGGCTTCGGGCTTGAGGGCGGGGGTGGGGGGGAACAGGGCTTGTGCGTGGGCGCATGGCATGTGGCCCAGGGGCCCCGACCCGGCACCTGCCCGCCCGGGCCACCCGCCTCTCTAGGGCTCGGCGTCCGCATCTCCCAAAAGAGCCTGGGGCCAGCGCCCGTGTTCTTTTTGGCGGGGCCCACAGCCAGGCAAGGCGGGGCCCTCAGACTCACCCAGGCTTCCCCTCCCGCGGCCCTCACCCCGACAGTGTCGTCCCACCCCCCCAAAACGCACTAAGCCTGACAGAGAAGCTGGCCCCGGCCTGGATGCCCAGGGGTCTCCATCCCCCACCACAAGATCCCACCTACGGTTCCCAGGCCCTCACGGTGGCCCCAGACTCACCGCTGGGAGACCCGGGTTCTTGCATCCTGGATGCTGCTGGGCCCTCTGCGTTTGACGCTCTGGCAAGCAGCCCTGTGATCGCCTCCTTAAATTCGTGGTAGGCCCTCGCCACCCACCCGTCACAACCTATGGGGCTCTTCCCTCAGGCCCCGCCCTTTGTGCAGCTGTGTGTTTACGTGTGCGTGCGTGCGCGTGCGCGTGCGTGTGAGTGTGTGTGTGTGTGTGTGTGTGTGTGTGTGTGTGGGCGCGCGCGCGTGGTGTGTAGGGCCTGGGGGCAGGGTGCGCGGGGAGGCGAAATCGTTGCTTAGTCCTTTGATGGAGCAGCTATTGCACCCGCTGCACGTCCCCGGAGCTGGGAGACCTCAATGGACAGACAGCGTCGATCCTGCCCTTAAGAGGACTGCCCCCAGGGGACTTTTATTAGAATCCACAGGAGAGACAGTGACCTGGGTGATGAAATGCTAAAGGAAAGGAAAGTGTGAGATGTCATTGCCAGACTCAGTTCACCTTCTGAACTGCCTCGCCCCATCCCAGGGTGGGGTCTCCCCTAACTGGCCGTGATTTCTGCTTTCCTGCGAGCACGTTGGTCACCACGACAGTGGATGGCCCTGATGTCCCCAAGGGACAACCCAACCGATTTCTTCTTTTATACATTGTGTCCAGAGGTTCCCTTCCCCATGACGTCTAAAGGAAAAACGGGGTGTTACAAGCAAAATAGTAGGTGTCACATGCTGCTGATTGGATGGGCAAAGCTGAGAAGAGGGGCCAGGCTTGTCTTTGGGGGAGAGGATTGGGAACCGGGCCTTTCTTTGCCTTGGAGTGTGGGCTGCTCTATGAGACAGACTTGTTGATATCTGTACAGCTCCCTCAGCCAAAGACCACGAGTAGGGCACCGGTGGTGGAGCAAAAGTCGGTTTCTTTACATTTTATGAACGTTTTAAAGAAATGTTGTTACTTTTTGCTGAGACAGAGAGAGCGGGAGAGAGAGAGAGAGAGAGAGAGAGACAGAGAGAGAGAGAGAGAGACAGAGAGACAGAGAGACAAAGACAGAGACAGAGACAGAGAGAGATGTGAGAGAAACATGGATTGATTGCCTCCCAAAAGCACCCTGACCAGAGCCAGGGCTAGAACTCGCAATCAGGTGTGTGCCCGTGACCAGGACTCCTTTGATCCAGAATGGAGCCCTCAGCTTTCCAATCCCTGACACGATGCTCTAACCTACTGAGCCACACCGGTAGGGCCCCACTTGTATCTCAGTGGGAGCTTTTCCGCCATTTACATGTAAGGAGATTATTGCTACTTAGGTGTTCTTGTCATTGTTTCGGTTGCTGATTGCCTTAGAGTCCTCTGTTCTTCTTCCCCCTCCCCTCCCTTTTTTTCTTTTCTTTTTGTATGACACCACTCTCTTGTCCAACATGTTGAGGACTTTCTGCAGTGCTATGTTTGAATTCCTTTCTCTTATTTCTTGTGTACTTCCTGGTGTGTGGCTACCTGGACCCTTAACTTATGACAAATTACCAGCCTCCCCATAAAGCGGAGGTTGAAAATTTGCAGGAAAGGAAGAGGGACACACTCACACACACACACACACACACACACACACACAGCCGCCCAAACCACCCGGAAGCTAAAGCCCCACCTCACACCACACACGTTCACTGCTAGATGTATTAGAGGACAGTTTACAACCGGGAAAGAAGAGACAGTGGTGGACGGGGGGGGGGGGGGGGGGTTCTGTAGAGTTTTATGTCAATTTGAAAATAAACCACCTCATCAACATCATTTTTAACTTTTATTAATAAATTCATTCGGTTTTACAGCATCAGGTTGTCACAGATGGAAAGGACAAACAGATTATTAAAAGGCAATGGGAAGCACTGAAATAGTCATTAAAATCCAGAAATTCTACCGATTGAAAAAAATTCAGACCGGACAAATGTTTGTGACACTTCATTGCCAGGAAATAGAGTCAACTGCAGTTAATGAAGAAAAAGGAGCCCTCTCTGCATGTCATCATTACAATAAAAGCCCAAACACCACGTGAGGCGTCCTCCTGGTGTCCAATTTTGCCGCGGGAAGGGGGTCCATTGTGCGAGTGCAGGGAATGCCTAGGAGAAGCACAAGGCAGCCAGGAGCCACAGATGTGCAGACAGGAGAAGCTATCCCGGTCCTCTGGGTGCCACGGCGCGCTGCCAGGAGGAGCATGGAGGCTGGGCCGGGTCCCTTGGAAAGTTCTGGCAGCAGTTCCTAATGGGGGCAGCCTGGGCGAGGGAGGTGCAGCCCTCGGGACTCCTGCCCCCCTGTCCACGGCACCACGCGCATGCGCAGTTGGGGGCAAGGTGGATGCTTAGAGCAACTGGCGGCCAAGACGCACTGCCCAGCGCTTCTGGCGCCCGCCCGGCCCCGCGTGGGCGCACACCCGGGTCGCCTAGGGTGCCGTGGCATCTGCAGGACTTGGCGGGGTCGGAAGCCCTTGGAGATCCGGCAACTGGAACAGGTCCACGCCGCTGTCGCCCACAAAGTCATACATACCAGGGCCTGGGGGAGGAGAAGGGCTCCTCCAAGCCCTCTAGGGCAGAGAGCAGCTCTGTGAAGTCAGGGTCTGGGGAGGCATTCCGTGCGGCTTCGGCGTCGTCTTCGTCATTGACTTCATCATCCGGGACCTGAGGCCAGACTGTGGCCTCGGCTGGAGCTGGATCTGGAGCGGGAGCGGGAGCGGCAGCAGGTGCAGGTGCAGGTGCAGGTGCAGCGGGGACCATGTCCCGGACGCCCTGGGCGGGGTGCCAGCAGGCCTGGCTGTAGCTGGAGGCGCTGGCATCTGCTGCTGGGAAGACTTGCCAGGGGCTGTGCGGAGGGAGCACGGGGCTGGCAGGGAGCACAAGGCCCTCCTGGAAGGCAGGGTCCGCAGGCGCAGGCGCAGGCGCAGGCGCAGGCGCGGGCTGAGGGGCGCAGGCTCCTGGTTCCTGGGGCAAAGCGTGCTGGGCTCCAGGGCTTTTGTGCCCGCGCGGTGGTCTCTGCAGCCTGCGCTCTTTGGCCCTGCGGTTCTTGAGCCACACCTAGGGAGAGAGGGAACGGAACGGAACGGAACGGAACGGAACGGGAGCAAGTGTGAGAGGGGAGAAGCTCTGTGTGCACACACCTGCGATCGCCCGCCAGGGGGTGAGGAGGCTCAGGGAAGAAGGGCCTGCCTAACACCTCTCCCTCCGCTCCCAGATCCCACAATTGGCCCCGGGTTGGGGTGGGCTCCGGAAGAGGCGCAAAGAGCAGGAGGGGCAGGGCTTGGACTCCCAGAAACAGGGAAGGGGTCTGCTTGAGAGGGTCCCCGTGTTCCCAGAGGCCCGGCGGTCTGGGGGCGAACGTGGGGAGAAGCGAGGGGCTGTATCGTGTTGGCCAGTTTGTCCCACACAGGGCAGAGCTGGACTCGGGGGCCAGGCCCCGGACCACACGGGTGACCCTGGGCAGCGCTAGGTCCTTCTGGCCTGGGCTCCCGCTTCCCACGCCCTTCTATTTCCGCCCTCTCCCTTCCCCCTAACCCCCCCCCCCCCAGCGCCCCCAACCCTCACCCCCCTTCCGCACGGTGGTAGGGCATGGATTGGGATAGTGGGCGGGCAGCAGGCAGTGGGAGCGGATGGGGTGATGTCGGGGTTGGGGTTGGGGTCGGGCATGTACCTGAACTTGATACTCCTGCAGATCCAGCATGGCCGCCAGGGCCTCGCGTTCATCAAAGGTCCCATAGGGTTTCCCCTTAAAGAATGTCTCCAGGACCCGCAGCTGTTCTGCGCTGAACACCGTGCGCGGCCGCCGCCTCCTCTTCCTCGGGGCGCTCGGGGACAGCCCGGAGCCTGGAAGAAGGCGGAAAGGGAGTCAGAGGAGCTCCAAGGACTGTCCCCAGCCCAACGGGCCTGGGCCACACACCTGTGAGCAGGTGGGGGCTTCAGGCTTGAGGGCAGGGGTGGGGGGGAACAGGGCTTGTGCGTGGGCGCATGGCATGTGGCCCAGGGGCCCCGACCCGGCACCTGCCCGCCCGGGCCACCCGCCTCTCTAGGGCTCGGCGTCCGCATCTCCCAAAAGAGCCTGGGGCCAGCGCCCGTGTTCTTTTTGGCGGGGCCCACAGCCAGGCAAGGCGGGGCCCTCAGACTCACCCAGGCTTCCCCTCCCGCGGCCCTCACCCCGACAGTGTCGTCCCACCCCCCCAAAACGCACTAAGCCTGACAGAGAAGCTGGCCCCGGCCTGGATGCCCAGGGGTCTCCATCCCCCACCACAAGATCCCACCTACGGTTCCCAGGCCCTCACGGTGGCCCCAGACTCACCGCTGGGAGACCCGGGTTCTTGCATCCTGGATGCTGCTGGGCCCTCTGCGTTTGACGCTCTGGCAAGCAGCCCTGTGATCGCCTCCTTAAATTCGTGGTAGGCCCTCGCCACCCACCCGTCACAACCTATGGGGCTCTTCCCTCAGGCCCCGCCCTTTGTGCAGCTGTGTGTTTACGTGTGCGTGCGTGCGCGTGCGCGTGAGTGTGTGTGTGTGTGTGTGTGTGTGTGTGTGTGTGTGTGTGTGGGCGCGCGCGCGTGGTGTGTAGGGCCTGGGGGCAGGGTGCGCGGGGAGGCGAAATCGTTGCTTAGTCCTTTGATGGAGCAGCTACTGCACCCGCTGCACGTCCCCGGAGCTGGGAGACCTCAATGGACAGACAGCGTCGATCCTGCCCTTAAGAGGACTGCCCCCAGGGGACTTTTATTAGAATCCACAGGAGAGACAGTGACCTGGGTGATGAAATGCTAAAGGAAAGGAAAGTGTGAGATGTCATTGCCAGACTCAGTTCACCTTCTGAACTGCCTCGCCCCATCCCAGGGTGGGGTCTCCCCTAACTGGCCGTGATTTCTGCTTTCCTGCGAGCACGTTGGTCACCACGACAGTGGATGGCCCTGATGTCCCCAAGGGACAACCCAACCGATTTCTTCTTTTATACATTGTGTCCAGAGGTTCCCTTCCCCATGACGTCTAAAGGAAAAACGGGGTGTTACAAGCAAAATAGTAGGTGTCACATGCTGCTGATTGGATGGGCAAAGCTGAGAAGAGGGGCCAGGCTTGTCTTTGGGGGAGAGGATTGGGAACCGGGCCTTTCTTTGCCTTGGAGTGTGGGCTGCTCTATGAGACAGACTTGTTGATATCTGTACAGCTCCCTCAGCCAAAGACCACGAGTAGGGCACCGGTGGTGGAGCAAAAGTCGGTTTCTTTACATTTTATGAACGTTTTAAAGAAATGTTGTTACTTTTTGCTGAGACAGAGAGAGCGGGAGAGAGAGAGAGAGAGAGAGAGAGAGAGAGAGAGAGAGAGAGAGAGAGACAGAGAGACAGAGAGACAAAGACAGAGACAGAGACAGAGAGAGATGTGAGAGAAACATGGATTGATTGCCTCCCAAAAGCACCCTGACCAGAGCCAGGGCTAGAACTCGCAATCAGGTGTGTGCCCGTGACCAGGACTCCTTTGATCCAGAATGGAGCCCTCAGCTTTCCAATCCCTGACACGATGCTCTAACCTACTGAGCCACACCGGTAGGGCCCCACTTGTATCTCAGTGGGAGCTTTTCCGCCATTTACATGTAAGGAGATTATTGCTACTTAGGTGTTCTTGTCATTGTTTCGGTTGCTGATTGCCTTAGAGTCCTCTGTTCTTCTTCCCCCTCCCCTCCCTTTTTTTCTTTTCTTTTTGTATGACACCGCTCTCTTGTCCAACATGTTGAGGACTTTCTGCAGTGCTATGTTTGAATTCCTTTCTCTTATTTCTTGTGTACTTCCTGGTGTGTGGCTACCTGGACCCTTAACTTATGACAAATTACCAGCCTCCCCATAAAGCGGAGGTTGAAAATTTGCAGGAAAGGAAGAGGGACACACTCACACACACACACACACACACACACACACAGCCGCCCAAACCACCCGGAAGCTAAAGCCCCACCTCACACCACACACGTTCACTGCTAGATGTATTAGAGGACAGTTTACAACCGGGAAAGAAGAGACAGTGGTGGACGGGGGGGGGGGGGGGGGGGGTTCTGTAGAGTTTTATGTCAATTTGAAAATAAACCACCTCATCAACATCATTTTTAACTTTTATTAATAAATTCATTCGGTTTTACAGCATCAGGTTGTCACAGATGGAAAGGACAAACAGATTATTAAAAGGCAATGGGAAGCACTGAAATAGTCATTAAAATCCAGAAATTCTACCGATTGAAAAAAATTCAGACCGGACAAATGTTTGTGACACTTCATTGCCAGGAAATAGAGTCAACTGCAGTTAATGAAGAAAAAGGAGCCCTCTCTGCATGTCATCATTACAATAAAAGCCCAAACACCACGTGAGGCGTCCTCCTGGTGTCCAATTTTGCCGCGGGAAGGGGGTCCATTGTGCGAGTGCAGGGAATGCCTAGGAGAAGCACAAGGCAGCCAGGAGCCACAGATGTGCAGACAGGAGAAGCTATCCCGGTCCTCTGGGTGCCACGGCGCGCTGCCAGGAGGAGCATGGAGGCTGGGCCGGGTCCCTTGGAAAGTTCTGGCAGCAGTTCCTAATGGGGGCAGCCTGGGCGAGGGAGGTGCAGCCCTCGGGACTCCTGCCCCCCTGTCCACGGCACCACGCGCATGCGCAGTTGGGGGCAAGGTGGATGCTTAGAGCAACTGGCGGCCAAGACGCACTGCCCAGCGCTTCTGGCGCCCGCCCGGCCCCGCGTGGGCGCACACCCGGGTCGCCTAGGGTGCCGTGGCATCTGCAGGACTTGGCGGGGTCGGAAGCCCTTGGAGATCCGGCAACTGGAACAGGTCCACGCCGCTGTCGCCCACAAAGTCATACATACCAGGGCCTGGGGGAGGAGAAGGGCTCCTCCAAGCCCTCTAGGGCAGAGAGCAGCTCTGTGAAGTCAGGGTCTGGGGAGGCATTCCGTGCGGCTTCGGCGTCGTCTTCGTCATTGACTTCATCATCCGGGACCTGAGGCCAGACTGTGGCCTCGGCTGGAGCTGGATCTGGAGCGGGAGCGGGAGCGGCAGCAGGTGCAGGTGCAGGTGCAGGTGCAGCGGGGACCATGTCCCGGACGCCCTGGGCGGGGTGCCAGCAGGCCTGGCTGTAGCTGGAGGCGCTGGCATCTGCTGCTGGGAAGACTTGCCAGGGGCTGTGCGGAGGGAGCACGGGGCTGGCAGGGAGCACAAGGCCCTCCTGGAAGGCAGGGTCCGCAGGCGCAGGCGCAGGCGCAGGCGCAGGCGCGGGCTGAGGGGCGCAGGCTCCTGGTTCCTGGGGCAAAGCGTGCTGGGCTCCAGGGCTTTTGTGCCCGCGCGGTGGTCTCTGCAGCCTGCGCTCTTTGGCCCTGCGGTTCTTGAGCCACACCTAGGGAGAGAGGGAACGGAACGGAACGGAACGGAACGGAACCGGGAGCAAGTGTGAGAGGGGAGAAGCTCTGTGTGCACACACCTGCGATCGCCCGCCAGGGGTGAGGAGGCTCAGGGAAGAAGGGCCTGCCTAACACCTCTCCCTCCGCTCCCAGATCCCACAATTGGCCCCGGGTTGGGGTGGGCTCCGGAAGAGGCGCAAAGAGCCAGGAGGGGCAGGGCTTGGACTCCCAGAAACAGGGAAGGGGT
>CAVNZX010000003.1:0-58738 GCA_963693515.1 Pipistrellus nathusii
AACATGGACAAACAACTACCTAACCACTGTTATGAACCGGAAAAGCTCGGGAACATTGTCTCTCAAGTATGTTTTAGAGTTTAATGATACATCTCAGTGAAGTGTAAGGCTTTCCAAAGCTGCTAAATGTGTTTATTTCTCTATTTCAAGTGTATTCTGCCGTGTATTTCACACATTCACCATTCTAGTCTCCTTAAAGGAAACAACATAGGATACATACACTGTTTAATGTGCTCTAAACTCGAATTAAGAAATTCCTGGATCTAACATACGTTTTCTATATGAACTACTCCGTTGAAGAAGTGTTTTGTACATGTTCTATGCGAGTTCTCATCTATTTATTGTCATTTCCCCAGAATTACTGATGTTTTCTTGTAGTTTCTAACATTAGGCCTTCTTGTCCAGGAACAAACATTGGGAACATGGACAAACGACTACCTAAACACTGTTATGAACCTGAAAAGCTCGGGAACATTGTCTCTCAACTATGTTTTAGAGTTTAATGATACGTCTCAGTGATGTGTAAGGCTTTCCAAAGCTGCTAAAGGTGTTTATTTCTCTATTTCAAGTGTATTATGCCTTGTATTTCACAAATTTACCATTCTAGGCTCCTTTAAGAAAACAACATAGGATTCATACACTGTTTATTGTGCTCTAACTCAAATTTAGGAATTCATGGATCTAAGATACGTTTTCTATAGGAACAACTCAGTTGGAGAAGTGTTTTATACATGTTTTATGCGAGTTCTCATCTATTTATTGTTATTTTCCCAGAATTACTGATGTTATCTTGTAGTTTCTAACATTAGGCCTTCTTGCACAGATATAAGCATAGTGAACATGGACAGACAACTACCTAAACACTGATATGAACCTGAAAAGCTGGGGAACATTGTCTCTCAACTATGTGTTGAGTTCAATGATCCATCTCAGTGAAGTGTAAGGCTTTCCAAAGCTGCTAATTGTGTTTATTTCTCTATTTCAAGAGTATTCTGCCGTGTATTTCACAAATTCACCATTCTAGGCTCCTTAAAGGGAACAACATAGGATTCATACACTGTTTAATGTGCTCTAAACTCCAATTAAGGAATTCCTGGATCTAAGATACCTTTTCTACATGAAAAACTCAGTTAGAGTAGTGTTTTGTACATTTTCTATGCGCGTTCTCATCTATTTATTGTCATTTCCCCGGAATTACTGATGTTTTCTTGTAGTTTCTAACATTAGGCCCTCTTGTACAGGTATAAGCATTGTGAACATGGACAGACAACTACCTAAACACTGATATGAACCTGAAAAGCTCGGGAACATTGTCTCTCAACTATGTTTTAGAGTTTAATGATACGTCTCAGTGAAGTGTAAGGCTTTCCAAAGCTGCTAAATGTGTTTATTTCTCTATTTCAAGTGAATTCTGCCGTGTATTTCACACATTCACCATTCTAGGCTCCTTAAAGGAAAGAACATAGGATTCATACACTGTTTAATGTGCTCGAAACTCCAATTAAGGAATTCCTGGATCTAAGATACGTTTTCTATAGGAACAACTCAGATGGAGAAGTGTTTCATACATGTTTTATTTGAGTTCTCATCTATTTATTGTCATTTTCCCAGAATTACTGATGTTTTCTTTTAGTTTCTAACATTAGGCCTTCTTGTACAGGTATAAGCATTGTGAACATGGACAGACAACTAACTAGACACAGTTATGAACCTAAAAAGCTCGGAAACATCGTCTCTCAACTATGTTATAGAGTATAATAATACATTTCAGTGAAGTGTTGGGCTTTCCAAAGCTGCTAAATGTGTTTATTTCTCTATTTCAAGTGTATTCTGCCTTGTATTTCACACATTTACCATTCTAGGCTCCTTTAAGTAAACAACGTCGTATTCATTCACTGTTTAATGTGCTCTAAACTCGAATTGAGTAATTCCTGGAACTAAGTTACCTTTTCAACACCAACAACTCATTTGGAGAAGTGTTTAATACATGTTCTATGCGACTTCTCATCTATTTATTGCATTTTCCCAGAATTACTGTTGTTTTCTTGTAGTTTCTAACATTAGGCCTCTCTGTCCAGGTATCATCAATGGGAACAAGGTCAAAAAACTAAATAGACACAGTTATGAACCTGAAAAGCTAGCGAACATTGTCTCTCAACTATGTTACAGAGTATAATGATACATTTAAGTGAAGTGTTAGGCTTTTCAAAGTTGCTAAATGTGTTTATTTCTCTATTTCAAGTGTATTCTGCCTCGTATTTCACACATTTCCCATTCTAGGCTTCTTTAAGTAAACAACGTAGGATTCATACACTGTTTAAAGTGCTCTAACTCGAATTGAGGAATTCCTGGCTCTAAGAAACCTTTTCTACAGGAAGAACTCAGTTGAAGAAGTGTTTTATACATGTTCTATGTGACTTCCCATCTATTTATTGTCATTTTCCCAGAATTACTGATGTTTTCTTGTAGTTTCTAACATAAGGTCTTCTTGTCCAGGTATAGACATTGGGAACATGCACAGACAACTAAATAGACACAGTTATGAACCTGAAAAGCTCAGAAACATTGTCTCTCAACTATGTTATAGAGTGTAATAATACATTTCAGTGAAGTGTTAGGCTTTCCAAAGCTGCTTAATGTGTTTATTTCTCTATTTCAAGTGTATTCTGCCTTGTATTTCACACACTTACCATTCTAGGCTCCTTTCGTAAACAACGTAGGATTCATTCACTGTTTAACGTGGTCTAAACTCGAATTGAGGAATTCCTGTATCTAAGTTACCTTTTCAACACCAACAACTCATTTGGAGAAGTGTTTTATACATGTTATATGCGACTTCTCTTCTATTTATTGTCATTTTCCCAGAATTACTGATGTTTTCTTGTAGTTTCTAACATTAGGCCTTCTTGTCCAGGTATAAACATTGGGAATATGGACAAACAACTAACTAGACACAGTTATGAACCTGAAAAGTTAGGGAACATTGTCTCTCAACTATGTTATAGAGTATAATAATAGATTTCAGTGTAGTGTTAGGCTTTCCAAAGCTCGTAAATGTGTTTATTTCTCTATTTCAAGTATATTCTGCCTTTTATTTCACACATTTCTCATTCTAGGCTCCTTTAAGTAAACAAGGTAGGATTCATTCACTGTTTAATGTGCTCTAAATTTGAATTGAGGAATTTCTGGATCTAAGATACCTTTTCTACAGGAAGAATTCTGTTTTGGAAAGGGTTTTATACATATATTTTGCGACTTCCCATCTTCTTATTGTCATTTTCCCAGAATTACTGATGTTTTCTTGTAGTTTCTAAACATTAGGCCATCTTGTCCAGGTATAAACATTGGGAATATGCACAGACAACTAACTAGACACAGTTATGAACCTGAAAAGCTCACAAACATTGTCTCTCAACTATGTTATAGAGTGTAATAATACATTTCAGTGAAGTGTTAGGCTTTCTAAAGCTGCTAGATGGTTTTTTTTCTCTATTTCAAGTGTATTCTGCCGTGTATTTCACACATTCACCATTCTAGTCTCCTTAAAGGAAACAACATAGGATTCATATACTGTTTAATGTGCTCGAAACTCCAATTAAGGAATTCCTGGATCTAAGATACATTTTCTATATGAACAGCTCAGTTGGAGAAGTGTTTTGTACATGTTCTATGCACGTTCTCATCTATTTATTGTCGTTTTTCTAGAATTACAGATGTTTTCTTGTAGTTTTTAACATTAGGCCTTCTTGTCCATGTATAAACATTGGGAACATGGACAAACAACTACCTAAACACTGTTATGAACCTGAAAAGCTCGGGAACATTGTCTCTCAGCTATGTTTTAGAGTTTAATGATACGTCCCAGTGAAGTGTAAGGCTTTCCAAAGCTGCTAAATGTGTTTATTTCTCTATTTCAAGTGAATTCTGCCGTGTATTTCACACATTCACCATTCTAGGCCCCTTAAAGGAAAGAACATAAGATTCATACACTGTTCAATGTGCTCTAAACTCCAATTAAGGAATTCCTGGATCTAAGATACGTTTTCTATAGGAACAACTCAGTTGGAGAAGTGTTTCATACATTTTTTATTCGAGTTCTCATCTATTTATTGTCATTTTCCCAGAATTACTGATGTTTTCTTTTAGTTTCTAACATTAGGCCTTCTTGTACAGGTATAAGCATTGTGAACATGGACAGACAACTAACTAGACACAGTTATGAACCTAAAAAGCTCGGAAACATCGTCTCTCAACTATGTTATAGAGTATAATAATACATTTCAGTGAAGTGTTGGGCTTTCCAAAGCTGCTAAATGTGTTTATTTCTCTATTTCAAGTGTATTCTGCCTTGTATTTCACACATTTACCATTCTAGGCTCCTTTAAGTAAACAACGTCGTATTCATTCACTGTTTAATGTGCTCTAAACTCGAATTGAGTAATTCCTGGAACTAAGTTACCTTTTCAACACCAACAACTCATTTGGAGAAGTGTTTAATACATGTTCTATGCGACTTCTCATCTATTTATTGCATTTTCCCAGAATTACTGTTGTTTTCTTGTAGTTTCTAACATTAGTCCTCTCTGTCCAGGTATCATCAATGGGAACAAGGTCAAAAAACTAAATAGACACAGTTATGAACCTGAAAAGCTAGCGAACATTGTCTCTCAACTATGTTACAGAGTATAATGATACATTTAAGTGAAGTGTTAGGCTTTTCAAAGTTGCTAAATGTGTTTATTTCTCTATTTCAAGTGTATTCTGCCTCGTATTTCACACATTTCCCATTCTAGGCTTCTTTAAGTAAACAACGTAGGATTCATACACTGTTTAAAGTGCTCTAACTCGAATTGAGGAATTCCTGGCTCTAAGAAACCTTTTCTACAGGAAGAACTCAGTTGAAGAAGTGTTTTATACATGTTCTATGTGACTTCCCATCTATTTATTGTCATTTTCCCAGAATTACTGATGTTTTCTTTTAGTTTCTAACATAAGGTCTTCTTGTCCAGGTATAGACATTGGGAACATGCACAGACAACTAAATAGACACAGTTATGAACCTGAAAAGCTCAGAAACATTGTCTCTCAACTATGTTATAGAGTGTAATAATACATTTCAGTGAAGTGTTAGGCTTTCCAAAGCTGCTTAATGTGTTTATTTCTCTATTTCAAGTGTATTCTGCCTTGTATTTCACACACTTACCATTCTAGGCTCCTTTCGTAAACAACGTAGGATTCATTCACTGTTTAACGTGGTCTAAACTCGAATTGAGGAATTCCTGTATCTAAGTTACCTTTTCAACACCAACAACTCATTTGGAGAAGTGTTTTATACATGTTATATGCGACTTCTCTTCTATTTATTGTC
The DNA here is from genome assembly GCA_963693515.1 of Pipistrellus nathusii. Classification (NCBI taxonomy): domain Eukaryota; kingdom Metazoa; phylum Chordata; class Mammalia; order Chiroptera; family Vespertilionidae; genus Pipistrellus; species Pipistrellus nathusii. The sequence continues at coordinate 5,369 of CAVNZX010000003.1, forward strand.
ATTTTCCCAGAATTACTGATGTTTTCTTGTAGTTTCTAACATTAGGCCTTCTTGTCCAGGTATAAACATTGGGAATATGGACAAACAACTAACTAGACACAGTTATGAACCTGAAAAGTTAGGGAACATTGTCTCTCAACTATGTTATAGAGTATAATAATAGATTTCAGTGTAGTGTTAGGCTTTCCAAAGCTCGTAAATGTGTTTATTTCTCTATTTCAAGTATATTCTGCCTTTTATTTCACACATTTCTCATTCTAGGCTCCTTTAAGTAAACAAGGTAGGATTCATTCACTGTTTAATGTGCTCTAAATTTGAATTGAGGAATTTCTGGATCTAAGATACCTTTTCTACAGGAAGAATTCTGTTTTGGAAAGGGTTTTATACATATATTTTGCGACTTCCCATCTTCTTATTGTCATTTTCCCAGAATTACTGATGTTTTCTTGTAGTTTCTAAACATTAGGCCATCTTGTCCAGGTATAAACATTGGGAATATGCACAGACAACTAACTAGACACAGTTATGAACCTGAAAAGCTCACAAACATTGTCTCTCAACTATGTTATAGAGTGTAATAATACATTTCAGTGAAGTGTTAGGCTTTCTAAAGCTGCTAGATGGTTTTTTTTCTCTATTTCAAGTGTATTCTGCCGTGTATTTCACACATTCACCATTCTAGTCTCCTTAAAGGAAACAACATAGGATTCATATACTGTTTAATGTGCTCGAAACTCCAATTAAGCAATTCCTGGATCTAAGATACATTTTCTATATGAACAGCTCAGTTGGAGAAGTGTTTTGTACATGTTCTATGCGCGTTCTCATCTATTTATTGTCGTTTTTCTAGAATTACAGATGTTTTCTTGTAGTTTTTAACATTAGGCCTTCTTGTCCATGTATAAACATTGGGAACATGGACAAACAACTACCTAAACACTGTTATGAACCTGAAAAGCTCGGGAACATTGTCTCTCAGCTATGTTTTAGAGTTTAATGATACGTCCCAGTGAAGTGTAAGGCTTTCCAAAGCTGCTAAATGTGTTTATTTCTCTATTTCAAGTGAATTCTGCCGTGTATTTCACACATTCACCATTCTAGGCCCCTTAAAGGAAAGAACATAGGATTCATACACTGTTCAATGTGCTCTAAACTCCAATTAAGGAATTCCTGGATCTAAGATACGTTTTCTATAGGAACAACTCAGTTGGAGAAGTGTTTCATACATTTTTTATTCGAGTTCTCATCTATTTATTGTCATTTTTTCAGAATTACTGATGTTTTCTTTTAGTTTCTAACATTAGGCCTTCTTGTACAGGTATAAGCATTGTGAACATGGACAGACAACTACCTAAACACTGATATGAACCTGAAAAGCTGGAGAACATTGTCCCTCAACTATGATTTAGAGTTTAATGATACATCTCAGTGAAGTGTAAGGCTTTCCAAAGCTGCTAAATGTGTTTATTTCTCTATTTCAAGTGTATTCTGCCGTGTATTTCACACATTCACCATTCTAGTCTCCTTAAAGGAAACAACATAGGATTCATACACTGTTTAATGTGCTCTAAACTCGAATTAAGAAATTCCTGGATCTAACATACGTTTTCTATATGAACTACTCCGTTGAAGAAGTGTTTTGTACATGTTCTATGCGAGTTCTCATCTATTTATTGTCATTTCCCCAGAATTACTGATGTTTTCTTGTAGTTTCTAACATTAGGCCTTCTTGTCCAGGAACAAACATTGGGAACATGGACAAACGACTAGCTAAACACTGTTATGAACCTGAAAAGCTCGGGAACCTTGTCTCTCAACTATGTTTTAGAGTTTAATGATACGTCTCAGTGATGTGTAAGGCTTTCCAAAGCTGCTAAAGGTGTTTATTTCTCTATTTCAAGTGTATTATGCCTTGTATTTCACAAATTTACCATTCTAGGCTCCTTTAAGTAAACAACATAGGATTCATACACTGTTTATTGTGCTCTAACTCAAATTTAGGAATTCATGGATCTAAGATACGTTTTCTATAGGAACAACTCAGTTGGAGAAGTGTTTTATACATGTTTTATGCGAGTTCTCATCTATTTATGGTTATTTTCCCAGAATTACTGATGTTATCTTGTAGTTTCTAACATTAGGCCTTCTTGCACTGGTATAAGCATAGTGAACATGGACAGACAACTACCTAAACACTGATATTAACCTGAAAAGCTGGGGAACATTGTCTCTCAACTATGTTTTAGAGTTCAATGATCCATCTCAGTGAAGTGTAAGGCTTTCCAAAATTGCTAAATGTGTTTATTTCTCTATTTCAAGAGTATTCTGCCGTGTATTTCACAAATTCACCATTCTAGGCTCCTTAAAGGGAACAACATAGGATTCATACACTGTTTAATGTGCTCTAAACTCCAATTAAGGAATTCCTGGATCTAAGATACCTTTTCTACATGAACAGCTCAGTTGGAGAAGTGTTTTGTACTTGTTCTATGCGCGGTCTCATCTATTTATTGTCGTTTTTCTAGAATTACTGATGTTTTCTTTTAGTTTTTAACATTAGGCCTTCTTGTCCATGTATAAAGATTGGGAACATGGACAAACAACTACTAAACACTGTTATGAACCTGAAAAGCTCGGGAACATTGTCTCTAAACTATGTTTTAGAGTTTAATGATACATCTCAGTGAAGTGTAAGGACTTCCAAAGCTGCTAAATGTGTTTATTTCTATATTTCAAGTGTATTCTGCCGTGTATTTCACACATTCACCATTATAGGCTCCTTAAAGGAAACAACATAGGATTCATAAACTGTTTAATGTGCTCTAAACTCGAATTAAGGAATTCCTGGATCTAAGATACCTTTTCTACATGAAAAACTCAGTTAGAGTAGTGTTTTGTACATTTTCTATGCGCGTTCTCATCTATTTATTGTCATTTCCCCGGAATTACTGATGTTTTCTTGTAGTTTCTAACATTAGGTCCTCTTGTACAGGTATAAGCATTGTGAACATGGACAGACAACTACCTAAACACTGATATGAACCTGAAAAGCTTGGGAACATTGTCTCTCAACTATGTTTTAGAGTTTAATGATACATCTCAGTGAAGTGTAAGGCTTTCCAAAGCTGCTAAATGTGTTTATTTCTCTATTTCAAGTGAATTCTGCCGTGTATTTCACACATTCACCATTCTAGGCTCCTTAAAGGAAAGAACATAGGATTCATACACTGTTTAATGTGCTCGAAACTCCAATTAAGGAATTTCTGGATCTAAGATACCTTTTCTACAGGAAGAATACTTTTGGAAAGGGTTTTATACATATACTATGCGACTTCCCATCTTCTTATTGTCATTTTCCCAGAATTACTGATGTTTTCTTGTAGTTTCTAACATTAGGCCTTCTTGTCCAGGTATAAACATTGGGAATATGCACAGACAACTAACTAGACACAGTTATGAACCTGAAAAGCTCACAAACATTGTCTCTCAACTATGTTATGGAGTGTAATAATACATTTCAGTGAAGTGTTAGGCTTTCTAAAGCTGCTAGATGGTTTTTTTTCTCTATTTCAAGTGTATTCTGCCTTGTATTTCACACATTTAACATTCTAGGCTCCTTTAAGTAAACAATGTAGGATACATTCCCTGTTTAATGTGCTGTAAAGACGAATTGAGGAAATCCTGGATCTAAGATACCTTTTCTAAACGAAGAACTCAGTTGGAGAAGTGTTTTATACATGTTCTATGCGACTTCTCATCTATTTATTGTCATTTTCCCAGATTTACTGATGTTTTCTTGTAGTTTCTAAAATTAGGCCTTCCTGTCCAGGTATAAACATTGGGAACATGGACAAAAAACTAACTAGACACAGTTTTGAACCTGAAAAGATAGCGAACATTGTCTCTCAACTATGTTACAGAGTATAATGATACATTTAAGTGAAGTGTTAGGCTTTCCAAAGCTGCTAAATTTGTTTATTTCTCTATTTCAAGTATATTCTGCCATGTATTTTACACATTTCCCAGTCTAGGCTCCTTTAAGTAAACAACATAGGATTCATACACTGTTTAAAGAGCTCTAACTCGAATTGAGGAATTCCTGGATTTAAGAAACCTTTTCTACATGAAAAACTCAGTTGGAGAAGTGTTTAATACATGTTCTATGCGACTTCGGATCTATTTATTGTACACATTTACCATTTCACACATTTACCATTAAGGAATTCCTGCATCTAAGATACCTTTTCTACATGAACAACTCAGTTGGAGAAGTGTTTTGTACATGTTCTATGCGAGTTCTCAGCTATTTATTGTCATTTTCCAAGAATTACTGATGTTTTCTTGTAATTTCTAACATTTTGCCTCTTGCCCAAGCATAAACATTGGGAACATGGACAAACAACTACCTAACCACTGTTATGAACCGGAAAAGCTCGGGAACATTGTCTCTCAAGTATGTTTTAGAGTTTAATGATACATCTCAGTGAAGTGTAAGGCTTTCCAAAGCTGCTAAATGTGTTTATTTCTCTATTTCAAGTGTATTCTGCCGTGTATTTCACACATTCACCATTCTAGTCTCCTTAAAGGAAACAACATAGGATACATACACTGTTTAATGTGCTCTAAACTCGAATTAAGAAATTCCTGGATCTAACATACGTTTTCTATATGAACTACTCCGTTGAAGAAGTGTTTTGTACATGTTCTATGCGAGTTCTCATCTATTTATTGTCATTTCCCCAGAATTACTAATGTTTTCTTGTAGTTTCTAACATTAGGCCTTCTTGTCCAGGAACAAACATTGGGAACATGGACAAACGACTACCTAAACACTGTTATGAACCTGAAAAGCTCGGGAACATTGTCTCTCAACTATGTTTTAGAGTTTAATGATACGTCTCAGTGATGTGTAAGGCTTTCCAAAGCTGCTAAAGGTGTTTATTTCTCTATTTCAAGTGTATTATGCCTTGTATTTCACAAATTTACAATTCTAGGCTCCTTTAAGTAAACAACATAGGATTCATACACTGTTTATTGTGCTCTAACTCAAATTTAGGAATTCATGGATCTAAGATACGTTTTCTATAGGAACAACTCAGTTGGAGAAGTTTTTTATACATGTTTTATGCGAGTTCTCATCTATTTATTGTTATTTTCCCAGAATTACTGATGTTATCTTGTAGTTTCTAACATTAGGCCCTCTTGTACAGGTATAAGCATAGTGAACATGGACAGACAACTACCTAAACACTGATATGAACCTGAAAAGCTCGGGAACATTGTCTCTCAACTATGTTTTAGAGTTTAATGATACGTCTCAGTGAAGTGTAAGGCTTTCCAAAGCTGCTAAATGTGTTTATTTCTCTATTTCAAGTGAATTCTGCCGTGTATTTCACACATTCACCATTCTAGTCTCCTTAAAGGAAACAACATAGGATTCATACACTGTTTAATGTGCTCTAAACTCGAATTAAGAAATTCCTGGATCTAACATACGTTTTCTATATGAACTACTCCGTTGAAGAAGTGTTTTGTACATGTTCTATGCGAGTTCTCATCTATTTATTGTCATTTCCCCAGAATTACTGATGTTTTCTTGTAGTTTCTAACATTAGGCCTTCTTGTCCAGGAACAAACATTGGGAACATGGACAAACGACTAGCTAAACACTGTTATGAACCTGAAAAGCTCGGGAACCTTGTCTCTCAACTATGTTTTAGAGTTTAATGATACGTCTCAGTGATGTGTAAGGCTTTCCAAAGCTGCTAAAGGTGTTTATTTCTCTATTTCAAGTGTATTATGCCTTGTATTTCACAAATTTACCATTCTAGGCTCCTTTAAGTAAACAACATAGGATTCATACACTGTTTATTGTGCTCTAACTCAAATTTAGGAATTCATGGATCTAAGATACGTTTTCTATAGGAACAACTCAGTTGGAGAAGTGTTTTATACATGTTTTATGCGAGTTCTCATCTATTTATGGTTATTTTCCCAGAATTACTGATGTTATCTTGTAGTTTCTAACATTAGGCCTTCTTGCACTGGTATAAGCATAGTGAACATGGACAGACAACTACCTAAACACTGATATTAACCTGAAAAGCTGGGGAACATTGTCTCTCAACTATGTTTTAGAGTTCAATGATCCATCTCAGTGAAGTGTAAGGCTTTCCAAAATTGCTAAATGTGTTTATTTCTCTATTTCAAGAGTATTCTGCCGTGTATTTCACAAATTCACCATTCTAGGCTCCTTAAAGGGAACAACATAGGATTCATACACTGTTTAATGTGCTCTAAACTCCAATTAAGGAATTCCTGGATCTAAGATACCTTTTCTACATGAACAGCTCAGTTGGAGAAGTGTTTTGTACTTGTTCTATGCGCGGTCTCATCTATTTATTGTCGTTTTTCTAGAATTACTGATGTTTTCTTTTAGTTTTTAACATTAGGCCTTCTTGTCCATGTATAAAGATTGGGAACATGGACAAACAACTACTAAACACTGTTATGAACCTGAAAAGCTCGGGAACATTGTCTCTAAACTATGTTTTAGAGTTTAATGATACATCTCAGTGAAGTGTAAGGACTTCCAAAGCTGCTAAATGTGTTTATTTCTATATTTCAAGTGTATTCTGCCGTGTATTTCACACATTCACCATTATAGGCTCCTTAAAGGAAACAACATAGGATTCATAAACTGTTTAATGTGCTCTAAACTCGAATTAAGGAATTCCTGGATCTAAGATACCTTTTCTACATGAAAAACTCAGTTAGAGTAGTGTTTTGTACATTTTCTATGCGCGTTCTCATCTATTTATTGTCATTTCCCCGGAATTACTGATGTTTTCTTGTAGTTTCTAACATTAGGTCCTCTTGTACAGGTATAAGCATTGTGAACATGGACAGACAACTACCTAAACACTGATATGAACCTGAAAAGCTTGGGAACATTGTCTCTCAACTATGTTTTAGAGTTTAATGATACATCTCAGTGAAGTGTAAGGCTTTCCAAAGCTGCTAAATGTGTTTATTTCTCTATTTCAAGTGAATTCTGCCGTGTATTTCACACATTCACCATTCTAGGCTCCTTAAAGGAAAGAACATAGGATTCATACACTGTTTAATGTGCTCGAAACTCCAATTAAGGAATTTCTGGATCTAAGATACCTTTTCTACATGAACAGCTCAGTTGGAGAAGTGTTTTGTACATGTTCTATGCGCGTTCTCATCTATTTATTGTCATTTTCCCAGAATTACTGATGTTTTCTTTTAGTTTCTAACATTAGGCCTTCTTGTACAGGTATAAGCATTGTGAACATGGACAGACAACTACCTAAACACTGATATGAACCTGAAAAGCTGGAGAACATTGTCTCTCAACTATTTTATAGAGCGTAATAATACATTTCAGTGAAGTGTTAGGCTTTCCAAAGCTGCTAAATGTGTTTATTTCTCTATTTCCAGTGAGTTCTACCTTGTATTTCACACATTTACCATTCTAGGCTCCTTTAAGTAAACAAGGTAGGATTCATTCACTGTTTAATGTGCTCTAACTGGAATTGAGAAATTCCTGGATCTAAGATACCTTTTCTACATGAATAACTCAGTTGGAGAAGTGTTTTATGCGACTTCTCATCTATTTATTGTCATTTTCCCAGATTTACTGATGTTTTCTTGTAGTTTCTAACATTTGGCCTTCTTGTCGAGGTATAAACATTGGGAATATGGACAAGCAACTAACTAGACACAGTTATGAACCTGAAAAGTTAGGGAACATTGTCTCTCAACTATGTTATAGAGTATAATAATACATTTCAGTGTAGTGTTAGGCTTTCCAAAGCTCGTAAATGTGTTTATTTCTCTATTTCAAGTATATTCTGCCTTGTATTTCACACATTTCTCATTCTAGGCTCCTTTAAGTAAACAAGGTAGGATTCATTCACTGTTTAATGTGCTCTAAATTTGAATTGAGGAATTTCTGGATCTAAGATACCTTTTCTACAGGAAGAATTCTGTTTTGGAAAGGGTTTTATACATATATTTTGCGACTTCCCATCTTCTTATTGTCATTTTCCCAGAATTACTGATGTTTTCTTGTAATTTCTAACATTAGGCCTTCTTGTCCAGGTATAAACATTGGGAATATGCACAGACAACTAACTAGACACAGTTATGAACCTGAAAAGCTCACAAACATTGTCTCTCAACTATGTTATAGAGTGTAATAATACATTTCAGTGAAGTGTTAGGCTTTCTAAAGCTGCTAGATGGTTTTTTTTTCTCTATTTCAAGTGTATTCTGCCTTGTATTTCACACATTTAACATTCTAGGCTCCTTTAAGTAAACAATGTAGGATAAATTCCCTGTTTAATGTGGTCTAAAGACGAATTGAGGAAATCCTGGATCTAAGATACCTTTTCTAAACGAAGAACTCAGTTGGAGAAGTGTTTTATACATGTTCTATGCGACTTCTCATCTATTTATTGTCATTTTCCCAGATTTACTGATGTTTTCTTGTAGTTTCTAACATTAGGCCTTCCTGTCCAGGTATAAACATTGGGAACATGGACAAAAAACTAACTAGACACAGTTTTGAACCTGAAAAGATAGCGAACATTGTCTCTCAACTATGTTACAGAGTATAATGATACATTTAAGTGAAGTGTTAGGCTTTCCAAAGCTGCTAAATTTGTTTATTTCTCTATTTCAAGTATATTCTGCCATGTATTTTACACATTTCCCAGTCTAGGCTCCTTTAAGTAAACAACATAGGATTCATACACTGTTTAAAGAGCTCTAACTCGAATTGAGGAATTCCTGGATTTAAGAAACCTTTTCTACATGAAAAACTCAGTTGGAGAAGTGTTTAATACATGTTCTATGCGACTTCGGATCTATTTATTGTACACATTTACCATTTCACACATTTACCATTAAGGAATTCCTGCATCTAAGATACCTTTTCTACATGAACAACTCAGTTGGAGAAGTGTTTTGTACATGTTCTATGCGAGTTCTCAGCTATTTATTGTCATTTTCCCAGAATTACTGATGTTTTCTTGTAATTTCTAACATTTTGCCTCTTGCCCAAGCATAAACATTGGGAACATGGACAAACAACTACCTAACCACTGTTATGAACCGGAAAAGCTCGGGAACATTGTCTCTCAAGTATGTTTTAGAGTTTAATGATACATCTCAGTGAAGTGTAAGGCTTTCCAAAGCTGCTAAATGTGTTTATTTCTCTATTTCAAGTGTATTCTGCCGTGTATTTCACACATTCACCATTCTAGTCTCCTTAAAGGAAACAACATAGGATACATACACTGTTTAATGTGCTCTAAACTCGAATTAAGAAATTCCTGGATCTAACATACGTTTTCTATATGAACTACTCCGTTGAAGAAGTGTTTTGTACATGTTCTATGCGAGTTCTCATCTATTTATTGTCATTTCCCCAGAATTACTGATGTTTTCTTGTAGTTTCTAACATTAGGCCTTCTTGTCCAGGAACAAACATTGGGAACATGGACAAACGACTACCTAAACACTGTTATGAACCTGAAAAGCTCGGGAACATTGTCTCTCAACTATGTTTTAGAGTTTAATGATACGTCTCAGTGATGTGTAAGGCTTTCCAAAGCTGCTAAAGGTGTTTATTTCTCTATTTCAAGTGTATTATGCCTTGTATTTCACAAATTTACAATTCTAGGCTCCTTTAAGTAAACAACATAGGATTCATACACTGTTTATTGTGCTCTAACTCAAATTTAGGAATTCATGGATCTAAGATACGTTTTCTATAGGAACAACTCAGTTGGAGAAGTTTTTTATACATGTTTTATGCGAGTTCTCATCTATTTATTGTTATTTTCCCAGAATTACTGATGTTATCTTGTAGTTTCTAACATTAGGCCCTCTTGTACAGGTATAAGCATAGTGAACATGGACAGACAACTACCTAAACACTGATATGAACCTGAAAAGCTCGGGAACATTGTCTCTCAACTATGTTTTAGAGTTTAATGATACGTCTCAGTGAAGTGTAAGGCTTTCCAAAGCTGCTAAATGTGTTTATTTCTCTATTTCAAGTGAATTCTGCCGTGTATTTCACACATTCACCATTCTAGGCTCCTTAAAGGAAAGAACATAGGATTCATACACTGTTTAATGTGCTCGAAACTCCAATTAAGGAATTCCTGGATCTAAGATACGTTTTCTATAGGAACAACTCAGATGGAGAAGTGTTTCATACATGTTTTATTTGAGTTCTCATCTATTTATTGTCATTTTCCCAGAATTACTGATGTTTTCTTTTAGTTTCTAACATTAGGCCTTCTTGTACAGGTATAAGCATTGTGAACATGGACAGACAACTAACTAGACACAGTTATGAACCTAAAAAGCTCGGAAACATCGTCTCTCAACTATGTTATAGAGTATAATAATACATTTCAGTGAAGTGTTGGGCTTTCCAAAGCTGCTAAATGTGTTTATTTCTCTATTTCAAGTGTATTCTGCCTTGTATTTCACACATTTACCATTCTAGGCTCCTTTAAGTAAACAACGTCGTATTCATTCACTGTTTAATGTGCTCTAAACTCGAATTGAGTAATTCCTGGAACTAAGTTACCTTTTCAACACCAACAACTCATTTGGAGAAGTGTTTAATACATGTTCTATGCGACTTCTCATCTATTTATTGCATTTTCCCAGAATTACTGTTGTTTTCTTGTAGTTTCTAATATTAGGCCTCTCTGTCCAGGTATCATCAATGGGAACAAGGTCAAAAAACTAAATAGACACAGTTATGAACCTGAAAAGCTAGCGAACATTGTCTCTCAACTATGTTACAGAGTATAATGATACATTTAAGTGAAGTGTTAGGCTTTTCAAAGTTGCTAAATGTGTTTATTTCTCTATTTCAAGTGTATTCTGCCTCGTATTTCACACATTTCCCATTCTAGGCTTCTTTAAGTAAACAACGTAGGATTCATACACTGTTTAAAGTGCTCTAACTCGAATTGAGGAATTCCTGGCTCTAAGAAACCTTTTCTACAGGAAGAACTCAGTTGAAGAAGTGTTTTATACATGTTCTATGTGACTTCCCATCTATTTATTGTCATTTTCCCAGAATTACTGATGTTTTCTTGTAGTTTCTAACATTAGGCCTTCTTGTCCAGGTATAAACATTGGGAATATGGACAAACAACTAACTAGACACAGTTATGAACCTGAAAAGTTAGGGAACATTGTCTCTCAACTATGTTATAGAGTATAATAATAGATTTCAGTGTAGTGTTAGGCTTTCCAAAGCTCGTAAATGTTTTTATTTCTCTATTTCAAGTATATTCTGCCTTTTATTTCACACATTTCTCATTCTAGGCTCCTTTAAGTAAACAAGGTAGGATTCATTCACTGTTTAATGTGCTCTAAATTTGAATTGAGGAATTTCTGGATCTAAGATACCTTTTCTACAGGAAGAATTCTGTTTTGGAAAGGGTTTTATACATATATTTTGCGACTTCCCATCTTCTTATTGTCATTTTCCCAGAATTACTGATGTTTTCTTGTAGTTTCTAACATTAGGCCATCTTGTCCAGGTATAAACATTGGGAATATGCACAGACAACTAACTAGACACAGTTATGAACCTGAAAAGCTCACAAACATTGTCTCTCAACTATGTTATAGAGTGTAATAATACATTTCAGTGAAGTGTTAGGCTTTCTAAAGCTGCTAGATGGTTTTTTTTCTCTATTTCAAGTGTATTCTGCCGTGTATTTCACACATTCACCATTCTAGTCTCCTTAAAGGAAACAACATAGGATTCATATACTGTTTAATGTGCTCGAAACTCCAATTAAGGAATTCCTGGATCTAAGATACATTTTCTATATGAACAGCTCAGTTGGAGAAGTGTTTTGTACATGTTCTATGCGCGTTCTCATCTATTTATTGTCGTTTTTCTAGAATTACAGATGTTTTCTTGTAGTTTTTAACATTAGGCCTTCTTGTCCATGTATAAACATTGGGAACATGGACAAACAACTACCTAAACACTGTTATGAACCTGAAAAGCTCGGGAACATTGTCTCTCAGCTATGTTTTAGAGTTTAATGATACGTCCCAGTGAAGTGTAAGGCTTTCCAAAGCTGCTAAATGTGTTTATTTCTCTATTTCAAGTGAATTCTGCCGTGTATTTCACACATTCACCATTCTAGGCCCCTTAAAGGAAAGAACATAGGATTCATACACTGTTCAATGTGCTCTAAACTCCAATTAAGGAATTCCTGGATCTAAGATACGTTTTCTATAGGAACAACTCAGTTGGAGAAGTGTTTCATACATTTTTTATTCGAGTTCTCATCTATTTATTGTCATTTTCCCAGAATTACTGATGTTTTCTTTTAGTTTCTAACATTAGGCCTTCTTGTACAGGTATAAGCATTGTGAACATGGACAGACAACTACCTAAACACTGATATGAACCTGAAAAGCTGGAGAACATTGTCCCTCAACTATGTTTTAGAGTTCAATGATACATCTCAGTGAAGTGTAAGGCTTTCCAAAGCTGCTAAATGTGTTTATTTCTCTATTTCAAGTGTATTATGCCTTGTATTTCACACATTCACCATTCTAGTCTCCTGAAAGGAAAGAACATAGGATTCATACACTGTTTAATGTTCTCTAAACTCGAATTAAGAAATTCCTGGATCTAAGATACGTTTTCTATAGGAACAACTCAGATGGAGAAGTGTTTCATACATGTTTTATTCGAGTTCTCATCTATTTATTGTCATTTTCCCAGAATTACTGATGTTTTCTTTTAGTTTCTAACATTAGGCCTTCTTGTACAGGTATAAGCATTGTGAACATGGACAGACAACTACCTAAACACTGATATGAACCTGAAAAGCTGGAGAACATTGTCTCTCAACTATGTTATAGAGTGTAATAATACATTTCAGTGAAGTGTTAGGCTTTCCAAAGCTGCTAAATGTGTTTATTTCTCTATTTCCAGTGTGTTCTGCCTTGTATTTCACACATTTACCATTCTAGGCTCCTTTAAGTAAACAAGGTAGGATTCATTCACTGTTTAATGTGCTCTAACTGGAATTGAGAAATTCCTGGATCTAAGATACCTTTTCTACATGAATAACTCAGTTGGAGAAGTGTTTTATGCGACTTTTCATCTATTTATTGTCATTTTCCCAGATTTACTGATGTTTTCTTGTAGTTTCTAACATTTGGCCTTCTTGTCGAGGTATAAACATTGGGAATATGGACAAGCAACTAACTAGACACAGTTCTGAACCTGAAAAGTTAGGGAACATTGTCTCTCAACTATGTTATAGAGTATAATAATACATTTCAGTGTAGTGTTAGGCTTTCCAAAGCTCGTAAATGTGTTTATTTCTCTATTTCAAGTATATTCTGCCTTGTATTTCACACATTTAACATTCTAGGCTCCTTTAAGTAAACAACGTAGGATACATTCCCTGTTTAATTTGCTCTAAAGACGAATTGAGGAAATCCTGGATCTAAGATACCTTTTCTAAACGAAGAACTCAGTTGGAGAAGTGTTTTATACATGTTCTATGCGACTTCTCATCTATTTATTGTCATTTTCCCAGATTTACTGATGTTTTCTTGTAGTTTGTAACATTAGGCCTTCCTGTCCAGGTATAAACATTGGGAACATGGACAAAAAACTAACTAGACACAGTTATGAACCTGAAAAGATAGCGAACATTGTCTCTCAACTATGTTACAGAGTATAATGATACATTTAAGTGAAGTGTTAGGCTTTCCAAAGCTGCTAAATTTGTTTATTTCTCTATTTCAAGTATATTCTGCCATGTATTTTACACATTTCCCAGTCTAGGCTCCTTTAAGTAAACAACATAGGATTCATACACTGTTTAAAGAGCTCTAACTCGAATTGAGGAATTCCTGGATTTAAGAAACCTTTTCTACATGAAAAACTCAGTTGGAGAAGTGTTTTATACATGTTCTATGCGACTTCGGATCTATTTATTGTACGCATTTATCATTTCACACATTTACCATTAAGGAATTCCTGCATCTAAGATACCTTTTCTACTTGAACAACTCAGTTGGAGAAGTGTTTTGTACATGTTCTATGCGAGTTGACAGCTATTTATTGTCATTTTCCAAGAATTACTGATGTTTTCTTGTAATTTCTAACATTTTGCCTCTTGCCCAAGCATAAACATTGGGAACATGGACAAACGACTACCTAAACACTGTTATAAACCTGAAAAATTGGGGAACATTGTCTCTCTAGTATGTTTTAGAGTTTAATGATACATCTCAGTGAATTGTAAGGCTTTCCAAAGCTGCTAAATGTGTTTATTTCTCTATTTCAAGTGTATTCTGCCGTGTATTTCACACATTCACCATTCCAGGCTCCATAAAAGAAACAACATAGGATTCATACACTGTTTAATGTGCTCTAAACTATAATTAAGGAATTCCTGGATCTAAGATACCTTTTATACTTGAACAACTCAGTTGGAGAAGTGTTTTGTACATGTTCTATGCGAGTTCACATCTCTTTATTGTCATTTCCCCAGAATTACTGATGTTTTCTTGTAGTTTCTAACATTAGGCCTTCTTGTAGAGGTACAAACATTGGGAACATGGACAAACGACTACCTAAACACTGTTAGGAACCTTAAAACTCGGGAACATTGTCTCTAAACTATGTTTTAGAGTTCATTGATACATCTCAGTGAAGTGTAAGGCTTTCCAAAGCTGCTAAATGTGTTTATTTCTCCATTTCAAGTGTATTCTGCTGTGTATTTCACACATTCACCATTCTAGGCTCCTTAAAGGAAACAACATAGGATTCATACACTGTTTAATGTGCTCTAAACTCGAATTAAGGAATTCCTGGATCTAAGATACCTTTTCTACATGAACAACTCAGTTGGAGAAGTGTTTTGTACATGTTCTATGCGAGTACTCATCTATTTATTGTCATTTCCCCAGAATTACTGATGTTTTCTTGTAGTTTCTAACATTAGGCCTTCTTGTCCAGGTACAAACATTGGGAACATGGACAAACGACTACCGAAACACTGTTATCAACCTGAAAAGTTCGGGAACATTGTCTCTCAACTATGTTTTAGAGTTTAATGATACATCTCATTGAAGTGTAAGGCTTTCCAAAGCTGCTAAATGTGTTTATTTCTCTATTTCAAGTGTATTCTGCCGTGTATTTCACACATTCACCATTATAGGCTCCTTAAAGGAAACAACATAGGATTCATACACTGTTTAATGTGCTCTAAACTCGAATTAAGTAATTCCTGGATCTAAGATACATTTTCTACATGAACAACTCAGTTGGAGAAGTGTTTTGTACATGTTCTATGCGAGTTCACATCTATTTATTGTCATTTCCCCAGAATTACTGATGTTTTCTTGTAGTTTCTAACATTAGGCCTTCTTGTCCAGGTACAAACATTGGGAACATGGACAAACGACTACCTAAACACTGTTATGAACCTGAAAAGCTGGGGAACATTGTCTCTCAACTATGTTTTAGAGTTTAATGATACATCTCAGTGAAGTGTAAGGCTTTCCAAAGCTGCTAAATGTGTTTATTTCTCTATTACAAGTGTATTCTGCCGTGTATTTCACACATTCACCATTATAGGCTCCTTAAAGGAAACAACATAGGATTCATACACTGTTTAATGTGCTCTAAACTGAAATTAAGTAATTCCTGGATCTAAGATACATTTTCTACAGGAACAACTCAGCTGAAGAAGTGTTTTATACATGTTTTATGAGAGTTCTCATCTATTTATTGTCGTTTTCCCAGAATTACTGATGTTTTCTTGTAGTATCTAACATTAGGCCTTCTTGTCCAGGTACAAACATTGGGAACATGGACAAACGACTACCTAAACACTGGTAGGAACCTGAAAACCTTGGGAACATTGTCTCTCAACTATGTTTTAGAGTTTAATGATACATCTCAGTGAAGTGTAAGGCTTTCCAAAGCTGCTAAATGTGTTCATTTCTCTATTTCAAGTATATTCTGCCGTGTATTTCACACATTCACCATTCCAGGCTCCATAAAAGAAACAACATAGGATTCATACACTGTTTAATGTGCTCTAAATTATAATTAAGGATTTCCTGGGTCTAAGATACCTTTTCTACATGAACAACTCAGATGGAGAATTATTTTGTACATGTTCTTTTACTTCTCATCTATTTATTGTCATTTTCCCAGAATTACTGATGTTTTCTTGTAGTTTCTAACATTAGGCCTTCTTGTACAGGTATAAGATTGTGAACATGGACAGACAACTACCTAAACACTGATATGAACCTGAAAAGCTGGGGAACTTTGTCTCTCAACTATGTTTTAGAGTTCAATGATAAATCAGTGAAGTGTAAGGCTTTCCAAAGCTGCTAAAGGTGTTTATTTCTCTATTTCAAGTGTATTCTGCCATATATTTCACACATTCACCATTCTAGGCTCCTTAAAGGAAACAACATAGGATTCATACACTGTTTAATGTGCTCTAAACTTGAATTAAGGAATTCCTGGATCTAAGATACCTTTTCTACATGAACAACTCAGTTGGAGAAGTGTTTTGTACATGTACTATGTGAGTTCTCATCTATTTATTGTCATTTTCCCAGAATTACTGATGTTTTCTTGTAGTATCTAACATTAGGCCTTCTTTTCCAGGTACAAATATTGGGAACATGGACAAACGACTACCTAAACACTGGTAGGAACCTTAAAACTCGGGAACATTGTCTCTCAACTATGTTTTAGAGTTTAATGATACATCTCAGTGAAGTGTAAGGCTTTCCAAAGCTGCTAAATGTGTTTATTTCTGTATTTCAAGTATATTCTGCTGTGTATGTCACACATTCACCATTCTAGGGTCCTTAAAGGAAACAGCATAGGATTCATACACTGTTTAATGTGCTCTAAACTCGAATTAAGGAATTCCTGGATCTAAGATACCTTTTCTAAATGAACCACTCAGTTGGAGAAGTGTTTTGTACATGTTCTATGCGAGTTCTCATCTATTTATTGTCATTTCCCCAGAATTACTGATGTTTTCTGGTAGTTTCTAACATTAGGCCTTCTTGTCCAGCTACAAACATTGGGAACATGGACAAACGACTACCTAAACACTGTTATAAACCTGAAAAGTTGGGGAACATTGTCTCTCAAGTATGTTTTAGAGTTTAATGATACATCTCAGTGAAGTGTAAGGCATTCCAAAGCTGCTAAATGTGTTTATTTCTCTATTTCAAGTGTATTCTGCCGTGTATTTCACGCATTCACCATTCCAGGTTCCATAAAAAAAACAACATAGGATTCATACACTGTTTAATGTGCTCTAAACTATAATTAAGGAATTCCTGGATCTAAGATACCTTTTCTACATGAACAACTCAGTTGGAGAAGTGTTTTGTACATGTTCTATGCGAGTACTCATCTATTTATTTTCATTTCCCCAGAATTACTGATGTTTTCTTGTAGTTTCTAAAATTAGGCCTTCTTGTCCAGGTACAAACATTGGGAACATGGACAAACGACTACCGAAACACTGTTATCAACCTGAAAAGCTCGGGAACATTGTCTCTCAACTATGTTTTAGAGTTTAATGATACATCTCATTGAAGTGTAAGGCTTTCCAAAGCTGCTAAATGTGTTTATTTCTCTATTTCAAGTGTATTCTGCCGTGTATTTCACACATTCACCATTATAGGCTCCTTAAAGGAAACAACATAGGATTCATACACTGTTTAATGTGCTCTAAACTCGAATTAAGTAATTCCTGGATCTAAGATACATTTTCTACAGGAACAACTCAGCTGAAGAAGTGTTTTATACATGTTTTATGAGAGTACTCATCTATTTATTGTCGTTTTCCCAGAATTACTGATGTTTTCTTGTAGTATCTAACATTAGGCCTTCTTGTCCAGGTACAAACATTGGGAACATGGACAAACGACTACCTAAACACTGGTAGGAACCTGAAAACCTTGGGAACATTGTCTCTCAACTATGTTTTAGAGTTTAATGATACATCTCAGTAAAGTGTAAGGCTTTCCAAAGCTGCTAAATGTGTTTATTTCTCTATTTCAAGTATATTCTGCCGTGTATTTCACACATTCACCATTCCAGGCTCCATAAAAGAAACAACATAGGATTCATACACTGTTTAATGTGCTCTAAATTATAATTAAGGATTTCCTGGGTCTAAGATACCTTTTCTACATGAACAACTCAGATGGAGAATTATTTTGTACATGTTCTTTTACTTCTCATCTATTTATTGTCATTTCCCCAGAATTACTGATGTTTTCTTGTAGTTTCTAACATTAGGCCTTCTTGTACAGGTATAAGATTGTGAACATGGACAGACAACTTCCTAAACACTGATATGAACCTGAAAAGCTGGGGAACTTTGTCTCTCAACTATGTTTTAGAATTCAATGATAAATCAGTGAAGTGTAAGGCTTTCCAAAGCTGCTAAAGGTGTTTATTTCTCTATTTCAAGTGTATTCTGCCATATATTTCACACATTCACCATTCTAGGCTCCTTAAAGGAGACAACATAGGATTCATACACTGTTTAATGTGCTCTAAATTGGAATTAAGGAATTCCTGGATCTAAGATAGGTTTTCTACATGAACAACTCAGTTGGAGAAGTGTTTTGTACATGTTCTATGTGATTTCTCATCTATTTATTGTCGTTTTTCCAGAATTACTGATGTTTTCTTGTAGAATCTAACATTAGGCCTTCTTGTCCAGGTACAAACATTGGGAACATGGACAAACGACTACCTAAACACTGTTATGAACCTGAAAAGCTCGGGAACGTTGTCTCTCAACTATGTTTTAGAGTTTAATGATACATCTCAGTGAAGTGTAAGGCTTTCCAAAGCTGCTAAATGTATTTATTTCTCTATTTCAAGTGTATTCTGCCTTGTATTTCACACATTCACCATTCTAGGATCCTTAAAGGAAACAACATAGGATTCATACACTGTTTAATGTGCTCTAAACTTGAATTAAGGAATTCCTGGATCTAAGATACCTTTTCTACATGAACAACTCAGTTGGAGAAGTGTTTTGTACATGTACTATGTGAGTTCTCATCTATTTATTGTCATTTTCCCAGAATTACTGATGTTTTCTTGTAGTATCTAACATTAGGCCTTCTTTTCCAGGTACAAATATTGGGAACATGGACAAACGACTACCTAAACACTGGTAGGAACCTTAAAACTCGGGAACATTGTCTCTCAACTATGTTTTAGAGTTTAATGATACATCTCAGTGAAGTGTAAGGCTTTCCAAAGCTGCTAAATGTGTTTATTTCTGTATTTCAAGTATATTCTGCTGTGTATGTCACACATTCACCATTCTAGGGTCCTTAAAGGAAACAGCATAGGATTCATACACTGTTTAATGTGCTCTAAACTCGAATTAAGGAATTCCTGGATCTAAGATACCTTTTCTAAATGAACCACTCAGTTGGAGAAGTGTTTTGTACATGTTCTATGCGAGTTCTCATCTATTTATTGTCATTTCCCCAGAATTACTGATGTTTTCTGGTAGTTTCTAACATTAGGCCTTCTTGTCCAGCTACAAACATTGGGAACATGGACAAACGACTACCTAAACACTGTTATAAACCTGAAAAGTTGGGGAACATTGTCTCTCAAGTATGTTTTAGAGTTTAATGATACATCTCAGTGAAGTGTAAGGCATTCCAAAGCTGCTAAATGTGTTTATTTCTCTATTTCAAGTGTATTCTGCCGTGTATTTCACGCATTCACCATTCCAGGTTCCATAAAAAAAACAACATAGGATTCATACACTGTTTAATGTGCTCTAAACTATAATTAAGGAATTCCTGGATCTAAGATACCTTTTCTACATGAACAACTCAGTTGGAGAAGTGTTTTGTACATGTTCTATGCGAGTACTCATCTATTTATTTTCATTTCCCCAGAATTACTGATGTTTTCTTGTAGTTTCTAAAATTAGGCCTTCTTGTCCAGGTACAAACATTGGGAACATGGACAAACGACTACCGAAACACTGTTATCAACCTGAAAAGCTCGGGAACATTGTCTCTCAACTATGTTTTAGAGTTTAATGATACATCTCATTGAAGTGTAAGGCTTTCCAAAGCTGCTAAATGTGTTTATTTCTCTATTTCAAGTGTATTCTGCCGTGTATTTCACACATTCACCATTATAGGCTCCTTAAAGGAAACAACATAGGATTCATACACTGTTTAATGTGCTCTAAACTCGAATTAAGTAATTCCTGGATCTAAGATACATTTTCTACAGGAACAACTCAGCTGAAGAAGTGTTTTATACATGTTTTATGAGAGTACTCATCTATTTATTGTCGTTTTCCCAGAATTACTGATGTTTTCTTGTAGTATCTAACATTAGGCCTTCTTGTCCAGGTACAAACATTGGGAACATGGACAAACGACTACCTAAACACTGGTAGGAACCTGAAAACCTTGGGAACATTGTCTCTCAACTATGTTTTAGAGTTTAATGATACATCTCAGTAAAGTGTAAGGCTTTCCAAAGCTGCTAAATGTGTTTATTTCTCTATTTCAAGTATATTCTGCCGTGTATTTCACACATTCACCATTCCAGGCTCCATAAAAGAAACAACATAGGATTCATACACTGTTTAATGTGCTCTAAATTATAATTAAGGATTTCCTGGGTCTAAGATACCTTTTCTACATGAACAACTCAGATGGAGAATTATTTTGTACATGTTCTTTTACTTCTCATCTATTTATTGTCATTTCCCCAGAATTACTGATGTTTTCTTGTAGTTTCTAACATTAGGCCTTCTTGTACAGGTATAAGATTGTGAACATGGACAGACAACTTCCTAAACACTGATATGAACCTGAAAAGCTGGGGAACTTTGTCTCTCAACTATGTTTTAGAATTCAATGATAAATCAGTGAAGTGTAAGGCTTTCCAAAGCTGCTAAAGGTGTTTATTTCTCTATTTCAAGTGTATTCTGCCATATATTTCACACATTCACCATTCTAGGCTCCTTAAAGGAGACAACATAGGATTCATACACTGTTTAATGTGCTCTAAATTGGAATTAAGGAATTCCTGGATCTAAGATAGGTTTTCTACATGAACAACTCAGTTGGAGAAGTGTTTTGTACATGTTCTATGTGATTTCTCATCTATTTATTGTCGTTTTTCCAGAATTACTGATGTTTTCTTGTAGAATCTAACATTAGGCCTTCTTGTCCAGGTACAAACATTGGGAACATGGACAAACGACTACCTAAACACTGTTATGAACCTGAAAAGCTCGGGAACGTTGTCTCTCAACTATGTTTTAGAGTTTAATGATACATCTCAGTGAAGTGTAAGGCTTTCCAAAGCTGCTAAATGTATTTATTTCTCTATTTCAAGTGTATTCTGCCTTGTATTTCACACATTCACCATTCTAGGATCCTTAAAGGAAACAACATAGGATTCATACACTGTTTAATGTGCTGTAAACTCAAATTAAGGAATTCCTGGAACTAAGATACCTTTTCTACATGAACAACTCAGTTGGAGAAGTGTTTTGTATATGTTCTATGCGAGTTCTCATCTATTTATTGTCATTTCCGCAGAATTACTGATGTTTTCTTGTAGTTTCTAACATTAGGCCTTCTTGTCCAGGTACAAACATTGGGAACATGGACCAACGACAACCTAAACACTGATATGAACCTCAAAAGCTCGGGAACATTCTCTCAACTATCTTTTAGAGTTTAATGATACATCTCAGTGAAGTGTAAGGCTTTCCAAAGCTGCTAAATGTGTTTATTTCTCTATTTCAAGTGTATTCTGCCGGGTATTTCACACATTCTCCATTCTAGGCTCCTTAAAGGAAACAACATAGGATTCATACACAGTTTAATGTGCTCTAAACTCGTAATTAAGGAATTCCTGGATCTAAGATACCTTTTCTACATGAACAACTCAGTTGGAGAAGTGTTTTGTACATGTTCTATGCAAGTTCTCATCTATTTATTGTCATTTCCCCTGAATTACTGATGTTTTCTTGTAGTTTCTAACATTAGGCCTACTTGTCCAGGTACAAACATTGGGAACATGGACAAACGACTACCTAAACACTGTTAGGAACCTGAAAAGCTCGGGAACATTGTCTCTCAACTATGTTTTAGAGTTTAATGATACATCTCAGTGAAGTGTAAGGCTTTCCAAAGCTGCTAAATGTGTTTATTTCTCTATTTCAAGTGTATTCTGCCGTGTATTTCACACATTCACCATTCTAGGCTCCTTAAAGGAAACAACATAGGATTCATACACTGTTTAATGTGCTCTAAACTCGAATTAAGGAATTCCTGGATCTAAGATACCTTTTCTACATGAACAACTCACTTGGAGAAGTGTTTTGTACATGTTCTATGCGAGTTCTCATATATTTATTGTCATTTCCCCAAAATTACTGATGTTTTCTTGTAGATTCTAATATTGGGCTTTCTTGTCCAGGTACAAACATTGGGAACATGGACAAATGACTACCTAAACACTGTTATGAACATGAAAAGCTCGGGAACATTGTCTCTCAACTATGTTTTAGAGTTTAATGATACATCTCAGTGAAGTGTAAGGCTTTCCAAAGCTGCTAAATGTGTTTATTTCTCTATTTTAAGTGTATTCTGCCGTGTTTTTCACACATTCACCATTGAGGCTCCTTAAAGGAAACAACATAGGAATCATACACTGTTTAATGTGCTCTAAACTCGAATTATGGAATTCCTGGACCTAAGATACCTTTTCTACATGAACAACTCAGTTGGAGAAGTGTTTTGTACATGTTCTATGCGAGTTCTCATCTACTTATTGTCATTTTCCCAGAATTACTGATGTTTTCTTGTAATTTCTAACATTAGGCCTTCATGTCCAGGTACAAACATTGGGAACATGGACAAACGACTACCTAAACACTGTTCTCAACCTGAAAAGCTCGGGAAAATTGTCTCTCAACTATGTTTTAGAGTTTAATGATACATCTCAGTGAAGTGTAAGGCTTTCCAAAGCTGCTAAATGTGTTTATTTCTCTATTTCAAGTGTATTCTGCCGTGTATTTCACACATTCACCATTGAGGCTCCTTAAAGGAAACAACATAGGAATCATACACTGTTTAATGTGCTCTAAACTCGAATTATGGAATTCCTGGATCTAAGATAACTTTTCTATATGAACAACTCAGTTGGAGAAGTGTTTTGTACATGTTCTATGCGAGTTCTCATATATTTATTGTCATTTCCCCAAAATTACTGATGTTTTCTTGTAGATTCTAATATTGGGCCTTCTTGTCCAGATACAAACATTGGGAACATGGACAAACGACTACCTAAACACTGTTATCAACCTGAAAAGCTCGGGAACATTGTCTCTCAACTATGTTTTAGAGTTTAATGATACATCTCAGTGAAGTGTAAGGCTTTCCAAAGCTGCTAAATGTGTTTATTTCTCTATTTCAAGTGTATTCTGCCGTGTATTTCACACATTCACCATTCTAGGATCCTTAAAGGAAACAACATAGGATTCATACACTGTTTAATGTGCTCTAAACTCAAATTAAGGAATTCCTGGTTCTAAGATACCTTTTCTACATGAACAACTCAGTTGGAGAAGTGTTTTGTACATGTTCTATGTGATTTCTCATCTATTTATTGTCGTTTTTCCAGAATTACTGATGTTTTCTTGCAGAATCTAACATTAGACCTTCTTGTCCAGGTACAAACATTGGGAACATGGACAAACGACTACCTAAACACTGTTATGAACCTGAAAAGCTCGGGAACATTGTCTCTCAACTATGTTTTAGAGTTTAATAATACATCTCAGTGAAGTGTAAGGCTTTCCAAAGCTGATAAATGTGTTTATTTCTCTATTTCAAGTGTATTCTGCCTTGTATATCACACATTCACCATTAGGGATCCTTAAAGGAAACAACATAGGATTCATACACTGTTTAATGTGCTCTAAACTCAAATTAAGGAATTCGTGGATCTAAGATACCTTTTCTACATGAACATCTCAGTTGGAGAAGTGTTTTGTACATGTTCTATGCGAGTTCTCATATATTTATTGTCATTTCCCCAAAATTACTGATGTTTCCTTGTAGATTCTAATATTGGGCCTTCTTGTCCAGGTACAAACATTGGGAACATGGACAAACGACTACCTAAACACTGTTATGTACCTGAAAAGCTCGGGAACATTGTCTCTCAACTATGTTTTAGAATTTAATGATACATCTCCGTGAAGTAAGGCTTTCCAAAGCTGCTTAATGTGTTTATTTCTCTATTTCAAGTGTATTCTGCCGTGTATTTCAAACATTCACCATTCTAGGATCCTTAAAGGAGACAACATAGGATTCATACACTGTTTAATGTGCTCTAAACTGGAATTAAGGAATTCCTGGATCTAAGATAGGTTTTCTACATGAACAACTCAGTTGGAGAAGTGTTTTGTACATGTTCTATGTGATTTCTCATCTATTTATTGTCGTTTTTCCAGAATTACTGATGTTTTCTTGTAGAATCTAACATTAGGCCTTCTTGTCCAGGTACAAACATTGGGAACATGGACAAACGACTACCTAAACACTGTTATGAACCTGAAAAGCTCGGGAACATTGTCTCTCAACTATGTTTTAGAGTTTAATGATACATCTCAGTGAAGTGTAAGGCTTTCCAAAGCTGCTAAATGTATTTATTTCTCTATTTCAAGTGTATTCTGCCTTGTATTTCACACATTCACCATTCTAGGATCTTTAAAGGAAACAACATAGGATTCATACACTGTTTAATGTGCTGTAAACTCAAATTAAGGAATTCCTGGAACTAAGATACCTTTTCTACATGAACAACTCAGTTGGAGAAGTGTTTTGTACATGTTCTATGCGAGTTCTCATCTATTTATTGTCATTTCCCCAGAATTACTGATGTTTTCTTGTAGTTTCTAACATTAGGCCTTCTTGTCCAGGTACAAACATTGGGAACATGGACCAACGACAACCTAAACACTGATATGAACCTCAAAAGCCCGGGAACATTCTCTCAACTATGTTTTAGAGTTTAATGATACATCTCAGTGAAGTGTAAGGCTTTCCAAAGCTGCTAAATGTGTTTATTTCTCTATTTCAAGTGTATTCTGCCGGGTATTTCACACATTCTCCATTCTAGGCTCCTTAAAGGAAACAACATAGGATTCATACACAGTTTAATGTGCTCTAAACTCGTAATTAAGGAATTCCTCGATCTAAGATACCTTTTCTACATGAACAACTCAGTTGGAGAAATGTTTTGTACATGTTCTATGCAAGTTCTCATCTATTTATTGTCATTTCCCCTGAATTACTGATGTTTTCTTGTAGTTTCTAACATTAGGCCTACTTGTCCAGGTACAAACATTGGGAACATGGACAAACGACTACCTAAACACTGTTAGGAACCTGAAAAGCTCGGGAACATTGTCTCTCAACTATGTTTTAGAGTTTAATGATACATCTCAGTGAAGTGTAAGGCTTTCCAAAGCTGCTAAATGTGTTTATTTCTCTATTTCAAGTGTATTCTGCCGTGTATTTCACACATTCACCATTCTAGGCTCCTTAAAGGAAACAACATAGGATTCATACACTGTTTAATGTGCTCTAAACTCGAATTAAGGAATTCCTGGATCTAAGATACCTTTTCTACATGAACAACTCAGTTGGAGAAGTGTTTTGTACATGTTCTATGCGAGTTCTCATATATTTATTGTCATTTCCCCAAAATTACTGATGTTTTCTTGTAGATTCTAATATTGGCCTTCTTGTCCAGGTACAAACATTGGGAACATGGACAAACGACTACCTAAACACTGTTATCAACCTGAAAAGCTCGGGAACATTGTCTCTCAACTATGTTTTAGAGTTTAATGATACATCTCAGTGAAGTGTAAGGCTTTCCAAAGCTGCTAAATGTGTTTATTTCTCTATTTCAAGTGTATTCTGCCGTGTATTTCACACATTCACCATTGAGGCTCCTTAAAGGAAACAACATAGGAATCATACACTGTTTAATGTGCTCTAAACTCGAATTATGGAATTCCTGGACCTAAGATACCTTTTCTATATGAACAACTCAGTTGGAGAAGTGTTTTGTACATGTTCTATGCGAGTTCTCATATATTTATTGTCATTTCCCCAAAATTACTGATGTTTTCTTGTAGATTCTAATATTGGGCCTTCTTGTCCAGATACAAACATTGGGAACATGGACAAACGACTACCTAAACACTGTTATCAACCTGAAAAGCTCGGGAACATTGTCTCTCAACTATGTTTTAGAGTTTAATGATACATCTCAGTGAAGTGTAAGGCTTTCCAAAGCTGCTAAATGTGTTTATTTCTCTATTTCAAGTGTATTCTGCCGTGTATTTCACACATTCACCATTCTAGGATCCTTAAAGGAAACAACATAGGATTCATACACTGTTTAATGTGCTCTAAACTCAAATTAAGGAATTCCTGGATCTAAGATACCTTTTCTACATGAACAACTCAGTTGGAGAAGTGTTTTGTACTCTTCTATGTGATTTCTCATCTATTTATTGTCGTTTTTCCAGAATTACTGATGTTTTCTTGCAGAATCTAACATTAGGCCTTCTTGTCCAGGTACAAACATTGGGAACATGGACAAACGACTACCTAAACACTGTTATGAACCTGAAAAGCTCGGGAACATTGTCTCTCAACTATGTTTTAGAGTTTAATAATACATCTCAGTGAAGTGTAAGGCTTTCCAAAGCTGATAAATGTGTTTATTTCTCTATTTCAAGTGTATTCTGCCTTGTATATCACACATTCACCATTAGGGATCCTTAAAGGAAACAACATAGGATTCATACACAGTTTAATGTGCTCTAAACTCGAATTAAGGAATTCCTGGATCTAAGATACCTTTTCTACATGAACAACTCAGTTGAAGAAGTGTTTTGTACATGTTCTATGCGAGTTCTCATCTATTTATTGTCATTTTCCCAGAATTACTGATGTTTTCTTGTAATTTCTAACATTAGGCCTTCATGTCCAGGTACAAATATGGGGAACATGGACAAGCGACTACCTAAACACTGTTATCAACCTGAAAAGCTCGGGAACATTGTCTCTCAACTATGTTTTAGAGTTTAATGATACATCTCAGTGAAGTGTAAGGCTTTCCAAAGCTGTTAAATGTGTTTATTTCTCTATTTCAAGTGTATTCTGCCTTGTATTTGACACATTCACCATTCTAGGATCCTTAAAGGAAACAACATAGGATTCATATACTGTTTAATGTGCTCTAAACTCAAATTAAGGAATTCCTGGATCTAAGATACCTTTTCTACATGAACAACTCAGTTGGAGAAATGTTTTGTGCATGTTCTATGTGATTTCTCATCTATTTATTGTCGTTTTTCCAGAATTACTGATGTTTTCTTGTAGAATCTAACATTAGGCCTTCTTGTCCAGGTACAAACATTGGGAACATGGACAAACGACTACCTAAACACTGTTAGGAACCTGAAAAGCTCGGGAACATTGTCTCTCAACTATGTTTTAGAGTTTAATGATACATCTCAGTGAAGTGTAAGGCTTTCGAAAGCTGCTAAATGTGTTTATTTCTCTATTTCAAATGTATTCTGCCGTGTATTTCACACATTCACCATTCTAGGATCCTTAAAGGAAACAACATAGGATTCATACACAGTTTAATGTGCTCTAAACTCGAATTAAGGAATTCCTGGATCTAAGATACCTTTTCTACATGAACAACTCAGTTGGAGAAGTGTTTTGTACATGTTCTATGCGAGTTCTCATATATTTATTGTCATTTCCCCAAAATTACTGATGTTTTCTTGTAGATTCTAATATTGGGCCTTCTTGTCCAGGTACAAACATTGGGAACATGGACAAACGACTACCTAAACACTGTTATCAACCTGAAAAGCTCGGGAACATTGTCTCTCAACTATGTTTTAGAGTTTAATGATACATCTCAGTGAAGTGTAAGGCTTTCCAAAGCTGTTAAATGTGTTTATTTCTCTATTTCAAGTGTATTCTGCCTTGTATTTCACACATTCACCATTCTAGGATCCTTAAAGGAAACAACATAGGATTCATACACTGTTTAATGTGCTCTAAACTCAAATTAAGGAATTCCTGGATCTAAGATACCTTTTCTTCATGAACAACTCAGTTGGAGAAATGTTTTGTGCATGTTCTATGTGATTTCTCATCTATTTATTGTCGTTTTTCCAGAATTACTGATGTTTTCTTGTAGAATCTAACATTAGGCCTTCTTGTCCAGGTACAAACATTGGGAACATGGACAAACGACTACCTAAACACTGTTAGGAACCTGAAAAGCTCGGGAACATTGTCTCTCAACTATGTTTTAGAGTTTAATGATACATCTCAGTGAAGTGTAAGGCTTTCCAAAGCTGCTAAATGTGTTTATTTCTCTATTTCAAGTGTATTCTGCCTTGTATTTCACACATTCACCATTCTAGGCTCCTTAAAGGAAACAACATAGGATTCATACACAGTTTAATGTGCTCTAAACTCGAATTAAGGAATTCCTGGATCTAAGATACCTTTTCTACATGAACAACTCAGTTGGAGAAGTGTTTTTTTTTTTTTTTTTTTTTTTTTTTTTAAATATATTTTATTGATTTTACACAGAGAGGAATTGAGAGGGACAGAGAGTTAGAAACGTCGATGAGAGAGAAACATCGACCAGCTGCCTCTTGCACACCCCCTACTGGGGATGTGCCCGCAACCAAGGTACATGCCTTTGACCGGAATTGAACCCGGGACCTTTCAGTCCGCAGGCCGACGCTCTATCCACTGAGCCAAACCGGTCCCGGCTGGAGAAGTGTTTTGTACATGTTCTATGCGAGTTCTCATATATTTATTGTCATTACCCCAGAATTACTGATGTTTTCTTGTAGTTTCTAACATTAGGCCTTCTTGTCCAGGTACAAACATTGGGAACATGGACAAACGACTACCTAAACACTGTTAGGAACCTGAAAAGCTCGGGAACATTGTCTCTCAACTATGTTTTAGAGTTTAATGATACATCTCAGTGAAGTGTAAGGCTTTCGAAAGCTGCTAAATGTGTTTATTTCTCTATTTCAAATGTATTCTGCCGTGTATTTCACACATTCACCATTCTAGGATCCTTAAAGGAAACAACATAGGATTCATACACAGTTTAATGTGCTCTAAACTCGAATTAAGGAATTCCTGGATCTAAGATACCTTTTCTACATGAACAACTCAGTTGGAGAAGTGTTTTGTACATGTTCTATGCGAGTTCTCATATATTTATTGTCATTTCCCCAAAATTACTGATGTTTTCTTGTAGATTCTAATATTGGGCCTTCTTGTCCAGGTACAAACATTGGGAACATGGACAAACGACTACCTAAACACTGTTATGAACCTGAAAAGCTCGGGAACATTGTCTCTCAACTATGTTTTAGAGTTTAATGATACATCTCAGTGAAGTGTAAGGCTTTCCAAAGCTGCTAAATGTGTTTATTTCTCTATTTCAAGTGTATTCTGCCTTGTATTTCACACATTCACCATTCTAGGCTCCTTAAAGGAAACAACATAGGATTCATACACAGTTTAATGTGCTCTAAACTCGAATTAAGGAATTCCTGGATCTAAGATACCTTTTCTACATGAACAACTCAGTTGGAGAAGTGTTTTGTACATGTTCTATGCGAGTTCTCATCTATTTATTGTCATTTCCCCAGAATTACTGATGTTTTCTTGTACTTTCTAACATTAGGCCTTCTTGTCCAGGTACAAACATTGGGAACATGGACAAACGACTACCTAAACACTGTTAGGAACTTGAAAAGCTCGGGAACATTGTCTCTCAACTATGTTTTAGAGTTTAATGATACATCTCAGTGAAGTGTAAGGCTTTCCAAAGCTGCTAAATGTGTTTATTTCTCTATTTCAAGTGTATTCTGCCGTGTATTTCACACATTCACCATTGAGGCTCCTTAAAGGAAACAACATAGGAATCATACACTGTTTAATGTGCTCTAAACTCGAATTATGGAATTCCTGGATCTAAGATACCTTTTCTACATGAACAACTCAGTTGGAGAAGTGTTTTGTACATGTTCTATGCGAGTTCTCATCTATTTATTGTCATTTTCCCAGAATTACTGATGTTTTCTTGTAATTTCTAACATTAGGCCTTCATGTCAAGGTACAAACATGGGGAACATGGACAAACGACTACCTAAACACTGTTAGGAACCTGAAAATCTCAGGAACAATGTCTCTCAACTATGTTTTAGAGTTTAATGATACATCTCAGTGAAGTGTAAGGCTTTCCAAAGCTGCTAAATGTGTTTATTTCTCTATTTCAAGTGTATTCTGCCGTGTATTTCACACATTCACCATTCCAGGCTCCTTAAAGGAAACAACATAGGATTCATACACTGTTTAATGTGCTCTAAACTCGAATTAAGGAATTCCTGGATCTAAGATACCTTTTATACATGAACAACTCAGTTGGAGAAGTGTTTTGTACATGTTCTATGCGAGTTCTCATATATTTATTGTCATTTCCCCAAAATTACGGATGTTTTCTTGTAGATTCTAATATTGGGCCTTCTTGTCCAGGTACAAACATTGGGAACATGGACAAACGACTACCTAAACACTGTTATCAACCTGAAAAGCTCGGGAACATTGTCTCTCAACTATGTTTTAGAGTTTAATGATACATCTCAGTGAAGTGTAAGGCTTTCCAAAGCTGCTAAATGTGTTTATTTCTCTATTTCAAGTGTATTCTGCCGTGTATTTCACACATTCACCATTGAGGCTCCTTAAAGGAAACAACATAGGATTCATACACTGTTTAATGTGCTCTAAACTCAAATTAAGGGATTCCTGGATCTAAGATACCTTTTCTACATGAACAACTCAGTTGGAGAAGTGTTTTGTACATGTTGTATGTGATTTCTCTTCTATTTATTGTCGTTTTTCCAGAATTACTGATGTTTTCTTGTAGTTTCTAACATTAGGCCTTCTTGTCCAGGTACAAACATTGGGAACATGGACAAACGACTACCTAAAAACTGTTATGAACCTGAAAAGCTCGGGAACATTGTCTCTCAACTATGTTTTAGAGTTTAATGATACATCTCAGTGAAGTATAAGGCTTTCCAAAGCTGCTAAATGTGTTTATTTCTCTATTTCAAGTGTATTCTGCCGTGTATTTCACACATTCACCATTGAGGCTCCTTAAAGGAAACAACATAGGAATCATACACTGTTTAATGTGCTCTAAACTCGAATTATGGAATTCCTGGATCTAAGATACCTTTTCTACATGAACAACTCAGTTGGAGAAGTGTTTTGTTCATGTTCTATGCGAGTTCTCATCTATTTATTGTCATTTTCCCAGAATTACTGATGTTTTCTTGTAATTTCTAACATTAGGCCTTCATGTCAAGGTACAAACATGGGGAACATGGACAAACGACTACCTAAACACGGTTAGGAACCTGAAAATCTCAGGAACAATGTCTCTCAACTATGTTTTAGAGTTTAATGATACATCTCAGTGAAGTGTAAGGCTTTCCAAAGCTGCTAAATGTGTTTATTTCTCTATTTCAAGTGTATTCTGCCGTGTATTTCACACATTCACCATTCCAGGCTCCTTAAAGGAAACAACATAGGATTCATACACTGTTTAATGTGCTCTAAACTCGAATTAAGGAATTCCTGGATCTAAGATACCTTTTATACATGAACAACTCAGTTGGAGAAGTGTTTTGTACATGTTCTATGCGAGTTCTCATATATTTATTGTCATTTCCCCAAAATTACGGATGTTTTCTTGTAGATTCTAATATTGGGCCTTCTTGTCCAGGTACAAACATTGGGAACATGGACAAACGACTACCTAAACACTGTTATCAACCTGAAAAGCTCGGGAACATTGTCTCTCAACTATGTTTTAGAGTTTAATGATACATCTCAGTGAAGTGTAAGGCTTTCCAAAGCTGCTAAATGTGTTTATTTCTCTATTTCAAGTGTATTCTGCCGTGTATTTCACACATTCACCATTGAGGCTCCTTAAAGGAAACAACATAGGAATCATACACTGTTTAATGTGCTCTAATCTCGAATTATGGAATTCCTGGATATAAGATACCTTTTCTACATGAACAACTCAGCTGGAGAAGTGTTTTGTACATGTTTTATGCGAGTTCTCATCTATTTATTGTCATTTTCCCAGAATTACTGATGTTTTTTTGTAATTTCTAACATTAGGCCTTCATGTCCAGGTACAAACATGGGGAACATGGACAAACGACTACCTAAACACTGTTAGGAACCTGAAAAGCTGAGGAACAATGTCTCTCAACTATGTTTTAGAGTTTAATGATACATCTCAGTGAAGTGTAAGGCTTTCCAAAGCTGCTAAATGTGTTTATTTCTCTATTTCAAGTGTATTCTGCCGTGTATTTCACACATTCACCATTCTAGGCTCCTTAAAGGAAACGACATAGGATTCATACACAGTTTAATGTGCTCTAAACTCGAATTAAGGAATTCCTGGATCTAAGATACCTTTTCTACATGAACAACTCAGTTGGAGAAGTGTTTTGTACATGTTCTATGCGAGTTCTCATATATTTATTGTCATTTCCCCAAAATTACAGATGTTTTCTTGTAGATTCTAATATTGGGCCTTCTTGTCCAGGTACAAACATTGGGAACATGGACAAACGACTACCTAAACACTGTTATCAACCTGAAAAGCTCGGGAACATTGTCTCTCAACTATGTTTTAGAGTTTAATGATACATCTCAGTGAAGTGTAAGGCTTTCCAAAGCTGCTAAATGTGTTTATTTCTCTATTTCAAGTGTATTCTGCCGTGTATTTCACACATTCACCATTGAGGCTCCTTAAAGGAAACAACATAGGATTCATACACTGTTTAATGTGCTCTAAACTCGAATTAAGGAATTCCTGGATCTAAGATACCTTTTCTACATGAACAACTCAGTTGGAGAAGTGTTTTGTACATGTTCTATGCGAGTTCTCATATATTTATTGTCATTTCCACAAAATTACTGATGTTTTCTTGTAGATTCTAATATTGGGCCTTCTTGTCCTGGTACAAACATTGGGAACATGAACAAAGGACTACCTAAACACTGTTATCAACCTGAAAAGCTCGGGAACATTGTCTCTCAACTATGTTTTAGAGTTTAATGATACATCTCAGTGAAGTGTAAGGCTTTCCAAAGCTGCTAAATGTGTTTATTTCTCTATTTCAAGTGTATTCTGCCGTGTATTTCACACATTCACCATTGAGGCTCCTTAAAGGAAACAACATAGGAATCATACACTGTTTAATGTGCTCTAAACTCGAATTATGGAATTCCTGGATCTTAGATACCTTTTCTACATGAACAACTCAGTTGGAGAAGTGTTTTGTACATGTTCTATGCGAGTTCTCATCTATTTATTGTCATTTCCCCAGAATTACTGATGTTTTCTTGTAGTTTCTAACATTAGGCCTTCTTGTCCAGGTACAAACATTGGGAACATGGACAAACGACTACCTAAACACTGTTAGGAACCTGAAAAGCTCAGGAACAATGTCTCTCAACTATGTTTTAGAGTTTAATGATACATCTCAGTGAAGTGTAAGGCTTTCCAAAGCTGCTAAATGTGTTTATTTCTCTATTTCAAGTGTATTCTGCCGTGTATTTCACACATTCACCATTCTAGGATCCTTAAAGGAAACAACATAGGATTCATACACAGTTTAATGTGCTCTAAAGTCGAATTAAGGAATTCCTGGATCTAAGATAACTTTTCTACATGAACAACTCAGTTGGAGAATTGTTTTGTACATGTTCTATGCGAGTTCTCATATATTTATTGTCATTTCCCCAAAATTACAGATGTTTTCTTGTAGATTCTAATATTGGGCCTTCTTGTCCAGGTACAAACATTGGGAACATGGACAAACGACTACCTAAACACTGTTATCAACCTGAAAAGCTCGGGAACATTGTCTCTCAACTATGTTTTAGAGTTTAATGATACATCTCAGTGAAGTGTAAGGCTTTCCAAAGCTGCTAAATGTGTTTATTTCTCTATTTCAAGTGTATTCTGCCGTGTATTTCACACATTCACCATTGAGGCTCCTTAAAGGAAACAACATAGGAATCATACACTGTTTAATGTGCTCTAAACTCGAATTATGGAATTCCTGGATCTAAGATACCTTTTCTACATGAACAACTCAGTTGGAGAAGTGTTTTGTACATGTTCTATGCGAGTTCTCATATATTTATTGTCATTTCCCCAGAATTACTGATGTTTTCTTGTAGATTCTAATATTGGGCCTTCTTGTCCAGGTACAAACATTGGGAACATGGACAAACGACTACCTAAACACTGTTATCAACCTGAAAAGCTCGGGAACATTGTCTCTAAACTATGTTTTAGAGTTTAATGATACATCTCAGTGAAGTGTAAGGCTTTCCAAAGCTGCTAAATGTGTTTATTTCTCTATTTCAAGTGTATTCTGCCGTGTATTTCACACATTCACCATTCTAGGATCCTTAAAGGAAACAACATAGGATTCATACACTGTTTAATGTGCTCTAAACTCAAATTAAGGGATTCCTGGATCTAAGATACCTTTTCTACATGAACAACTCAGTTGGAGAAGTGTTTTGTACATGTTGTATGTGATTTCTCTTCTATTTATTGTCGTTTTTCCAGAATTACTGATGTTTTCTTGCAGAATCTAACATTAGGCCTTCTTGTCCAGGTATAAACATTGGGAACATGGACAAACGACTACCTAAAAACTGTTATGAACCTGAAAAGCTCGGGAACATTGTCTCTCAACTATGTTTTAGAGTTTAATGATACATCACAGTGAAGTGTAAGGCTTTCCAAAGCTGTTAAATGTGTTTATTTCTCTATTTCAAGTGTATTCTGCCTTGTATTTCACACATTCACCATTCTAGGCTCCTTAAAGGAAACAACATAGGATTCATACACTGTTTAATGTGCTCTAAACTCAAATTAAGGAATTCCTGGATCTAAGATACCTTTTCTACATGAACAACTCAGTTGGAGAAGTGTTTTGTACATGTTCTATGTGATTTCTCATCTATTTATTGTCGTTTTTCCAGAATTACTGATATTTTCTTGTAGAATCTAACATTAGGCCTTCTTGTCCAGGTACAAACATTGGGAACATGGACAAACGACTACCTAAACACTGTTATGAACCTGAAAAGCTCGGGAACATTGTCTCTCAACTATGTTTTAGAGTTTAATGATACATCTCAGTGAAGTGTA
This sequence comes from Pipistrellus nathusii, assembly GCA_963693515.1. Lineage (NCBI taxonomy): Eukaryota > Metazoa > Chordata > Mammalia > Chiroptera > Vespertilionidae > Pipistrellus > Pipistrellus nathusii. The sequence goes on from CAVNZX010000003.1 coordinate 40,887, forward strand.
AGGCTTTCCAAAGCTGCTAAATGTGTTTATTTCTCTATTTCAAGTGTATTCTGCCTTGTATTTCACACATTCACCATTCTAGGCTCCTTAAAGGAAACAACATAGGATTCATACACAGTTTAATGTGCTCTAAACTCGAATTAAGGAATTCCTGGATCTAAGATACCTTTTCTACATGAACAACTCAGTTGGAGAAGTGTTTTGTACATGATCTATGCGAGTTCTCATCTATTTATTGTCATTTCCCCAGAATTACTGATGTTTTCTTGTAGTTTCTAACATTAGGCCTTCTTGTCCAGGTACAAACATTGGGAACATGGACAAACGACTACCTAAACACTGTTTGGAACCTGAAAAGCTCAGGAACAATGTCTCTCAACTATGTTTTAGAGTTTAATGATACATCTCAGTGAAGTGTAAAACTTTCCAAAGCTGCTAAATGTGTTTATTTCTCTATTTCAAGTGTATTCTGCCGTGTATTTCACACATTCACCATTCTAGGATCCTTAAAGGAAACAACATAGGATTCATACACAGTTTAATGTGCTCTAAACTCGAATTAAGGAATTCCTGGATCTAAGATAACTTTTCTACATGAACAACTCAGTTGGAGAAGTGTTTTGTACATGTTCTATGCGAGTTCTCATCTATTTATTGTCATTTTCCCAGAATTACTGATGTTTTCTTGTAATTTCTAACATTAGGCCTTCATGTCCAGGTACAAACATTGGGAACATGGACAAACGACTACCTAAACACTGTTATCAACCTGAAAAGCTCGGGAACATTGTCTCTCAACTATGTTTTAGAGTTTAATGATACATCTCAGTGAAGTGTAAGGCTTTCCAAAGCTGCTAAATGTGTTTATTTCTCTATTTCAAGTGTATTCTGCCGAGTATTTCACACATTCACCATTCTAGGATCCTTAAAGGAAACAACATAGTATTCATACACTGTTTAATGTGCTCTAAACTCAAATTAAGGAATTCCTGGATCTAAGATACCTTTTCTACATGAACCTCTCAGTTGGAGAAGTGTTTTGTACATGTTGTATGTGATTTCTCATCCATTTATTGTCGTTTTTCCAGAATTACTGATGTTTTCTTGCAGAATCTAACATTAGGCCTTCTTGTCCAGGTATAAACATTGGGAACATGGACAAACGACTACCTAAACATTGTTATGAACCTGAAAAGCTCGGGAACATTGTCTCTCAACTATGTTTTAGAGTTTAATGATACATCTCAGTGAAGAGTAAGGCTTTCCAAAGCTGTTAAATGTGTTTATTTCTGTATTTCAAGTGTATTCTGCCTTGTATTTCACACATTCACCATTCTAGGATCCTTAAAGGAAACAACATAGGATTCATACACTGTTTAATGTGCTCTAAACTGAAAGTAATGAATTCCTGGATCTAAGATACCTTTTCTACATGAACAACTCAGTTGGAGAAGTGTTTTGTACATGTTCTATGTGATTTCTCATCTATTTATTGTCATTTCCCCAGAATTACTGATGTTTTCTTGTAGTTTCTAACATTAGGCCTTCTTGTCCAGGTACAAACATTGGGAACATGGACAAACGACTACCTAAACACTGTTAGGAACCTGAAAAGCTCGGGAACATTGCCTCTCAACTATGTTTTAGAGTTTAATGATACATCTCAGTGAAGTGTAAGGCTTTCTAAATCTGCTAAATGTGTTTATTTCTCTATTTCAAGTGTATTCTGCCGTGTATTTCACACATTCACCATTGAGTCTCCTTAAAGGAAACAACATAGGAATCATACACTGTTTAATGTGCTCTAAACTCAAATTATAGAATTCCTGGATCTAAGATACCTTTTCTAAATGAACAACTCAGTTGGAGAAGTGTTTTGTACATGTTCTATGCGAGTTCTCACATATTTATTGTCATTTTCCCAGAATTACTGATGTTTTCTTGTAATTTCTAAGATTAGGCCTTCATGTACAGGACAAACATGGGGAACATGGACAAACGACTACCTAAACACTGTTAGGAACCTGAAAAGCTCAGGAACAATGTCTCTCAACTATGTTTTAGAGTTTAATGATACATCTCAGTGAAGTGTAAGGCTTTCCAAAGCTGCTAAATGTGTTTATTTCTCTATTTCAAGTGTATTCTGCCGTGTATTTCACACATTCACCATTCTAGGCTCCTTAAAGGAAACAACGTACGATTAAAACACTGTTTAATGTGCTCTAAACTCGAATTAAGGAATTCCTGGATCTAAGATACCTTTTCTACATGAACAACTCAGTTGGAGAAGTGTTTTGTACATGTTCTATGCGAGTTGTCATCTATTTATTGTCATTTTCCCAGAATTACTGATGTTTTCTTGTAATTTCTAACATTAGGCCTTCATGTCCAGGACAAACATGGGGAACATGGACAAACGACTACCTAAACACTGTTAGGAACCTGAAAAGCTCAGGAACAATGTCTCTCAACTATGTTTTAGAGTTTAATGATACATCTCAGTGAAGTGTAAGGCTTTCCAAAGCTGCTAAATGTGTTTATTTCTCTATTTCAAGTGTATTCTGCCGTGTATTTCACACATTCACCATTCTAGGCTCCTTAAAGGAAACAACGTAGGATTCATACACAGTTTAATGTGCTCTAAACTCGAATTAAGGAATTCCTGGATCTCAGATACCTTTTCTACATGAACAACTCAGTTGGAGAAGTGTTTTGTACATGTTCTATGCGAGTTCTCATCTATTTATTGTCATTTCCCCAGAATTACTGATGTTTTCTTGTAGTTTCTAACATTAGGCCTTCTTGTCCAGGTACAAACATTGGGAACATGGACAAACGACTACCTAAACACTGTTATCAACCTGAAAAGCTCGGGAATATTGTCTCTCAACTATGTTTTAGAGTTTAATGATACATCTCAGTGAAGTGTAAGGCTTTCCAAAGCTGCTAAATGTGTTTATTTCTCTATTTCAAGTGTATTCTGCCGTGTATTTCACACATTCACCATTGAGGCTCCTTAAAGGAAACAACATAGGATTCATACACTGTTTAATGTGCTCTAAACTCAAATTAAGGGATTCCTGGATCTAAGAAACCTTTTCTACATGAACAACTCAGTTGGAGAAGTGTTTTGTACATGTTCTATGCGAGTTCTCATCTATTTATTGTCATTTCCCCAGAATTACTGATGTTTTCTTGTAGTTTCTAACATTAGGCCTTCTTGTCCAGGTACAAACATTGGGAACATGGACAAACGACTCCCTAAACACTGTTTGGAACCTGAAAAGCTCAGGAACAATGTCTCTCAACTATGTTTTAGAGTTTAATGATACATCTCAGTGAAGTGTAAAACTTTCCAAAGCTGCTAAATGTGTTTATTTCTCTATTTCAAGTGTATTCTGCCGTGTATTTCACACATTCACCATTCTAGGATCCTTAAAGGAAACAACATAGGATTCATACACAGTTTAATGTGCTCTAAACTCGAATTAAGGAATTCCTGGATCTAAGATAACTTTTCTACATGAACAACTCAGTTGGAGAAGTGTTTTGTACATGTTCTATGCGAGTTCTCATCTATTTATTGTCATTTTCCCAGAATTACTGATGTTTTCTTGTAATTTCTAACATTAGGCCTTCATGTCCAGGTACAAACATGGGGAACATGGACAAACGACTACCTAAACACTGTTATGAACCTGAAAAGCTCAGGAACAATGTCTCTCAACTATGTTTTAGAGTTTAATGATACATCTCAGTGAAGTGTAAGGCTTTCCAAAGCTGCTAAATGTGTTTATTTCTCTATTTCAAGTGCATTCTGCCGTGTATTTCACACATTCACCATTGAGGCTCCTTAAAGGAAACAACATAGGAATCATACACTGTTTAATGTGCTCTAAACTCGAATTATGGAATTCCTGGATCTCAGATACCTTTTCTACATGAACAACTCAGTTGGAGAAGTGTTTTGTACATGTTCTATGCGAGTTCTCATCTATTTATTGTCATTTCCCCAAAATTACTGATGTTTTCTTGTAGATTCTAATATTGGGCCTTCTTGTCCAGGTACAAACATTGGGAACATGGACAAACGACTACCTAAACACTGTTATCAACCTGAAAAGCTCGGGAACATTGTCTCTCAACTATGTTTTAGAGTTTAATGATACATCTCAGTGAAGTGTAAGGCTTTCCAAAGCTGCTAAATGTGTTTATTTCTCTATTTCAAGTGTATTCTGCCGAGTATTTCACACATTCACCATTCTAGGATCCTTAAAGGAAACAACATAGTATTCATACACTGTTTAATGTGCTCTAAACTCAAATTAAGGAATTCCTGGATCTAAGATACTTTTTCTACATGAACCTCTCAGTTGGAGAAGTGTTTTGTACATGTTGTATGTGATTTCTCATCTATTTATTGTCGTTTTTCCAGAATTACTGATGTTTTCTTGCAGAATCTAACATTAGGCCTTCTTGTCCAGGTATAAACATTGGGAACATGGACAAACGACTACCTAAACATTGTTATGAACCTGAAAAGCTCGGGAACATTGTCTCTCAACTATGTTTTAGAGTTTAATGATACATCTCAGTGAAGAGTAAGGCTTTCCAAAGCTGTTAAATGTGTTTATTTCTGTATTTCAAGTGTATTCTGCCTTGTATTTCACACATTCACCATTCTTGGATCCTTAAAGGAAACAACATAGGATTCATACACTGTTTAATGTGCTCTAAACTGAAATTAATGAATTCCTGGATCTAAGATACCTTTTCTACATGAACAACTCAGTTGGAGAAGTGTTTTGTACATGTTCTATGTGATTTCTCATCTATTTATTGTCATTTCCCCAGAATTACTGATGTTTTCTTGTAGTTTCTAACATTAGGCCTTCTTGTCCAGGTACAAACATTGGGAACAGGGACAAACGACTACCTAAACACTGTTAGGAACCTGAAAAGCTCGGGAACATTGCCTCTCAACTATGTTTTAGAGTTTAATGATACATCTCAGTGAAGTGTAAGGCTTTCCAAAGCTGCTAAATGTGTTTATTTCTCTATTTCAAGTGTATTCTGCCGTGTATTTCACACATTCACCATTCTAGGCTCCTTAAAGGAAACAACGTACGATTAAAACACTGTTTAATGTGCTCTAAACTCGAATTAAGGAATTCCTGGATCTAAGATACCTTTTCTACATGAACAACTCAGTTGGAGAAGTGTTTTGTACATGTTCTATGCGAGTTGTCATCTATTTATTGTCATTTTCCCAGAATTACTGATGTTTTCTTGTAATTTCTAACATTAGGCCTTCATGTCCAGGACAAACATGGGGAACATGGACAAACGACTACCTAAACACTGTTAGGAACCTGAAAAGCTCAGGAACAATGTCTCTCAACTATGTTTTAGAGTTTAATGATACATCTCAGTGAAGTGTAAGGCTTTCCAAAGCTGCTAAATGTGTTTATTTCTCTATTTCAAGTGTATTCTGCCGTGTATTTCACACATTCACCATTCTAGGCTCCTTAAAGGAAACAACGTAGGATTCATACACAGTTTAATGTGCTCTAAACTCGAATTAAGGAATTCCTGGATCTCAGATACCTTTTCTACATGAACAACTCAGTTGGAGAAGTGTTTTGTACATGTTCTATGCGAGTTCTCATCTATTTATTGTCATTTCCCCAGAATTACTGATGTTTTCTTGTAGTTTCTAACATTAGGCCTTCTTGTCCAGGTACAAACATTGGGAACATGGACAAACGACTACCTAAACACTGTTATCAACCTGAAAAGCTCGGGAATATTGTCTCTCAACTATGTTTTAGAGTTTAATGATACATCTCAGTGAAGTGTAAGGCTTTCCAAAGCTGCTAAATGTGTTTATTTCTCTATTTCAAGTGTATTCTGCCGTGTATTTCACACATTCACCATTGAGGCTCCTTAAAGGAAACAACATAGGATTCATACACTGTTTAATGTGCTCTAAACTCAAATTAAGGGATTCCTGGATCTAAGAAACCTTTTCTACATGAACAACTCAGTTGGAGAAGTGTTTTGTACATGTTCTATGCGAGTTCTCATCTATTTATTGTCATTTCCCCAGAATTACTGATGTTTTCTTGTAGTTTCTAACATTAGGCCTTCTTGTCCAGGTACAAACATTGGGAACATGGACAAACGACTCCCTAAACACTGTTTGGAACCTGAAAAGCTCAGGAACAATGTCTCTCAACTATGTTTTAGAGTTTAATGATACATCTCAGTGAAGTGTAAAACTTTCCAAAGCTGCTAAATGTGTTTATTTCTCTATTTCAAGTGTATTCTGCCGTGTATTTCACACATTCACCATTCTAGGATCCTTAAAGGAAACAACATAGGATTCATACACAGTTTAATGTGCTCTAAACTCGAATTAAGGAATTCCTGGATCTAAGATAACTTTTCTACATGAACAACTCAGTTGGAGAAGTGTTTTGTACATGTTCTATGCGAGTTCTCATCTATTTATTGTCATTTTCCCAGAATTACTGATGTTTTCTTGTAATTTCTAACATTAGGCCTTCATGTCCAGGTACAAACATGGGGAACATGGACAAACGACTACCTAAACACTGTTATGAACCTGAAAAGCTCAGGAACAATGTCTCTCAACTATGTTTTAGAGTTTAATGATACATCTCAGTGAAGTGTAAGGCTTTCCAAAGCTGCTAAATGTGTTTATTTCTCTATTTCAAGTGCATTCTGCCGTGTATTTCACACATTCACCATTGAGGCTCCTTAAAGGAAACAACATAGGAATCATACACTGTTTAATGTGCTCTAAACTCGAATTATGGAATTCCTGGATCTCAGATACCTTTTCTACATGAACAACTCAGTTGGAGAAGTGTTTTGTACATGTTCTATGCGAGTTCTCATCTATTTATTGTCATTTCCCCAAAATTACTGATGTTTTCTTGTAGATTCTAATATTGGGCCTTCTTGTCCAGGTACAAACATTGGGAACATGGACAAACGACTACCTAAACACTGTTATCAACCTGAAAAGCTCGGGAACATTGTCTCTCAACTATGTTTTAGAGTTTAATGATACATCTCAGTGAAGTGTAAGGCTTTCCAAAGCTGCTAAATGTGTTTATTTCTCTATTTCAAGTGTATTCTGCCGAGTATTTCACACATTCACCATTCTAGGATCCTTAAAGGAAACAACATAGTATTCATACACTGTTTAATGTGCTCTAAACTCAAATTAAGGAATTCCTGGATCTAAGATACTTTTTCTACATGAACCTCTCAGTTGGAGAAGTGTTTTGTACATGTTGTATGTGATTTCTCATCTATTTATTGTCGTTTTTCCAGAATTACTGATGTTTTCTTGCAGAATCTAACATTAGGCCTTCTTGTCCAGGTATAAACATTGGGAACATGGACAAACGACTACCTAAACATTGTTATGAACCTGAAAAGCTCGGGAACATTGTCTCTCAACTATGTTTTAGAGTTTAATGATACATCTCAGTGAAGAGTAAGGCTTTCCAAAGCTGTTAAATGTGTTTATTTCTGTATTTCAAGTGTATTCTGCCTTGTATTTCACACATTCACCATTCTTGGATCCTTAAAGGAAACAACATAGGATTCATACACTGTTTAATGTGCTCTAAACTGAAATTAATGAATTCCTGGATCTAAGATACCTTTTCTACATGAACAACTCAGTTGGAGAAGTGTTTTGTACATGTTCTATGTGATTTCTCATCTATTTATTGTCATTTCCCCAGAATTACTGATGTTTTCTTGTAGTTTCTAACATTAGGCCTTCTTGTCCAGGTACAAACATTGGGAACAGGGACAAACGACTACCTAAACACTGTTAGGAACCTGAAAAGCTCGGGAACATTGCCTCTCAACTATGTTTTAGAGTTTAATGATACATCTCAGTGAAGTGTAAGGCTTTCTAAAGCTGCTAAATGTGTTTATTTCTCTATTTCAAGTGTATTCTGCCGTGTATTTCACACATTCACCATTGAGTCTCCTTAAAGGAAACAACATAGGAATCATACACTGTTTAATGTGCTCTAAACTCAAATTATGGAATTCCTGGATCTAAGATACCTTTTCTACATGAACAACTCAGTTGGAGAAGTGTTTTGTACATGTTCTATGCGAGTTCTCACATATTTATTGTCATTTTCCCAGAATTACTGATGTTTTCTTGTAATTTCTAAGATTAGGCCTTCATGTACAGGACAAACATGGGGAACATGGACAAACGACTACCTAAACACTGTTAGGAACCTGAAAAGCTCAGGAACAATGTCTCTCAACTATGTTTTAGAGTTTAATGATACATCTCAGTGAAGTGTAAGGCTTTCCAAAGCTGCTAAATGTGTTTATTTCTCTATTTCAAGTGTATTCTGCCGTATATTTCACACATTCACCATTCTAGGCTCCTTAAAGGAAACAACGTAGGATTAATACACTGTTTAATGTGCTCTAAACTCGAATTAAGGAATTCCTGGATCTAAGATACCTTTTCTACATGAACAACTCAGTTGGAGAAGTGTTTTGTACATGTTCTATGCGAGTTGTCATCTATTTATTGTCATTTTCCCAGAATTACTGATGTTTTCTTGTAATTTCTAACATTAGGCCTTCATGTCCAGGACAAACATGGGGAACATGGACAAACGACTACCTAAACACTGTTAGGAACCTGAAAAGCTCAGGAACAATGTCTCTCAACTATGTTTTAGAGTTTAATGATACATCTCAGTGAAGTGTAAGGCTTTCCAAAGCTGCTAAATGTGTTTATTTCTCTATTTCAAGTGTATTCTGCCGTGTATTTCACACATTCACCATTCTAGGCTCCTTAAAGGAAACAACGTAGGATTCATACACAGTTTAATGTGCTCTAAACTCGAATTAAGGAATTCCTGGATCTCAGATACCTTTTCTACATGAACAACTCAGTTGGAGAAGTGTTTTGTACATGTTCTATGCGAGTTCTCATCTATTTATTGTCATTTCCCCAGAATTACTGATGTTTTCTTGTAGTTTCTAACATTAGGCCTTCTTGTCCAGGTACAAACATTGGGAACATGGACAAACGACTACCTAAACACTGTTATCAACCTGAAAAGCTCGGGAACATTGTCTCTCAACTATGTTTTAGAGTTTAATGATACATCTCAGTGAAGTGTAAGGCTTTCCAAAGCTGCTAAATGTGTTTATTTCTCTATTTCAAGTGTATTCTGCCGTGTATTTCACACATTCACCATTGAGGCTCCTTAAAGGAAACAACATAGGATTCATACACTGTTTAATGTGCTCTAAACTCAAATTAAGGGATTCCTGGATCTAAGAAACCTTTTCTACATGAACAACTCAGTTGGAGAAGTGTTTTGTACATGTTCTATGCGAGTTCTCATCTATTTATTGTCATTTCCCCAGAATTACTGATGTTTTCTTGTAGTTTCTAACATTAGGCCTTCTTGTCCAGGTACAAACATTGGGAACATGGACAAACGACTCCCTAAACACTGTTTGGAACCTGAAAAGCTCAGGAACAATGTCTCTCAACTATGTTTTAGAGTTTAATGATACATCTCAGTGAAGTGTAAAACTTTCCAAAGCTGCTAAATGTGTTTATTTCTCTATTTCAAGTGTATTCTGCCGTGTATTTCACACATTCACCATTCTAGGATCCTTAAAGGAAACAACATAGGATTCATACACAGTTTAATGTGCTCTAAACTCGAATTAAGGAATTCCTGGATCTAAGATAACTTTTCTACATGAACAACTCAGTTGGAGAAGTGTTTTGTACATGTTCTATGCGAGTTCTCATCTATTTATTGTCATTTTCCCAGAATTACTGATGTTTTCTTGTAATTTCTAACATTAGGCCTTCATGTCCAGGTACAAACATGGGGAACATGGACAAACGACTACCTAAACACTGTTATGAACCTGAAAAGCTCAGGAACAATGTCTCTCAACTATGTTTTAGAGTTTAATGATACATCTCAGTGAAGTGTAAGGCTTTCCAAAGCTGCTAAATGTGTTTATTTCTCTATTTCAAGTGCATTCTGCCGTGTATTTCACACATTCACCATTGAGGCTCCTTAAAGGAAACAACATAGGAATCATACACTGTTTAATGTGCTCTAAACTCGAATTATGGAATTCCTGGATCTCAGATACCTTTTCTACATGAACAACTCAGTTGGAGAAGTGTTTTGTACATGTTCTATGCGAGTTCTCATCTATTTATTGTCATTTCCCCAAAATTACTGATGTTTTCTTGTAGATTCTAATATTGGGCCTTCTTGTCCAGGTACAAACATTGGGAACATGGACAAACGACTACCTAAACACTGTTATCAACCTGAAAAGCTCGGGAACATTGTCTCTCAACTATGTTTTAGAGTTTAATGATACATCTCAGTGAAGTGTAAGGCTTTCCAAAGCTGCTAAATGTGTTTATTTCTCTATTTCAAGTGTATTCTGCCGAGTATTTCACACATTCACCATTCTAGGATCCTTAAAGGAAACAACATAGTATTCATACACTGTTTAATGTGCTCTAAACACAAATTAAGGAATTCCTGGATCTAAGATACTTTTTCTACATGAACCTCTCAGTTGGAGAAGTGTTTTGTACATGTTGTATGTGATTTCTCATCTATTTATTGTCGTTTTTCCAGAATTACTGATGTTTTCTTGCAGAATCTAACATTAGGCCTTCTTGTCCAGGTATAAACATTGGGAACATGGACAAACGACTACCTAAACATTGTTATGAACCTGAAAAACTCGGGAACATTGTCTCTCAACTATGTTTTAGAGTTTAATGATACATCTCAGTGAAGAGTAAGGCTTTCCAAAGCTGTTAAATGTGTTTATTTCTGTATTTCAAGTGTATTCTGCCTTGTATTTCACACATTCACCATTCTTGGATCCTTAAAGGAAACAACATAGGATTCATACACTGTTTAATGTGCTCTAAACTGAAATTAATGAATTCCTGGATCTAAGATACCTTTTCTACATGAACAACTCAGTTGGAGAAGTGTTTTGTACATGTTCTATGTGATTTCTCATCTATTTATTGTCATTTCCCCAGAATTACTGATGTTTTCTTGTAGTTTCTAACATTAGGCCTTCTTGTCCAGGTACAAACATTGGGAACATGGACAAACGACTACCTAAACACTGTTAGGAACCTGAAAAGCTCGGGAACATTGCCTCTCAACTATGTTTTAGAGTTTAATGATACATCTCAGTGAAGTGTAAGGCTTTCTAAAGCTGCTAAATGTGTTTATTTCTCTATTTCAAGTGTATTCTGCCGTGTATTTCACACATTCACCATTGAGTCTCCTTAAAGGAAACAACATAGGAATCATACACTGTTTAATGTGCTCTAAACTCAAATTATGGAATTCCTGGATCTAAGATACCTTTTCTACATGAACAACTCAGTTGGAGAAGTGTTTTGTACATGTTCTATGCGAGTTCTCACATATTTATTGTCATTTTCCCAGAATTACTGATGTTTTCTTGTAATTTCTAAGATTAGGCCTTCATGTACAGGACAAACATGGGGAACATGGACAAACGACTACCTAAACACTGTTAGGAACCTGAAAAGCTCAGGAACAATGTCTCTCAGCTATGTTTTAGAGTTTAATGATACATCTCAGTGAAGTGTAAGGCTTTCCAAAGCTGCTAAATGTGTTTATTTCTCTATTTCAAGTGTATTCTGCCGTGTATTTCACACATTCACCATTCTAGGCTCCTTAAAGGAAACAACGTAGGATTAATACACTGTTTAATGTGCTCTAAACTCGAATTAAGGAATTCCTGGATCTAAGATACCTTTTCTACATGAACAACTCAGTTGGAGAAGTGTTTTGTACATGTTCTATGCGAGTTGTCATCTATTTATTGTCATTTTCCCAGAATTACTGATGTTTTCTTGTAATTTCTAACATTAGGCCTTCATGTCCAGGACAAACATGGGGAACATGGACAAACGACTACCTAAACACTGTTAGGAACCTGAAAAGCTCAGGAACAATGTCTCTCAACTATGTTTTAGAGTTTAATGATACATCTCAGTGAAGTGTAAGGCTTTCCAAAGCTGCTAAATGTGTTTATTTCTCTATTTCAAGTGTATTCTGCCGTGTATTTCACACATTCACCATTCTAGGCTCCTTAAAGGAAACAACGTAGGATTCATACACAGTTTAATGTGCTCTAAACTCGAATTAAGGAATTCCTGGATCTCAGATACCTTTTCTACATGAACAACTCAGTTGGAGAAGTGTTTTGTACATGTTCTATGCGAGTTCTCATCTATTTATTGTCATTTCCCCAGAATTACTGATGTTTTCTTGTAGTTTCTAACATTAGGCCTTCTTGTCCAGGTACAAACATTGGGAACATGGACAAACGACTACCTAAACACTGTTATCAACCTGAAAAGCTCGGGAACATTGTCTCTCAACTATGTTTTAGAGTTTAATGATACATCTCAGTGAAGTGTAAGGCTTTCCAAAGCTGCTAAATGTGTTTATTTCTCTATTTCAAGTGTATTCTGCCGTGTATTTCACACATTCACCATTGAGGCTCCTTAAAGGAAACAACATAGGATTCATACACTGTTTAATGTGCTCTAAACTCAAATTAAGGGATTCCTGGATCTAAGAAACCTTTTCTACATGAACAACTCAGTTGGAGAAGTGTTTTGTACATGTTGTATGTGATTTCTCTTCTATTTATTGTCGTTTTTCCAGAATTACTGATGTTTTCTTGCAGAATCTAACATTAGGCCTTCTTGTCCATGTACAAACATTGGGAACATGGACAAACGACTACCTAAAAACTGTTATGAACCTGAAAAGCTCGGGAACATTGTCTCTCAACTATGTTTTAGAGTTTAATGATACATCACAGTGAAGTGTAAGGCTTTCCAAAGCTGTTAAATGTGTTTATTTCTCTATTTCAAGTGTATTCTGCCTTGTATTTCACACATTCACCATTCTAGGATCCTTAAAGGAAACAACATAGGATTCATACACAGTTTAATGTGCTCTAAACTCGAATTAAGGAATTCCTGGATCTAAGAAACCTTTTCTACATGAACAACTCAGTTGGAGAAGTGTTTTGTACATGTTGTATGTGATTTCTCTTCTATTTATTGTCGTTTTTCCAGAATTACTGATGTTTTCTTGCAGAATCTAACATTAGGCCTTCTTGTCCATGTACAAACATTGGGAACATGGACAAACGACTACCTAAAAACTGTTATGAACCTGAAAAGCTCGGGGAACATTGTCTCTCAACTATGTTTTAGAGTTTAATGATACATCACAGTGAAGTGTAAGGCTTTCCAAAGCTGTTAAATGTGTTTATTTCTCTATTTCAAGTGTATTCTGCCTTGTATTTCACACATTCACCATTCTAGGATCCTTAAAGGAAACAACATAGGATTCATACACAGTTTAATGTGCTCTAAACTCGAATTAAGGAATTCCTGGATCTAAGATACCTTTTCTACATGAACAACTCAGTTGGAGAAGTGTTTTGTACATGTTCTATGCGAGTTCTCATCTATTTATTGTCATTTCCCCAGAATTACTGATGTTTTCTTGTAGTTTCTAACATTAGGCCTTCTTGTCCAGGTACAAACATTGGGAACATGGACAAACGACTACCTAAACACTGTTTGGAACCTGAAAAGCTCAGAAACAATGTCTCTCAACTATGTTTTAGAGTTTAATGATACATCTCAGTGAAGTGTAAGGCTTTCCAAAGCTGCTAAATGTGTTTATTTCTCTATTTCAAGTGTATTCTGCCGTGTATTTCACACATTCACCATTGAGGCTCCTTAAAGGAAACAACATAGGAATCATACACTGTTTAATGTGCTCTAAACTCGAATTATGGAATTCCTGGATCTCAGATACCTTTTCTACATGAACAACTCAGTTGGAGAAGTGTTTTGTACATGTTCTATGCGAGTTCTCATCTATTTATTGTCATTTCCCCAAAATTACTGATGTTTTCTTGTAGATTCTAATATTGGGCCTTCTTGTCCAGGTACAAACATTGGGAACATGGACAAACGACTACCTAAACACTGTTATGAACCTGAAAAGCTCGGGAACATTGTCTCTCAACTATGTTTTAGAGTTTAATGATACATCACAGTGAAGTGTAAGGCTTTCCAAAGCTGTTAAATGTGTTTATTTCTCTATTTCAAGTGTATTCTGCCTTGTATTTCACACATTCACCATTCTAGGATCCTTAAAGGAAACAACATAGGATTCATACACTGTTTAATGTGCTCTAAACCCAAATTAAGGAATTCCTGGATCTAAGATACCTTTTCTACATGAACAACTCAGTTGGAGAAGTGTTTTGTACATGTTCTATGTGATTTCTCATCTATTTATTGTCGTTTTTCCAGAATTACTGATGTTTTCTTGTAGAATCTAACATTAGGCCTTCTTGTCCAGGTACAAACATTGGGAACATGGACAAACGACTACCTAAACACTGTTATGAACCTGAAAATCTCGGGAACATTGTCTCTCAACTATGTTTTAGAGTTTAATGATACATCTCAGTGAAGTGTAAGGCTTTCCAAAGCTGCTAAATTTGTTTATTTCTCTATTTCAAGTGTATTCTGCCGAGTATTTCACACATTCACCATTCTAGGATCCTTAAAGGAAACAACATAGGATTCATACACTGTTTAATGTGCTCTAAACTGAAATTAATGAATTCCTGGATCTAAGATACCTTTTCTACATGAACAACTCAGTTGGAGAAGTGTTTTGTACATGTTCTATGTGATTTCTCATCTATTTATTGTCATTTCCCCAGAATTACTGATGTTTTCTTGTAGTTTCTAACATTAGGCCTTCTTGTCCAGGTACAAACATTGGGAACATGGACAAACGACTACCTAAACATTGTTATGAACCTGAAAAGCTCGGGAACATTGTCTCTCAACTATGTTTTAGAGTTTAATGATACATCTCAGTGAAGTGTAAGGCTTTCCAAAGCTGCTAAATGTGTTTATTTCTCTATTTCAAGTGTATTCTGCCGTGTATTTCACACATTCACCATTGAGTCTCCTTAAAGGAAACAACATAGGAATCATACACTGTTTAATGTGCTCTAAACTCAAATTATGGAATTCCTGGATCTAAGATACCTTTTCTACATGAACAACTCAGTTGGAGAAGTGTTTTGTACATGTTCTATGCGAGTTCTCACATATTTATTGTCATTTTCCCAGAATTACTGATGTTTTCTTGTAATTTCTAAGATTAGGCCTTCATGTACAGGACAAACATGGGGAACATGGACAAACGACTACCTAAACACTGTTAGGAACCTGAAAAGCTCAGGAACAATGTCTCTCTACTATGTTTTAGAGTTTAATGATACATCTCAGTGAAGTGTAAGGCTTTCCAAAGCTGCTAAATGTGTTTATTTCTCTATTTCAAGTGTATTCTGCCGTGTATTTCACACATTCACCATTCTAGGCTCCTTAAAGGAAACAACGTAGGATTAATACACTGTTTAATGTGCTCTAAACTCGAATTAAGGAATTCCTGGATCTAAGATACCTTTTCTACATGAACAACTCAGTTGGAGAAGTGTTTTGTACATGTTCTATGCGAGTTGTCATCTATTTTTGTCATTTTCCCAGAATTACTGATGTTTTCTTGTAATTTCTAACATTAGGCCTTCATGTCCAGGACAAACATGGGGAACATGGACAAACGACTACCTAAACACTGTTAGGAACCTGAAAAGCTCAGGAACAATGTCTCTCAACTATGTTTTAGAGTTTAATGATACATCTCAGTGAAGTGTAAGGCTTTCCAAAGCTGCTAAATGTGTTTATTTCTCTATTTCAAGTGTATTCTGCCGTGTATTTCACACATTCACCATTCTAGGCTCCTTAAAGGAAACAACGTAGGATTCATACACAGTTTAATGTGCTCTAAACTCGAATTAAGGAATTCCTGGATCTCAGATACCTTTTCTACATGAACAACTCAGTTGGAGAAGTGTTTTGTACATGTTCTATGCGAGTTCTCATCTATTTATTGTCATTTCCCCAGAATTACTGATGTTTTCTTGTAATTTCTAACATTAGGCCTTCATGTCCAGGTACAAACATGGGGACATGGACAAACGACTACCTAAACACTGTTAGGAACCTGAAAAGCTCAGGAACAATGTCTCTCAACTATGTTTTAGAGTTTAATGAAACATCTCAGTGAAGTGTAAGGCTTTCCAAAGCTGCTAAATGTGTTTATTTCTCTATTTCAAGTGTATTCTGCCGAGTATTTCACACATTCACCATTCTAGGATCCTTAAAGGAAACAACATAGTATTCATACACTGTTTAATGTGCTCTAAACTCAAATTAAGGAATTCCTGGATCTAAGATACCTTTTCTACATGAACCTCTCAGTTGGAGAAGTGTTTTGTACATGTTGTATGTGATTTCTCATCTATTTATTGTCGTTTTTCCAGAATTACTGATGTTTTCTTGCAGAATCTAACATTAGGCCTTCTTATCCAGGTATAAACATTGGGAACATGGACAAACGACTACCTAAACATTGTTATGAACCTGAAAAGCTCGGGAACATTGTCTCTCAACTATGTTTTAGAGTTTAATGATACATCTCAGTGAAGAGTAAGGCTTTCCAAAGCTGTTAAATGTGTTTATTTCTGTATTTCAGTGTATTCTGCCTTGTATTTCACACATTCACCATTCTAGGATCCTTAAAGGAAACAACATAGGATTCATACACTGTTTAATGTGCTCTAAACTGAAATTAATGAATTCCTGGATCTAAGATACCTTTTCTACATGAACAACTCAGTTGGAGAAGTGTTTTGTACATGTTCTATGTGATTTCTCATCTATTTATTGTCATTTCCCCAGAATTACTGATGTTTTCTTGTAGTTTCTAACATTAGGCCTTCTTGTCCAGGTACAAACATTGGGAACATGGACAAACGACTACCTAAACATTGTTATGAACCTGAAAAGCTCGGGAACATTGTCTCTCAACTATGTTTTAGAGTTTAATGATACATCTCAGTGAAGTGTAAAGCTTTCCAAAGCTGCTAAATGTGTTTATTTCTCTATTTCAAGTGTATTCTGCCGTGTATTTCACACATTCACCATTGAGTCTCCTTAAAGGAAACAACATAGGAATCATACACTGTTTAATGTGCTCTAAACTCAAATTATGGAATTCCTGGATCTAAGATACCTTTTCTACATGAACAACTCAGTTGGAGAAGTGTTTTGTACATGTTCTATGCGAGTTCTCACATATTTATTGTCATTTTCCCAGAATTACTGATGTTTTCTTGTAATTTCTAAGATTAGGCCTTCATGTACAGGACAAACATGGGGAACATGGACAAACGACTACCTAAACACTGTTAGGAACCTGAAAAGCTCAGGAACAATGTCTCTCTACTATGTTTTAGAGTTTAATGATACATCTCAGTGAAGTGTAAGGCTTTCCAAAGCTGCTAAATGTGTTTATTTCTCTATTTCAAGTGTATTCTGCCGTGTATTTCACACATTCACCATTCTAGGCTCCTTAAAGGAAACAACGTAGGATTAATACACTGTTTAATGTGCTCTAAACTCGAATTAAGGAATTCCTGGATCTAAGATACCTTTTCTACATGAACAACTCAGTTGGAGAAGTGTTTTGTACATGTTCTATGCGAGTTGTCATCTATTTTTGTCATTTTCCCAGAATTACTGATGTTTTCTTGTAATTTCTAAC
>CAVNZX010000004.1:0-57727 GCA_963693515.1 Pipistrellus nathusii
GAGCACATTTAACAGTGTATGAATCCTACGTTGTTAACTTGTAGGAGCCTAGAATGGGAAATGAGTGAAATACAAGGCAGAATACACTTGAAATAGAGGAATAAACACATTAACCAGCTTTGGAAAGTCTTACACTTCAGTGAAATGTATCAATAAACTCTATAACATAGTTGAGAGACAATGTTCCCGAGCGTTCCAGGTTCATAACAGTGTTTAGGTAGTTGTTTGTAGATGTTCCCAATGTTTCTACCTGAACAAGAAGGCCTAATGTTAGAAACTACAAGAAAACATCAGTAACTCTGGCAAAACGACAATAAATACATGAGAACTAGCATAGAACATGCATAAAACACTTCTCCAACTGAGTTGTTCATGTAGAAAAGGTGTCTTAGATCCAGGAATTACAAAATTCGAGTTTAGAGCACATTTAACAGTGTATGAATCCTACGTTGTTAACTTGAAGGAGCCTAGAATGGTAAATGAGTGAAATACAAGGCAGAATACACTTGAAATAGAGGAATAAACACATTAACCAGCTTTGGAAAGTCTTACAAATTCAGTGAAATGTATCAATAAACTCTATAACATAGTTGAGAGACAATGTTCCCGAGCGTTCCAGGTTCATAACAGTGTTTAGGTAGTTGTATGTAGATGTTCCCAATGTTTCTACCTGAACAAGAAGGCCTAATGTTAGAAACTACAAGAAAACATCAGTAACTCTGGCAAAACGACAATAAATACATGAGAACTAGCATAGAACATGTATAAAACACTTCTCCAACTGAGTTGTTCATGTAGAAAGGTATCTTAGATCCAGGAATTACAGAATTCGAGTTTAGAGCACATTTAACAGTGTATGAATCCTAGGTTTTTAACTTGAAGGAGCCTAGAATGGTGAATGAGTGAAATACAAGGCAGAATACACTTGAAATAGAGGAATAAACACATTAACCAGCTTTGGAAAGTCTTACACTTCAGTGAAATGTATCAATAAACTCTATAACATAGTTGAGAGACAATGTTCCCGAGCGTTCCAGGTTCATAACAGTGTTTAGGTAGTTGTTTGTAGATGTTCCCAATGTTTCTACCTGAACAAGAAGGCCTAATGTTAGAAACTACAAGAAAACATCAGTAACTCTGGCAAAACGACAATAAATACATGAGAACTAGCATAGAACATGTATAAAACACTTCTCCAACTGAGTTGTTCATGTAGAAAAGGTGTCTTAGATCCAGGAATTACAGAATTCGAGTTTAGAGCACATTTAACAGTGTATGAATCCTACGTTGTTAACTTGAAGGAGCCTAGAATGGTGAATGAGTGAAATACAAGGCAGAATACACTTGAAATAGAGGAATAAACACATTAACCAGCTTTGGAAAGTCTTACACTTCAGTGAAATGTATCAATAAACTCTATAACATAGTTAAGAGACAATGTTCCCGAGCGTTCCAGGTTCATAACAGTGTTTAGGTAGTTGTTTGTAGATGTTCCCAATGTTTCTACCTGAACAAGAAGGCCTAATGTTAGAAACTACAAGAAAACATCAGTAACTCTGGCAAAACGACAATAAATACATGAGAACTAGCATAGAACATGTATAAAACACTTCTCCAACTGAGTTGTTCATGTAGAAAAGGTGTCTTAGATCCAGGAATTACAGAATTCGAGTTTAGAGCACATTTAACAGTGTATGAATCCTACGTTGTTAACTTGAAGGAGCCTAGAATGGTAAATGAGTGAAATACATGGCAGAATACACTTGAAATAGAGGAATAAACACATTAACCAGCTTTGGAAAGTCTTACACTTCAGTGAAATGTATCAATAAACTCTATAACATAGTTGAGAGACAATGTTCTCGAGCGTTCCAGGTTCATAACAGTGTTTAGGTAGTTGTTTGTAGATGTTCCCAATGTTTCTACCTGAACAAGAAGGCCTAATGTTAGAAACTGCAAGAAAACATCAGTAACTCTGGCAAAACGACAATAAATACATGAGAACTAGCATAGAACATGTATAAAACACTTCTCCAACTGAGTTGTTCATGTAGAAAAGGTGTCTTAGATCCAGGAATTACAGAATTCGAGTTTAGAGCACATTTAACAGTGTATGAATCCTACGTTGTTAACTTGTAGGAGCCTAGAATGGGAAATGAGTGAAATACAAGGCAGAATACACTTGAAATAGAGGAATAAACACATTAACCAGCTTTGGAAAGTCTTACACTTCAGTGAAATGTATCAATAAACTCTATAACATAGTTGAGAGACAATGTTCCCGAGCGTTCCAGGTTCATAACAGTGTTTAGGTAGTTGTTTGTAGATGTTCCCAATGTTTCTACCTGAACAAGAAGGCCTAATGTTAGAAACTACAAGAAAACATCAGTAACTCTGGCAAAACGACAATAAATATATGAGAACTAGCATAGAACATGTATAAAACACTTCTCCAACTGAGTTGTTCATGTAGAAAAGGTGTCTTAGATCCAGGAATTACAGAATTCGAGTTTAGAGCACATTTAACAGTGTATGAATCCTACGTTGTTAACTTGAAGGAGCCTAGAATGGTAAATGAGTGAAATACAAGGCAGAATACACTTGAAATAGAGGAATAAACACATTAACCAGCTTTGGAAAGTCTTACACTTCAGTGAAATGTATCAATAAACTCTATAACATAGTTGAGAGACAATGTTCCCGAGCGTTCCAGGTTCATAACAGTGTTTAGGTAGTTGTTTGTAGATGTTCCCAATGTTTCTACCTGAACAAGAAGGCCTAATGTTAGAAACTACAAGAAAACATCAGTAACTCTGGCAAAACGACAATAAATACATGAGAACTAGCATAGAACATGTATAAAACACTTTTCCAACTGAGTTGTTCATGTAGAAAAGGTGTCTTAGATCCAGGAATTACAGAATTCGAGTTTAGAGCACATTTAACAGTGTATGAATCCGACGTTGTTAACTTGAAGGAGCCTAGAATGGTAAATGAGTGAAATACAAGGCAGAATACACTTGAAATAGAGGAATAAACACATTAACCAGCTTTGGAAAGTCTTACACTTCAGTGAAATGTATCAATAAACTCTATAACATAGTTGAGAGACAATGTTCCCGAGCGTTCCAGGTTCATAACAGTGTTTAGGTAGTTGTTTGTAGATGTTCCCAATGTTTCTACCTGAACAAGAAGGCCTAATGTTAGAAACTACAAGAAAACATCAGTAACTCTGGCAAAACGACAATAAATACATGAGAACTAGCATAGAACATGTATAAAACACTTCTCCAACTGAGTTGTTCATGTAGAAAAGGTATCTTAGATCCAGGAATTATAGAATTCGAGTTTAGAGCACATTTAACAGTGTATGAATCCTACGTTGTTAACTTGAAGGAGCCTAGAATGGTGAATGAGTGAAATACAAGGCAGAATACACTTGAAATAGAGGAATAAACACATTAACCAGCTTTGGAAAGTCTTACACTTCAGTGAAATGTATCAATAAACTCTATAACATAGTTGAGAGACAATGTTCCCGAGCGTTCCAGGTTCATAACAGTGTTTAGGTAGTTGTTTGTAGATGTTCCCAATGTTTCTACCTGAACAAGAAGGCCTAATGTTAGAAACTACAAGAAAACATCAGTAACTCTGGCAAAACGACAATAAATACATGAGAACTAGCATAGAACATGTATAAAACACTTCTCCAACTGAGTTGTTCATGTAGAAAAGGTGTCTTAGATCCAGGAATTACAGAATTCGAGTTTAGAGCACATTTAACAGTGTATGAATCCTACGTTGTTAACTTGAAGGAGCCTAGAATGGTGAATGAGTGAAATACAAGGCAGAATACACTTGAAATAGAGGAATAAACACATTAACCAGCTTTGGAAAGTCTTACACTTCAGTGAAATGTATCAATAAACTCTATAACATAGTTAAGAGACAATGTTCCCGAGCGTTCCAGGTTCATAACAGTGTTTAGGTAGTTGTTTGTAGATGTTCCCAATGTTTCTACCTGAACAAGAAGGCCTAATGTTAGAAACTACAAGAAAACATCAGTAACTCTGGCAAAACGACAATAAATACATGAGAACTAGCATAGAACATGTATAAAACACTTCTCCAACTGAGTTGTTCATGTAGAAAAGGTGTCTTAGATCCAGGAATTACAGAATTCGAGTTTAGAGCACATTTAACAGTGTATGAATCCTACGTTGTTAACTTGAAGGAGCCTAGAATGGTAAATGAGTGAAATACATGGCAGAATACACTTGAAATAGAGGAATAAACACATTAACCAGCTTTGGAAAGTCTTACACTTCAGTGAAATGTATCAATAAACTCTATAACATAGTTGAGAGACAATGTTCTCGAGCGTTCCAGGTTCATAACAGTGTTTAGGTAGTTGTTTGTAGATGTTCCCAATGTTTCTACCTGAACAAGAAGGCCTAATGTTAGAAACTGCAAGAAAACATCAGTAACTCTGGCAAAACGACAATAAATACATGAGAACTAGCATAGAACATGTATAAAACACTTCTCCAACTGAGTTGTTCATGTAGAAAAGGTGTCTTAGATCCAGGAATTACAGAATTCGAGTTTAGAGCACATTTAACAGTGTATGAATCCTACGTTGTTAACTTGTAGGAGCCTAGAATGGGAAATGAGTGAAATACAAGGCAGAATACACTTGAAATAGAGGAATAAACACATTAACCAGCTTTGGAAAGTCTTACACTTCAGTGAAATGTATCAATAAACTCTATAACATAGTTGAGAGACAATGTTCCCAAGCGTTCCAGGTTCATAACAGTGTTTAGGTAGTTGTTTGTAGATGTTCCCAATGTTTCTACCTGAACAAGAAGGCCTAATGTTAGAAACTACAAGAAAACATCAGTAACTCTGGCAAAACGACAATAAATATATGAGAACTAGCATAGAACATGTATAAAACACTTCTCCAACTGAGTTGTTCATGTAGAAAAGGTGTCTTAGATCCAGGAATTACAGAATTCGAGTTTAGAGCACATTTAACAGTGTATGAATCCTACGTTGTTAACTTGAAGGAGCCTAGAATGGTAAATGAGTGAAATACAAGGCAGAATACACTTGAAATAGAGGAATAAACACATTAACCAGCTTTGGAAAGTCTTACACTTCAGTGAAATGTATCAATAAACTCTATAACATAGTTGAGAGACAATGTTCCCGAGCGTTCCAGGTTCATAACAGTGTTTAGGTAGTTGTTTGTAGATGTTCCCAATGTTTCTACCTGAACAAGAAGGCCTAATGTTAGAAACTACAAGAAAACATTAGTAACTCTGGCAAAACGACAATAAATACATGAGAACTAGCATAGAACATGTATAAAACACTTTTCCAACTGAGTTGTTCATGTAGAAAAGGTGTCTTAGATCCAGGAATTACAGAATTCGAGTTTAGAGCACATTTAACAGTGTATGAATCCGACGTTGTTAACTTGAAGGAGCCTAGAATGGTAAATGAGTGAAATACAAGGCAGAATACACTTGAAATAGAGGAATAAACACATTAACCAGCTTTGGAAAGTCTTACACTTCAGTGAAATGTATCAATAAACTCTATAACATAGTTGAGAGACAATGTTCCCGAGCGTTCCAGGTTCATAACAGTGTTTAGGTAGTTGTTTGTAGATGTTCCCAATGTTTCTACCTGAACAAGAAGGCCTAATGTTAGAAAGTACAAGAAAACATCAGTAACTCTGGCAAAACGACAATAAATACATGAGAACTAGCATAGAACATGTATAAAACACTTCTCCAACTGAGTTGTTCATGTAGAAAAGGTATCTTAGATCCAGGAATTATAGAATTCGAGTTTAGAGCACATTTAACAGTGTATGAATCCTACGTTGTTAACTTGAAGGAGCCTAGAATGGTGAATGAGTGAAATACAAGGCAGAATACACTTGAAATAGAGGAATAAACACATTAACCAGCTTTGGAAAGTCTTACACTTCAGTGAAATGTATCAATAAACTCTATAACATAGTTGAGAGACAATGTTCCCGAGCGTTCCAGGTTCATAACAGTGTTTAGGTAGTTGTTTGTAGATGTTCCCAATGTTTCTACCTGAACAAGAAGGCCTAATGTTAGAAACTACAAGAAAACATCAGTAACTCTGGCAAAACGACAATAAATACATGAGAACTAGCATAGAACATGTATAAAACACTTCTCCAACTGAGTTGTTCATGTAGAAAAGGTGTCTTAGATCCAGGAATTACAGAATTCGAGTTTAGAGCACATTTAACAGTGTATGAATCCTACGTTGTTAACTTGAAGGAGCCTAGAATGGTGAATGAGTGAAATACAAGGCAGAATACACTTGAAATAGAGGAATAAACACATTAACCAGCTTTGGAAAGTCTTACACTTCAGTGAAATGTATCAATAAACTCTATAACATAGTTAAGAGACAATGTTCCCGAGCGTTCCAGGTTCATAACAGTGTTTAGGTAGTTGTTTGTAGATGTTCCCAATGTTTCTACCTGAACAAGAAGGCCTAATGTTAGAAACTACAAGAAAACATCAGTAACTCTGGCAAAACGACAATAAATACATGAGAACTAGCATAGAACATGTATAAAACACTTCTCCAACTGAGTTGTTCATGTAGAAAAGGTGTCTTAGATCCAGGAATTACAGAATTCGAGTTTAGAGCACATTTAACAGTGTATGAATCCTACGTTGTTAACTTGAAGGAGCCTAGAATGGTAAATGAGTGAAATACATGACAGAATACACTTGAAATAGAGGAATAAACACATTAACCAGCTTTGGAAAGTCTTACACTTCAGTGAAATGTATCAATAAACTCTATAACATAGTTGAGAGACAATGTTCTCGAGCGTTCCAGGTTCATAACAGTGTTTAGGTAGTTGTTTGTAGATGTTCCCAATGTTTCTACCTGAACAAGAAGGCCTAATGTTAGAAACTGCAAGAAAACATCAGTAACTCTGGCAAAACGACAATAAATACATGAGAACTAGCATAGAACATGTATAAAACACTTCTCCAACTGAGTTGTTCATGTAGAAAAGGTGTCTTAGATCCAGGAATTACAGAATTCGAGTTTAGAGCACATTTAACAGTGTATGAATCCTACGTTGTTAACTTGTAGGAGCCTAGAATGGGAAATGAGTGAAATACAAGGCAGAATACACTTGAAATAGAGGAATAAACACATTAACCAGCTTTGGAAAGTCTTACACTTCAGTGAAATGTATCAATAAACTCTATAACATAGTTGAGAGACAATGTTCCCGAGCGTTCCAGGTTCATAACAGTGTTTAGGTAGTTGTTTGTAGATGTTCCCAATGTTTCTACCTGAACAAGAAGGCCTAATGTTAGAAACTACAAGAAAACATCAGTAACTCTGGCAAAACGACAATAAATATATGAGAACTAGCATAGAACATGTATAAAACACTTCTCCAACTGAGTTGTTCATGTAGAAAAGGTGTCTTAGATCCAGAAATTACAGAATTCGAGTTTAGAGCACATTTAACAGTGTATGAATCCTACGTTGTTAACTTGAAGGAGCCTAGAATGGTAAATGAGTGAAATACAAGGCAGAATACACTTGAAATAGAGGAATAAACACATTAACCAGCTTTGGAAAGTCTTACACTTCAGTGAAATGTATCAATAAACTCTATAACATAGTTGAGAGACAATGTTCCCGAGCGTTCCAGGTTCATAACAGTGTTTAGGTAGTTGTTTGTAGATGTTCCCAATGTTTCTACCTGAACAAGAAGGCCTAATGTTAGAAACTACAAGAAAACATCAGTAACTCTGGCAAAACGACAATAAATACATGAGAACTAGCATAGAACATGTATAAAACACTTTTCCAACTGAGTTGTTCATGTAGAAAAGGTGTCTTAGATCCAGGAATTACAGAATTCGAGTTTAGAGCACATTTAACAGTGTATGAATCCGACGTTGTTAACTTGAAGGAGCCTAGAATGGTAAATGAGTGAAATACAAGGCAGAATACACTTGAAATAGAGGAATAAACACATTAACCAGCTTTGGAAAGTCTTACACTTCAGTGAAATGTATCAATAAACTCTATAACATAGTTGAGAGACAATGTTCCCGAGCGTTCCAGGTTCATAACAGTGTTTAGGTAGTTGTTTGTAGATGTTCCCAATGTTTCTACCTGAACAAGAAGGCCTAATGTTAGAAACTACAAGAAAACATCAGTAACTCTGGCAAAACGACAATAAATACATGAGAACTAGCATAGAACATGTATAAAACACTTCTCCAACTGAGTTGTTCATGTAGAAAAGGTATCTTAGATCCAGGAATTATAGAATTCGAGTTTAGAGCACATTTAACAGTGTATGAATCCTACGTTGTTAACTTGAAGGAGCCTAGAATGGTGAATGAGTGAAATACAAGGCAGAATACACTTGAAATATGGAATAAACACATTAACCAGCTTTGGAAAGTCTTACACTTCAGTGAAATGTATCAATAAACTCTATAACATAGTTGAGAGACAATGTTCCCGAGCGTTCCAGGTTCATAACAGTGTTTAGGTAGTTGTTTGTAGATGTTCCCAATGTTTCTACCTGAACAAGAAGGCCTAATGTTAGAAACTACAAGAAAACATCAGTAACTCTGGCAAAACGACAATAAATCCATGAGAACTAGCATAGAACATGTATAAAACACTTCTCCAACTGAGTTGTTCATGTAGAAAAGGTGTCTTAGATCCAGGAATTACAGAATTCGAGTTTAGAGCACATTTAACAGTGTATGAATCCTACGTTGTTAACTTGAAGGAGCCTAGAATGGTAAATGAGTGAAATACAAGGCAGAATACACTTGAAATAGAGGAATAAACACATTAACCAGCTTTGGAAAGTCTTACACTTCAGTGAAATGTATCAATAAACTCTATAACATAGTTGAGAGACAATGTTCCCAAGCGTTCCAGGTTCATAACAGTGTTTAGGTAGTTGTTTGTAGATGTTCCCAATGTTTCTACCTGAACAAGAAGGCCTAATGTTAGAAACTACAAGAAAACATCAGTAACTCTGGCAAAACGACAATAAATCCATGAGAACTAGCATAGAACATGTATAAAACACTTCTCCAACTGAGTTGTTCATGTAGAAAAGGTGTCTTAGATCCAGGAATTACAGAATTCGAGTTTAGAGCACATTTAACAGTGTATGAATCCTACGTTGTTAACTTGAAGGAGCCTAGAATGGTAAATGAGTGAAATACATGGCAGAATACACTTGAAATACAGGAATAAACACATTAACCAGCTTTGGAAAGTCTTACACTTCAGTGAAATGTATCAATAAACTCTATAACATAGTTGGAGAGACAATGTTCTCGAGCGTTCCAGGTTCATAACAGTGTTTAGGTAGTTGTTTGTAGACGTTCCCAATGTTTCTACCTGAACAAGAAGGCCTAACGTTAGAAACTACAAGAAAACATCAGTAACTCTGGCAAAACGACAATAAATACATGAGAACTAGCATAGAACATGTATAAAACACTTCTCCAACTGAGTTGTTCATGTAGAAAAGGTGTCTTAGATCCAGGAATTACCGAATTCGAGTTTAGAGCACATTTAACAGTGTATGAATCCTACGTTGTTAACTTGAAGGAGCCTAGAATGGTAAATGAGTGAAATACAAGGCAGAATACACTTGAAATAGAGGAATAAACACATTAACCAGCTTTGGAAAGTCTTACACTTCAGTGAAATGTATCAATAAACTCTATAACATAGTTGAGAGACAATGTTCCTGAGCGTTCCAGGTTCATAACAGTGTTTAGGTAGTTGTTTGTAGATGTTCCCAATGTTTCTACCTGAACAAGAAGGCCTAATGTTAGAAACTACAAGAAAACATCAGTAACTCTGGCAAAACGACAATAAATACATGAGAACTAGCATAGAACATGTATAAAACACTTCTCCAACTGAGTTGTTCATGTAGAAAAGGTGTCTTAGATCCAGGAATTACAGAATTCGAGTTTAGAGCACATTTAACAGTGTATGAATCCTACGTTGTTAACTTGAAGGAGCCTAGAATGGTAAATGAGTGAAATACATGGCAGAATACACTTGAAATACAGGAATAAACACATTAACCAGCTTTGGAAAGTCTTACACTTCAGTGAAATGTATCAATAAACTCTATAACATAGTTGAGAGACAATGTTCCCGAGCGTTCCAGGTTCATAACAGTGTTTAGGTAGTTGTTTGTAGATGTTCCCAATGTTTCTACCTGAACAAGAAGGCCTAATGTTAGAAACTACAAGAAAACATCAGTAACTCTGGCAAAACGACAATAAATACATGAGAACTAGCATAGAACATGTATAAAACACTTCTCCAACTGAGTTGTTCATGTAGAAAAGGTGTCTTAGATCCAGGAATTACAGAATTCGAGTTTAGAGCACATTTAACAGTGTATGAATCCTACGTTTTTAACTTGAAGGAGCCTAGAATGGGAAATGAGTGAAATACAAGGCAGAATACACTTGAAATAGAGGAATAAACACATTAACCAGCTTTGGAAAGTCTTACACTTCAGTGAAATGTATCAATAAACTCTATAACATAGTTGAGAGACAATGTTCCCGAGCGTTCCAGGTTCATAACAGTGTTTTGGTAGTTGTTTGTAGATGTTCCCAATGTTTCTACCTGAACAAGAAGGCCTAATGTTAGAAACTGCAAGAAAACATCAGTAACTCTGGCAAAACGACAATAAATACATGAGAACTAGCATAGAACATGTATAAAACACTTCTCCAACTGAGTTGTTCATGTAGAAAAGGTGTCTTAGATCCAGGAATTACAGAATTCGAGTTTAGAGCACATTTAACAGTGTATGAATCCAACGTTGTTAACTTGTAGGAGCCTAGAATGGGAAATGAGTGAAATACAAGGCAGAATACACTTGAAATAGAGGAATAAACACATTAACCAGCTTTGGAAAGTCTTACACTTCAGTGAAATGTATCAATAAACTCTATAACATAGTTGAGAGACAATGTTCCCGAGCGTTCCAGGTTCATAACAGTGTTTAGGTAGTTGTTTGTAGATGTTCCCAATGTTTCTACCTGAACAAGAAGGCCTAATGTTAGAAACTACAAGAAAACATCAGTAACTCTGGCAAAAGGACAATAAATATATGAGAACTAGCATAGAACATGTATAAAACACTTCTCCAACTGAGTTGTTCATGTAGAAAAGGTGTCTTAGATCCAGGAATTACAGAATTCGAGTTTAGAGCACATTTAACAGTGTATGAATCCTACGTTGTTAACTTGAAGGAGCCTAGAATGGTAAATGAGTGAAATACAAGGCAGAATACACTTGAAATAGAGGAATAAACACATTAACCAGCTTTGGAAAGTCTTACACTTCAGTGAAATATATGAATAAACTCTATAACATAGTTGAGAGACAATGTTCCCGAGCGTTCCAGGTTCATAACAGTGTTTAGGTAGTTGTTTGTAGATGTTCCCAATGTTTCTACCTGAACAAGAAGGCCTAATGTTAGAAACTACAAGAAAACATCAGTAACTCTGGCAAAACGACAATAAATACATGAGAACTAGCATAGAACATGTATAAAACACTTCTCCAACTGAGTTGTTCATGTAGAAAAGGTGTCTTAGATCCAGGAATTACAGAATTCGAGTTTAGAGCACATTTAACAGTGTATGAATCCGACGTTGTTAACTTGAAGGAGCCTAGAATGGTAAATGAGTGAAATACAAGGCAGAATACACTTGAAATAGAGGAATAAACACATTAACCAGCTTTGGAAAGTCTTACACTTCAGTGAAATGTATCAATAAACTCTATAACATAGTTGAGAGACAATGTTCCCGAGCGTTCCAGGTTCATAACAGTGTTTAGGTAGTTGTTTGTAGATGTTCCCAATGTTTCTACCTGAACAAGAAGGCCTAATGTTAGAAACTACAAGAAAACATCAGTAACTCTGGCAAAACGACAATAAATACATGAGAACTAGCATAGAACATGTATAAAACACTTCTCCAACTGAGTTGTTCATGTAGAAAAGGTATCTTAGATCCAGGAATTACAGAATTCGAGTTTAGAGCACATTTAACAGTGTATGAATCCTACGTTGTTAACTTGAAGGAGCCTAGAATGGTAAATGAGTGAAATACATGGCAGAATACACTTGAAATAGAGGAATAAACACATTAACCAGCTTTGGAAAATCTTACACTTCAGTGAAATGTATCAATAAACTCTATAACATAGTTGAGAGACAATGTTCCCAAGCGTTCCAGGTTCATAACAGTGTTTAGGTAGTTGTTTGTAGATGTTCCCAATGTTTCTACCTGAACAAGAAGGCCTAATGTTAGAAACTACAAGAAAACATCAGTAACTCTGGCAAAACGACAATAAATACATGAGAACTAGCATAGAACATGTATAAAACACTTCTCCAACTGAGTTGTTCATGTAGAAAAGGTGTCTTAGATCCAGGAATTACAGAATTCGAGTTTAGAGCACATTTAACAGTGTATGAATCCTACGTTGTTAACTTGAAGGAGCCTAGAATGGTAAATGAGTGAAATACATGGCAGAATACACTTGAAATACAGGAATAAACACATTAACCAGGTTTGGAAAGTCTTACACTTCAGTGAAATGTATCAATAAACTCTATAACATAGTTGAGAGACAATGTTCCCGAGCGTTCCAGGTTCATAACAGTGTTTAGGTAGTTGTTTGTAGATGTTCCCAATGTTTCTACCTGAACAAGAAGGCCTAATGTTAGAAACTACAAGAAAACATCAGTAACTCTGGCAAAACGACAATAAATACATGAGAACTAGCATAGAACATGTATAAAACACTTCTCCAACTGAGTTGTTCATGTAGAAAAGGTGTCTTAGATCCAGGAATTACAGAATTCGAGTTTAGAGCACATTTAACAGTGTATGAATCCTACGTTTTTAACTTGAAGGAGCCTAGAATGGTAAATGAGTGAAATACAAGGCAGAATACACTTGAAATTAGGAATAAACACATTAACCAGCTTTGGAAAGTCTTACACTTCAGTGCAATGTATCAATAAACTCTATAACATAGTTGAGAGACAATGTTCCCGGGCGTTCCAGGTTCATAACAGTGTTTAGGTAGTTGTTTGTAGATGTTCCCAATGTTTCTACCTGAACAAGAAGGCCTAATGTTAGAAACTACAAGAAAACATCAGTAACTCTGGCAAAACGACAATAAATACATGAGAACTAGCATAGAACATGTATAAAACACTTCTCCAACTGAGTTGTTCATGTAGAAAAGGTGTCTTAGATCCAGGAATTACAGAATTCGAGTTTAGAGCACATTTAACAGTGTATGAATCCTACGTTGTTAACTTGAAGGAGCCTAGAATGGTAAATGAGTGAAATACATGGCAGAATACACTTGAAATACAGGAATAAACACATTAACCAGGTTTGGAAAGTCTTACACTTCAGTGAAATGTATCAATAAACTCTATAACATAGTTGAGAGACAATGTTCCCGAGCGTTCCAGGTTCATAACAGTGTTTAGGTAGTTGTTTGTAGATGTTCCCAATGTTTCTACCTGAACAAGAAGGCCTAATGTTAGAAACTACAAGAAAACATCAGTAACTCTGGCAAAACGACAATAAATACATGAGAACTAGCATAGAACATGTATAAAACACTTCTCCAACTGAGTTGTTCATGTAGAAAAGGTGTCTTAGATCCAGGAATTACAAAATTCGAGTTTAGAGCACATTTAACAGTGTATGAATCCTACGTTGTTAACTTGAAGGAGCCTAGAATGGTAAATGAGTGAAATACAAGGCAGAATACACTTGAAATAGAGGAATAAACACATTAACCATCTTTGGAAAGTCTTACAAATTCAGTGAAATGTATCAATAAACTCTATAACATAGTTGAGAGACAATGTTCCCGAGCGTTCCAGGTTCATAAGAGTGTTTAGGTAGTTGTTTGTAGATGTTCCCAATGTTTCTACCTGAACAAGAAGGCCTAATGTTAGAAACTACAAGAAAACATCAGTAACTCTGGCAAAACGACAATAAATACATGAGAACTAGCATAGAACATGTATAAAACACTTCTCCAACTGAGTTGTTCATGTAGAAAAGGTGTCTTAGATCCAGGAATTACAGAATTCGAGTTTAGAGCACATTTAACAGTGTATGAATCCTACGTTGTTAACTTGAAGGAGCCTAGAATGGTAAATGAGTGAAATACATGGCAGAATACACTTGAAATACAGGAATAAACACATTAACCAGGTTTGGAAAGTCTTACACTTCAGTGAAATGTATCAATAAACTCTATAACATAGTTGAGAGACAATGTTCCCGAGCGTTCCAGGTTCATAACAGTGTTTAGGTAGTTGTTTGTAGATGTTCCCAATGTTTCTACCTGAACAAGAAGGTCTAATGTTAGAAACTACAAGAAAACATCAGTAACTCTGGCAAAA
Organism: Pipistrellus nathusii; assembly: GCA_963693515.1. Taxonomy (NCBI): domain Eukaryota; kingdom Metazoa; phylum Chordata; class Mammalia; order Chiroptera; family Vespertilionidae; genus Pipistrellus; species Pipistrellus nathusii. Next base: position 14,555 of record CAVNZX010000004.1, read on the forward strand.
CGACAATAAATACATGAGAACTAGCATAGAACATGTATAAAACACTTCTCCAACTGAGTTGTTCATGTAGAAAAGGTGTCTTAGATCCAGGAATTACAGAATTCGAGTTTAGAGCACATTTAACAGTGTATGAATCCTACGTTGTTAACTTGAAGGAGCCTAGAATGGTAAATGAGTGAAATACAAGGCAGAATACACTTGAAATAGAGGAATAAACACATTAACCAGCTTTGGAAAGTCTTACACTTCAGTGAAATGTATCAATAAACTCTATAACATAGTTGAGAGACAATGTTCCCGAGCGTTCCAGGTTCATAACAGTGTTTAGGTAGTTGTTTGTAGATGTTCCCAATGTTTCTACCTGAACAAGAAGGCCTAATGTTAGAAACTACAAGAAAACATCAGTAACTCTGGCAAAACGACAATAAATACATGAGAACTAGCATAGAACATGTATAAAACACTTCTCCAACTGAGTTGTTCATGTAGAAAAGGTGTATTAGATCCAGGAATTACAGAATTCGAGTTTAGAGCACATTTAACAGTGTATGAATCCTACGTTTTTAACTTGAAGGAGCCTAGAATGGTAAATGAGTGAAATACAAGGCAGAATACACTTGAAATTAGGAATAAACACATTAACCAGCTTTGGAAAGTCTTACACTTCAGTGCAATGTATCAATAAACTCTATAACATAGTTGAGAGACAATGTTCCCGGGCGTTCCAGGTTCATAACAGTGTTTAGGTAGTTGTTTGTAGATGTTCCCAATGTTTCTACCTGAACAAGAAGGCCTAATGTTAGAAACTACAAGAAAACATCAGTAACTCTGGCAAAACGACAATAAATACATGAGAACTAGCATAGAACATGTATAAAACACTTCTCCAACTGAGTTGTTCATGTAGAAAAGGTGTCTTAGATCCAGGAATTACAGAATTCGAGTTTAGAGCACATTTAACAGTGTATGAATCCTACGTTGTTAACTTGAAGGAGCCTAGAATGGTAAATGAGTGAAATACATGGCAGAATACACTTGAAATACAGGAATAAACACATTAACCAGGTTTGGAAAGTCTTACACTTCAGTGAAATGTATCAATAAACTCTATAACATAGTTGAGAGACAATGTTCCCGAGCGTTCCAGGTTCATAACAGTGTTTAGGTAGTTGTTTGTAGATGTTCCCAATGTTTCTACCTGAACAAGAAGGCCTAATGTTAGAAACTACAAGAAAACATCAGTAACTCTGGCAAAACGACAATAAATACATGAGAACTAGCATAGAACATGTATAAAACACTTCTCCAACTGAGTTGTTCATGTAGAAAAGGTGTCTTAGATCCAGGAATTACAAAATTCGAGTTTAGAGCACATTTAACAGTGTATGAATCCTACGTTGTTAACTTGAAGGAGCCTAGAATGGTAAATGAGTGAAATACAAGGCAGAATACACTTGAAATAGAGGAATAAACACATTAACCATCTTTGGAAAGTCTTACAAATTCAGTGAAATGTATCAATAAACTCTATAACATAGTTGAGAGACAATGTTCCCGAGCGTTCCAGGTTCATAACAGTGTTTAGGTAGTTGTTTGTAGATGTTCCCAATGTTTCTACCTGAACAAGAAGGCCTAATGTTAGAAACTACAAGAAAACATCAGTAACTCTGGCAAAACGACAATAAGTCCATGAGAACTAGCATAGAACATGTATAAAACACTTCTCCAACTGAGTTGTTCATGTAGAAAAGGTGTCTTAGATCCAGGAATTACAGAATTCGAGTTTAGAGCACATTTAACAGTGTATGAATCCTACGTTGTTAAATTGAATGAGCCTAGAATGGTAAATGAGTGAAATACATGGCAGAATACACTTGAAATACAGGAATAAACACATTAACCAGCTTTGGAAAGTCTTACACTTCAGTGAAATGTATCAATAAACTCTATAACATAGTTGAGAGACAATGTTCCCGAGCGTTCCAGGTTCATAACAGTGTTTAGGTAGTTGTTTGTAGATGTTCCCAATGTTTCTACCTGAACAAGAAGGCCTAACGTTAGAAACTACAAGAAAACATCAGTAACTCTGGCAAAACGACAATAAATACATGAGAACTAGCATAGAACATGTATAAAACACTTCTCCAACTGAGTTGTTCATGTAGAAAAGGTGTCTTAGATCCAGGAATTACCAATTTCGAGTTTAGAGCACATTTAACAGTGTATGAATCCTACGTTTTTAACTTGAAGGAGCCTAGAATGGTAAATGAGTGAAATACATGGCAGAATACACTTGAAATACAGGAATAAACACATTAACCAGGTTTGGAAAGTCTTACACTTCAGTGAAATGTATCAATAAACTCTATAACATAGTTGAGAGACAATGTTCCCGAGCGTTCCAGGTTCATAACAGTGTTTAGGTAGTTGTTTGTAGATGTTCCCAATGTTTCTACCTGAACAAGAAGGCCTAATGTTAGAAACTACAAGAAAACATCAGTAACTCTGGCAAAACGACAATAAATACATGAGAACTAGCATAGAACATGTATAAAACACTTCTCCAACTGAGTTGTTCATGTAGAAAAGGTGTCTTAGATCCAGGAATTACAAAATTCGAGTTTAGAGCACATTTAACAGTGTATGAATCCTACGTTGTTAACTTGAAGGAGCCTAGAATGGTAAATGAGTGAAATACAAGGCAGAATACACTTGAAATAGAGGAATAAACACATTAACCATCTTTGGAAAGTCTTACAAATTCAGTGAAATGTATCAATAAACTCTATAACATAGTTGAGAGACAATGTTCCCGAGCGTTCCAGGTTCATAAGAGTGTTTAGGTAGTTGTTTGTAGATGTTCCCAATGTTTCTACCTGAACAAGAAGGCCTAATGTTAGAAACTACAAGAAAACATCAGTAACTCTGGCAAAACGACAATAAATACATGAGAACTAGCATAGAACATGTATAAAACACTTCTCCAACTGAGTTGTTCATGTAGAAAAGGTGTCTTAGATCCAGGAATTACAGAATTCGAGTTTAGAGCACATTTAACAGTGTCTGAATCCTACGTTGTTAACTTGAAGGAGCCTAGAATGGTAAATGAGTGAAATACAAGGCAGAATACACTTGAAATAGAGGAATAAACACATTAACCAGCTTTGGAAAGTCTTACACTTCAGTGAAATGTATCAATAAACTCTATAACATAGTTGAGAGACAATGTTCCCGAGCGTTCCAGGTTCATAACAGTGTTTAGGTAGTTGTTTGTAGATGTTCCCAATGTTTCTACCTGAACAAGAAGGCCTAATGTTAGAAACTACAAGAAAACATCAGTAACTCTGGCAAAACGACAATAAATACATGAGAACTAGCATAGAACATGTATAAAACACTTCTCCAACTGAGTTGTTCATGTAGAAAAGGTATCTTAGATCAAGGAATTACAGAATTCGAGTTTAGAGCACATTTAACAGTGTATGAATCCTACGTTGTTAACTTGAAGGAGCCTAGAATGGTGAATGAGTGAAATACAAGGCAGAATACACTTGAAATAGAGGAATAAACACATTAACCAGCTTTGGAAAGTCTTACACTTCAGTGAAATGTATCAATAAACTCTATAACATAGTTGAGAGACAATGTTCCCGAGCGTTCCAGGTTCATAACAGTGTTTAGGTAGTTGTTTGTAGATGTTCCCAATGTTTCTACCTGAACAAGAAGGCCTAATGTTAGAAACTACAAGAAAACATCAGTAACTCTGGCAAAACGACAATAAATCCATGAGAACTAGCATAGAACATGTATAAAACACTTCTCCAACTGAGTTGTTCATGTAGAAAAGGTGTCTTAGATCCAGGAATTACAGAATTCGAGTTTAGAGCACATTTAACAGTGTATGAATCCTACGTTGTTAAATTGAATGAGCCTAGAATGGTAAATGAGTGAAATACATGGCAGAATACACTTGAAATACAGGAATAAACACATTAACCAGCTTTGGAAAGTCTTACACTTCAGTGAAATGTATCAATAAACTCTATAACATAGTTGAGAGACAATGTTCCCGAGCGTTCCAGTTTCATAACAGTGTTTAGGTAGTTGTTTGTAGATGTTCCCAATGTTTCTACCTGAACAAGAAGGCCTAACGTTAGAAACTACAAGAAAACATCAGTAACTCTGGCAAAACGACAATAAATACATGAGAACTAGCATAGAACATGTATAAAACACTTCTCCAACTGAGTTGTTCATGTAGAAAAGGTGTCTTAGATCCAGGAATTACCGAATTCGAGTTTAGAGCACATTTAACAGTGTATGAATCCTATGTTGTTAACTTGAAGGAGCCTAGAATGGTAAATGATTGAAATACAAGGCAGAATACACTTGAAATAGAGGAATAAACACATTAACCAGCTTTGGAAAGTCTTACACTTCAGTGAAATGTATCAATAAACTCTATAACATAGTTGAGAGACAATGTTCCCGAGCGTTCCAGGTTCATAACAGTGTTTAGGTAGTTGTTTGTAGATGTTCCCAATGTTTCTACATGAACAAGAAGGCCTAATGTTAGAAACTACAAGAAAACATCAGTAACTCTGGCAAAACGACAATAAATACATGAGAACTAGCATAGAACATGTATAAAACACTTCTCCAACTGAGTTGTTCATGTAGAAAAGGTGTCTTAGATCCAGGAATTACAGAATTCGAGTTTAGAGCACATTTAACAGTGTATGAATCCTACGTTGTTAACTTGAAGGAGCCTAGAATGGTAAATGAGTGAAATACATGGCAGAATACACTTGAAATACAGGAATAAACACATTAACCAGCTTTGGAAAGTCTTACACTTCAGTGAAATGTATCAATAAAGTCTATAACATAGTTGAGAGACAATGTTCCCGAGCGTTCCAGGTTCATAACAGTGTTTAGGTAGTTGTTTGTAGATGTTCCCAATGTTTCTACCTGAACAAGAAGGCCTAATGTTAGAAACTACAAGAAAACATCAGTAACTCTGGCAAAACGACAATAAATACATGAGAACTAGCATAGAACATGTATAAAACACTTCTCCAACTGAGTTGTTCATGTAGAAAAGGTGTCTTAGATCCAGGAATTACAGAATTCGAGTTTAGAGCACATTTAACAGTGTATGAATCCTACGTTTTTAACTTGAAGGAGCCTAGAATGGTAAATGAGTGAAATACAAGGCAGAATACACTTGAAATTAGGAATAAACACATTAACCAGCTTTGGAAAGTCTTACACTTCAGTGCAATGTATCAATAAACTCTATAACATAGTTGAGAGACAATGTTCCCGAGCGTTCCAGGTTCATAACAGTGTTTAGGTAGTTGTTTGTAGATGTTCCCAATGTTTCTACCTGAACAAGAAGGCCTAATGTTAGAAACTACAAGAAAACATCAGTAACTCTGGCAAAACGACAATAAATACATGAGAACTAGCATAGAACATGTATAAAACACTTCTCCAACTGAGTTGTTCATGTAGAAAAGGTGTCTTAGATCCAGGAATTACAGAATTCGAGTTTAGAGCACATTTAACAGTGTATGAATCCTACGTTGTTAAATTGAATGAGCCTAGAATGGTAAATTAGTGAAATACATGGCAGAATACACTTGAAATACAGGAATAAACACATTAACCAGCTTTGGAAAGTCTTACACTTCAGTGAAATGTATCAATAAACTCTATAACATAGTTGAGAGACAATGTTCCCGAGCGTTCCAGGTTCATAACAGTGTTTAGGTAGTTGTTTGTAGATGTTCCCAATGTTTCTACCTGAACAAGAAGGCCTAACGTTAGAAACTACAAGAAAACATCAGTAACTCTGGCAAAACGACAATAAATACATGAGAACTAGCATAGAACATGTATAAAACACTTCTCCAACTGAGTTGTTCATGTAGAAAAGGTGTCTTAGATCCAGGAATTACCGAATTCGAGTTTAGAGCACATTTAACAGTGTATGAATCCTATGTTGTTAACTTGAAGGAGCCTAGAATGGTAAATGATTGAAATACAAGGCAGAATACACTTGAAATAGAGGAATAAACACATTAACCAGCTTTGGAAAGTCTTACACTTCAGTGAAATGTATCAATAAACTCTATAACATAGTTGAGAGACAATGTTCCCGAGCGTTCCAGGTTCATAACAGTGTTTAGGTAGTTGTTTGTAGATGTTCCCAATGTTTCTACATGAACAAGAAGGCCTAATGTTAGAAACTACAAGAAAACATCAGTAACTCTGGCAAAACGACAATAAATACATGAGAACTAGCATAGAACATGTATAAAACACTTCTCCAACTGAGTTGTTCATGTAGAAAAGGTGTCTTAGATCCAGGAATTACAGAATTCGAGTTTAGAGCACATTTAACAGTGTATGAATCCTACGTTGTTAACTTGAAGGAGCCTAGAATGGTAAATGAGTGAAATACATGGCAGAATACACTTGAAATACAGGAATAAACACATTAACCAGCTTTGGAAAGTCTTACACTTCAGTGAAATGTATCAATAAACTCTATAACATAGTTGAGAGACAATGTTCCCGAGCGTTCCAGGTTCATAACAGTGTTTATGTAGTTGTTTGTAGATGTTCCCAATGTTTCTACCTGAACAAGAAGGCCTAATGTTAGAAACTACAAGAAAACATCAGTAACTCTGGCAAAACGACAATAAATACATGAGAACTAGCATAGAACATGTATAAAACACTTCTCCAACTGAGTTGTTCATGTAGAAAAGGTGTCTTAGATCCAGGAATTACAGAATTCGAGTTTAGAGCACATTTAACAGTGTATGAATCCTACGTTTTTAACTTGAAGGAGCCTAGAATGGTAAATGAGTGAAATACAAGGCAGAGTACACTTGAAATTAGGAATAAACACATTAACCAGCTTTGGAAAGTCTTACACTTCAGTGCAATGTATCAATAAACTCTATAACATAGTTGAGAGACAATGTTCCCGAGCGTTCCAGGTTCATAACAGTGTTTAGGTAGTTGTTTGTAGATGTTCCCAATGTTTCGACCTGAACAAGAAGGCCTAATGTTAGAAACTACAAGAAAACATCAGTAACTCTGGCAAAACGACAATAAATACATGAGAACTAGCATAGAACATGTATAAAACACTTCTCCCACTGAGTTGTTCATGTAGAAAAGGTGTCTTAGATCCAGGAATTACAGAATTCGAGTTTAGAGCACATTTAACAGTGTATGAATCCTACGTTGTTAACTTGAAGGAGCCTAGAATGGTAAATGAGTGAAATACAAGGCAGAATACACTTGAAATAGAGGAATAAACACATTAACCAGGTTTGGAAAGTCTTACGCTTCAGTGAAATGTATCAATAAACTCTATAACATAGTTGAGAGACAATGTTCCCGAGCGTTCCAGGTTCATAACAGTGTTTAGGTAGTTGTTTGTAGATGTTCCCAATGTTTCTACCTGAACAAGAAGGCCTAATGTTAGAAACTACAAGAAAACATCAGTAACTCTGGCAAAACGACAATAAATACATGAGAACTAGCATAGAACATGTATAAAACACTTCTCCAACTGAGTTGTTCATGTAGAAAAGGTGTCTTAGATCCAGGAATTACAGAATTCGAGTTTAGAGCACATTTAACAATGTATGAATCCTACGTTTTTAACTTGAAGGAGCCTAGAATGGTAATTGAGTGAAATACAAGGCAGAATACACTTGAAATTAGGAATAAACACATTAACCAGCTTTGGAAAGTCTTACACTTCAGTGCAATGTATCAATAAACTCTATAACATAGTTGAGAGACAATGTTCCCGAGCGTTCCAGGTTCATAACAGTGTTTAGGTAGTTGTTTGTAGATGTTCCCAATGTTTCTACCTGAACAAGAAGGCCTAATGTTAGAAACTACAAGAAAACATCAGTAACTCTGGCAAAACGACAATAAATACATGAGAACTAGCATAGAACATGTATAAAACACTTCTCCAACTGAGTTGTTCATGTAGAAAAGGTGTCTTAGATCCAGGAATTACAGAATTCGAGTTTAGAGCACATTTAACAGTGTATGAATCCTACGTTGTTAACTTGAAGGAGCCTAGAATGGTAAATGAGTGAAATACAAGGCAGAATACACTTGAAATAGAGGAATAAACACATTAACCAGGTTTGGAAAGTCTTACGCTTCAGTGAAATGTATCAATAAACTCTATAACATAGTTGAGAGACAATGTTCCCGAGCGTTCCAGGTTCATAACAGTGTTTAGGTAGTTGTTTGTAGATGTTCCCAATGTTTCTACCTGAACAAGAAGGCCTAATGTTAGAAACTACAAGAAAACATCAGTAACTCTGGCAAAACGACAATAAATACATGAGAACTAGCATAGAACATGTATAAAACACTTCTCCAACTGAGTTGTTCATGTAGAAAAGGTGTCTTAGATCCAGGAATTACAGAATTCGAGTTTAGAGCACATTTAACAGTGTCTGAATCCTACGTTGTTAACTTGAAGGAGCCTAGAATGGTAAATGAGTGAAATACAAGGCAGAATACACTTGAAATAGAGGAATAAACACATTAACCAGCTTTGGAAAGTCTTACACTTCAGTGAAATGTATCAATAAACTCTATAACATAGTTGAGAGACAATGTTCCCGAGCGTTCCAGGTTCATAACAGTGTTTAGGTAGTTGTTTGTAGATGTTCCCAATGTTTCTACCTGAACAAGAAGGCCTAATGTTAGAAACTACAAGAAAACATCAGTAACTCTGGCAAAACGACAATAAATACATGAGAACTAGCATAGAACATGTATAAAACACTTCTCCAACTGAGTTGTTCATGTAGAAAAGGTATCTTAGATCAAGGAATTACAGAATTCGAGTTTAGAGCACATTTAACAGTGTATGAATCCTACGTTGTTAACTTGAAGGAGCCTAGAATGGTGAATGAGTGAAATACAAGGCAGAATACACTTGAAATAGAGGAATAAACACATTAACCAGCTTTGGAAAGTCTTACACTTCAGTGAAATGTATCAATAAACTCTATAACATAGTTGAGAGACAATGTTCCCGAGCGTTCCAGGTTCATAACAGTGTTTAGGTAGTTGTTTGTAGATGTTCCCAATGTTTCTACCTGAACAAGAAGGCCTAATGTTAGAAACTACAAGAAAACATCAGTAACTCTGGCAAAACGACAATAAATACATGAGAACTAGCATAGAACATGCATAAAACACTTCTCCAACTGAGTTGTTCATGTAGAAAAGGTGTCTTAGATCCAGGAATTACAAAATTCGAGTTTAGAGCACATTTAACAGTGTATGAATCCTACGTTGTTAACTTGAAGGAGCCTAGAATGGTAAATGAGTGAAATACAAGGCAGAATACACTTGAAATAGAGGAATAAACACATTAACCAGCTTTGGAAAGTCTTACAAATTCAGTGAAATGTATCAATAAACTCTATAACATAGTTGAGAGACAATGTTCCCGAGCGTTCCAGGTTCATAACAGTGTTTAGGTAGTTGTATGTAGATGTTCCCAATGTTTCTACCTGAACAAGAAGGCCTAATGTTAGAAACTACAAGAAAACATCAGTAACTCTGGCAAAACGACAATAAATACATGAGAACTAGCATAGAACATGTATAAAACACTTCTCCAACTGAGTTGTTCATGTAGAAAGGTATCTTAGATCCAGGAATTACAGAATTCGAGTTTAGAGCACATTTAACAGTGTATGAATCCTAGGTTTTTAACTTGAAGGAGCCTAGAATGGTGAATGAGTGAAATACAAGGCAGAATACACTTGAAATAGAGGAATAAACACATTAACCAGCTTTGGAAAGTCTTACACTTCAGTGAAATGTATCAATAAACTCTATAACATAGTTGAGAGACAATGTTCCCGAGCGTTCCAGGTTCATAACAGTGTTTAGGTAGTTGTTTGTAGATGTTCCCAATGTTTCTACCTGAACAAGAAGGCCTAATGTTAGAAACTACAAGAAAACATCAGTAACTCTGGCAAAACGACAATAAATACATGAGAACTAGCATAGAACATGTATAAAACACTTCTCCAACTGAGTTGTTCATGTAGAAAAGGTGTCTTAGATCCAGGAATTACAGAATTCGAGTTTAGAGCACATTTAACAGTGTATGAATCCTACGTTGTTAACTTGAAGGAGCCTAGAATGGTGAATGAGTGAAATACAAGGCAGAATACACTTGAAATAGAGGAATAAACACATTAACCAGCTTTGGAAAGTCTTACACTTCAGTGAAATGTATCAATAAACTCTATAACATAGTTAAGAGACAATGTTCCCGAGCGTTCCAGGTTCATAACAGTGTTTAGGTAGTTGTTTGTAGATGTTCCCAATGTTTCTACCTGAACAAGAAGGCCTAATGTTAGAAACTACAAGAAAACATCAGTAACTCTGGCAAAACGACAATAAATACATGAGAACTAGCATAGAACATGTATAAAACACTTCTCCAACTGAGTTGTTCATGTAGAAAAGGTGTCTTAGATCCAGGAATTACAGAATTCGAGTTTAGAGCACATTTAACAGTGTATGAATCCTACGTTGTTAACTTGAAGGAGCCTAGAATGGTAAATGAGTGAAATACATGGCAGAATACACTTGAAATAGAGGAATAAACACATTAACCAGCTTTGGAAAGTCTTACACTTCAGTGAAATGTATCAATAAACTCTATAACATAGTTGAGAGACAATGTTCTCGAGCGTTCCAGGTTCATAACAGTGTTTAGGTAGTTGTTTGTAGATGTTCCCAATGTTTCTACCTGAACAAGAAGGCCTAATGTTAGAAACTGCAAGAAAACATCAGTAACTCTGGCAAAACGACAATAAATACATGAGAACTAGCATAGAACATGTATAAAACACTTCTCCAACTGAGTTGTTCATGTAGAAAAGGTGTCTTAGATCCAGGAATTACAGAATTCGAGTTTAGAGCACATTTAACAGTGTATGAATCCTACGTTGTTAACTTGTAGGAGCCTAGAATGGGAAATGAGTGAAATACAAGGCAGAATACACTTGAAATAGAGGAATAAACACATTAACCAGCTTTGGAAAGTCTTACACTTCAGTGAAATGTATCAATAAACTCTATAACATAGTTGAGAGACAATGTTCCCGAGCGTTCCAGGTTCATAACAGTGTTTAGGTAGTTGTTTGTAGATGTTCCCAATGTTTCTACCTGAACAAGAAGGCCTAATGTTAGAAACTACAAGAAAACATCAGTAACTCTGGCAAAACGACAATAAATACATGAGAACTAGCATAGAACATGCATAAAACACTTCTCCAACTGAGTTGTTCATGTAGAAAAGGTGTCTTAGATCCAGGAATTACAAAATTCGAGTTTAGAGCACATTTAACAGTGTATGAATCCTACGTTGTTAACTTGAAGGAGCCTAGAATGGTAAATGAGTGAAATACAAGGCAGAATACACTTGAAATAGAGGAATAAACACATTAACCAGCTTTGGAAAGTCTTACAAATTCAGTGAAATGTATCAATAAACTCTATAACATAGTTGAGAGACAATGTTCCCGAGCGTTCCAGGTTCATAACAGTGTTTAGGTAGTTGTATGTAGATGTTCCCAATGTTTCTACCTGAACAAGAAGGCCTAATGTTAGAAACTACAAGAAAACATCAGTAACTCTGGCAAAACGACAATAAATACATGAGAACTAGCATAGAACATGTATAAAACACTTCTCCAACTGAGTTGTTCATGTAGAAAGGTATCTTAGATCCAGGAATTACAGAATTCGAGTTTAGAGCACATTTAACAGTGTATGAATCCTAGGTTTTTAACTTGAAGGAGCCTAGAATGGTGAATGAGTGAAATACAAGGCAGAATACACTTGAAATAGAGGAATAAACACATTAACCAGCTTTGGAAAGTCTTACACTTCAGTGAAATGTATCAATAAACTCTATAACATAGTTGAGAGACAATGTTCCCGAGCGTTCCAGGTTCATAACAGTGTTTAGGTAGTTGTTTGTAGATGTTCCCAATGTTTCTACCTGAACAAGAAGGCCTAATGTTAGAAACTACAAGAAAACATCAGTAACTCTGGCAAAACGACAATAAATACATGAGAACTAGCATAGAACATGTATAAAACACTTCTCCAACTGAGTTGTTCATGTAGAAAAGGTGTCTTAGATCCAGGAATTACAGAATTCGAGTTTAGAGCACATTTAACAGTGTATGAATCCTACGTTGTTAACTTGAAGGAGCCTAGAATGGTGAATGAGTGAAATACAAGGCAGAATACACTTGAAATAGAGGAATAAACACATTAACCAGCTTTGGAAAGTCTTACACTTCAGTGAAATGTATCAATAAACTCTATAACATAGTTAAGAGACAATGTTCCCGAGCGTTCCAGGTTCATAACAGTGTTTAGGTAGTTGTTTGTAGATGTTCCCAATGTTTCTACCTGAACAAGAAGGCCTAATGTTAGAAACTACAAGAAAACATCAGTAACTCTGGCAAAACGACAATAAATACATGAGAACTAGCATAGAACATGTATAAAACACTTCTCCAACTGAGTTGTTCATGTAGAAAAGGTGTCTTAGATCCAGGAATTACAGAATTCGAGTTTAGAGCACATTTAACAGTGTATGAATCCTACGTTGTTAACTTGAAGGAGCCTAGAATGGTAAATGAGTGAAATACATGGCAGAATACACTTGAAATAGAGGAATAAACACATTAACCAGCTTTGGAAAGTCTTACACTTCAGTGAAATGTATCAATAAACTCTATAACATAGTTGAGAGACAATGTTCTCGAGCGTTCCAGGTTCATAACAGTGTTTAGGTAGTTGTTTGTAGATGTTCCCAATGTTTCTACCTGAACAAGAAGGCCTAATGTTAGAAACTGCAAGAAAACATCAGTAACTCTGGCAAAACGACAATAAATACATGAGAACTAGCATAGAACATGTATAAAACACTTCTCCAACTGAGTTGTTCATGTAGAAAAGGTGTCTTAGATCCAGGAATTACAGAATTCGAGTTTAGAGCACATTTAACAGTGTATGAATCCTACGTTGTTAACTTGTAGGAGCCTAGAATGGGAAATGAGTGAAATACAAGGCAGAATACACTTGAAATAGAGGAATAAACACATTAACCAGCTTTGGAAAGTCTTACACTTCAGTGAAATGTATCAATAAACTCTATAACATAGTTGAGAGACAATGTTCCCGAGCGTTCCAGGTTCATAACAGTGTTTAGGTAGTTGTTTGTAGATGTTCCCAATGTTTCTACCTGAACAAGAAGGCCTAATGTTAGAAACTACAAGAAAACATCAGTAACTCTGGCAAAACGACAATAAATATATGAGAACTAGCATAGAACATGTATAAAACACTTCTCCAACTGAGTTGTTCATGTAGAAAAGGTGTCTTAGATCCAGGAATTACAGAATTCGAGTTTAGAGCACATTTAACAGTGTATGAATCCTACGTTGTTAACTTGAAGGAGCCTAGAATGGTAAATGAGTGAAATACAAGGCAGAATACACTTGAAATAGAGGAATAAACACATTAACCAGCTTTGGAAAGTCTTACACTTCAGTGAAATGTATCAATAAACTCTATAACATAGTTGAGAGACAATGTTCCCGAGCGTTCCAGGTTCATAACAGTGTTTAGGTAGTTGTTTGTAGATGTTCCCAATGTTTCTACCTGAACAAGAAGGCCTAATGTTAGAAACTACAAGAAAACATCAGTAACTCTGGCAAAACGACAATAAATACATGAGAACTAGCATAGAACATGTATAAAACACTTTTCCAACTGAGTTGTTCATGTAGAAAAGGTGTCTTAGATCCAGGAATTACAGAATTCGAGTTTAGAGCACATTTAACAGTGTATGAATCCGACGTTGTTAACTTGAAGGAGCCTAGAATGGTAAATGAGTGAAATACAAGGCAGAATACACTTGAAATAGAGGAATAAACACATTAACCAGCTTTGGAAAGTCTTACACTTCAGTGAAATGTATCAATAAACTCTATAACATAGTTGAGAGACAATGTTCCCGAGCGTTCCAGGTTCATAACAGTGTTTAGGTAGTTGTTTGTAGATGTTCCCAATGTTTCTACCTGAACAAGAAGGCCTAATGTTAGAAACTACAAGAAAACATCAGTAACTCTGGCAAAACGACAATAAATACATGAGAACTAGCATAGAACATGTATAAAACACTTCTCCAACTGAGTTGTTCATGTAGAAAAGGTATCTTAGATCCAGGAATTATAGAATTCGAGTTTAGAGCACATTTAACAGTGTATGAATCCTACGTTGTTAACTTGAAGGAGCCTAGAATGGTGAATGAGTGAAATACAAGGCAGAATACACTTGAAATAGAGGAATAAACACATTAACCAGCTTTGGAAAGTCTTACACTTCAGTGAAATGTATCAATAAACTCTATAACATAGTTGAGAGACAATGTTCCCGAGCGTTCCAGGTTCATAACAGTGTTTAGGTAGTTGTTTGTAGATGTTCCCAATGTTTCTACCTGAACAAGAAGGCCTAATGTTAGAAACTACAAGAAAACATCAGTAACTCTGGCAAAACGACAATAAATACATGAGAACTAGCATAGAACATGTATAAAACACTTCTCCAACTGAGTTGTTCATGTAGAAAAGGTGTCTTAGATCCAGGAATTACAGAATTCGAGTTTAGAGCACATTTAACAGTGTATGAATCCTACGTTGTTAACTTGAAGGAGCCTAGAATGGTGAATGAGTGAAATACAAGGCAGAATACACTTGAAATAGAGGAATAAACACATTAACCAGCTTTGGAAAGTCTTACACTTCAGTGAAATGTATCAATAAACTCTATAACATAGTTAAGAGACAATGTTCCCGAGCGTTCCAGGTTCATAACAGTGTTTAGGTAGTTGTTTGTAGATGTTCCCAATGTTTCTACCTGAACAAGAAGGCCTAATGTTAGAAACTACAAGAAAACATCAGTAACTCTGGCAAAACGACAATAAATACATGAGAACTAGCATAGAACATGTATAAAACACTTCTCCAACTGAGTTGTTCATGTAGAAAAGGTGTCTTAGATCCAGGAATTACAGAATTCGAGTTTAGAGCACATTTAACAGTGTATGAATCCTACGTTGTTAACTTGAAGGAGCCTAGAATGGTAAATGAGTGAAATACATGGCAGAATACACTTGAAATAGAGGAATAAACACATTAACCAGCTTTGGAAAGTCTTACACTTCAGTGAAATGTATCAATAAACTCTATAACATAGTTGAGAGACAATGTTCTCGAGCGTTCCAGGTTCATAACAGTGTTTAGGTAGTTGTTTGTAGATGTTCCCAATGTTTCTACCTGAACAAGAAGGCCTAATGTTAGAAACTGCAAGAAAACATCAGTAACTCTGGCAAAACGACAATAAATACATGAGAACTAGCATAGAACATGTATAAAACACTTCTCCAACTGAGTTGTTCATGTAGAAAAGGTGTCTTAGATCCAGGAATTACAGAATTCGAGTTTAGAGCACATTTAACAGTGTATGAATCCTACGTTGTTAACTTGTAGGAGCCTAGAATGGGAAATGAGTGAAATACAAGGCAGAATACACTTGAAATAGAGGAATAAACACATTAACCAGCTTTGGAAAGTCTTACACTTCAGTGAAATGTATCAATAAACTCTATAACATAGTTGAGAGACAATGTTCCCAAGCGTTCCAGGTTCATAACAGTGTTTAGGTAGTTGTTTGTAGATGTTCCCAATGTTTCTACCTGAACAAGAAGGCCTAATGTTAGAAACTACAAGAAAACATCAGTAACTCTGGCAAAACGACAATAAATATATGAGAACTAGCATAGAACATGTATAAAACACTTCTCCAACTGAGTTGTTCATGTAGAAAAGGTGTCTTAGATCCAGGAATTACAGAATTCGAGTTTAGAGCACATTTAACAGTGTATGAATCCTACGTTGTTAACTTGAAGGAGCCTAGAATGGTAAATGAGTGAAATACAAGGCAGAATACACTTGAAATAGAGGAATAAACACATTAACCAGCTTTGGAAAGTCTTACACTTCAGTGAAATGTATCAATAAACTCTATAACATAGTTGAGAGACAATGTTCCCGAGCGTTCCAGGTTCATAACAGTGTTTAGGTAGTTGTTTGTAGATGTTCCCAATGTTTCTACCTGAACAAGAAGGCCTAATGTTAGAAACTACAAGAAAACATTAGTAACTCTGGCAAAACGACAATAAATACATGAGAACTAGCATAGAACATGTATAAAACACTTTTCCAACTGAGTTGTTCATGTAGAAAAGGTGTCTTAGATCCAGGAATTACAGAATTCGAGTTTAGAGCACATTTAACAGTGTATGAATCCGACGTTGTTAACTTGAAGGAGCCTAGAATGGTAAATGAGTGAAATACAAGGCAGAATACACTTGAAATAGAGGAATAAACACATTAACCAGCTTTGGAAAGTCTTACACTTCAGTGAAATGTATCAATAAACTCTATAACATAGTTGAGAGACAATGTTCCCGAGCGTTCCAGGTTCATAACAGTGTTTAGGTAGTTGTTTGTAGATGTTCCCAATGTTTCTACCTGAACAAGAAGGCCTAATGTTAGAAAGTACAAGAAAACATCAGTAACTCTGGCAAAACGACAATAAATACATGAGAACTAGCATAGAACATGTATAAAACACTTCTCCAACTGAGTTGTTCATGTAGAAAAGGTATCTTAGATCCAGGAATTATAGAATTCGAGTTTAGAGCACATTTAACAGTGTATGAATCCTACGTTGTTAACTTGAAGGAGCCTAGAATGGTGAATGAGTGAAATACAAGGCAGAATACACTTGAAATAGAGGAATAAACACATTAACCAGCTTTGGAAAGTCTTACACTTCAGTGAAATGTATCAATAAACTCTATAACATAGTTGAGAGACAATGTTCCCGAGCGTTCCAGGTTCATAACAGTGTTTAGGTAGTTGTTTGTAGATGTTCCCAATGTTTCTACCTGAACAAGAAGGCCTAATGTTAGAAACTACAAGAAAACATCAGTAACTCTGGCAAAACGACAATAAATACATGAGAACTAGCATAGAACATGTATAAAACACTTCTCCAACTGAGTTGTTCATGTAGAAAAGGTGTCTTAGATCCAGGAATTACAGAATTCGAGTTTAGAGCACATTTAACAGTGTATGAATCCTACGTTGTTAACTTGAAGGAGCCTAGAATGGTGAATGAGTGAAATACAAGGCAGAATACACTTGAAATAGAGGAATAAACACATTAACCAGCTTTGGAAAGTCTTACACTTCAGTGAAATGTATCAATAAACTCTATAACATAGTTAAGAGACAATGTTCCCGAGCGTTCCAGGTTCATAACAGTGTTTAGGTAGTTGTTTGTAGATGTTCCCAATGTTTCTACCTGAACAAGAAGGCCTAATGTTAGAAACTACAAGAAAACATCAGTAACTCTGGCAAAACGACAATAAATACATGAGAACTAGCATAGAACATGTATAAAACACTTCTCCAACTGAGTTGTTCATGTAGAAAAGGTGTCTTAGATCCAGGAATTACAGAATTCGAGTTTAGAGCACATTTAACAGTGTATGAATCCTACGTTGTTAACTTGAAGGAGCCTAGAATGGTAAATGAGTGAAATACATGACAGAATACACTTGAAATAGAGGAATAAACACATTAACCAGCTTTGGAAAGTCTTACACTTCAGTGAAATGTATCAATAAACTCTATAACATAGTTGAGAGACAATGTTCTCGAGCGTTCCAGGTTCATAACAGTGTTTAGGTAGTTGTTTGTAGATGTTCCCAATGTTTCTACCTGAACAAGAAGGCCTAATGTTAGAAACTGCAAGAAAACATCAGTAACTCTGGCAAAACGACAATAAATACATGAGAACTAGCATAGAACATGTATAAAACACTTCTCCAACTGAGTTGTTCATGTAGAAAAGGTGTCTTAGATCCAGGAATTACAGAATTCGAGTTTAGAGCACATTTAACAGTGTATGAATCCTACGTTGTTAACTTGTAGGAGCCTAGAATGGGAAATGAGTGAAATACAAGGCAGAATACACTTGAAATAGAGGAATAAACACATTAACCAGCTTTGGAAAGTCTTACACTTCAGTGAAATGTATCAATAAACTCTATAACATAGTTGAGAGACAATGTTCCCGAGCGTTCCAGGTTCATAACAGTGTTTAGGTAGTTGTTTGTAGATGTTCCCAATGTTTCTACCTGAACAAGAAGGCCTAATGTTAGAAACTACAAGAAAACATCAGTAACTCTGGCAAAACGACAATAAATATATGAGAACTAGCATAGAACATGTATAAAACACTTCTCCAACTGAGTTGTTCATGTAGAAAAGGTGTCTTAGATCCAGAAATTACAGAATTCGAGTTTAGAGCACATTTAACAGTGTATGAATCCTACGTTGTTAACTTGAAGGAGCCTAGAATGGTAAATGAGTGAAATACAAGGCAGAATACACTTGAAATAGAGGAATAAACACATTAACCAGCTTTGGAAAGTCTTACACTTCAGTGAAATGTATCAATAAACTCTATAACATAGTTGAGAGACAATGTTCCCGAGCGTTCCAGGTTCATAACAGTGTTTAGGTAGTTGTTTGTAGATGTTCCCAATGTTTCTACCTGAACAAGAAGGCCTAATGTTAGAAACTACAAGAAAACATCAGTAACTCTGGCAAAACGACAATAAATACATGAGAACTAGCATAGAACATGTATAAAACACTTTTCCAACTGAGTTGTTCATGTAGAAAAGGTGTCTTAGATCCAGGAATTACAGAATTCGAGTTTAGAGCACATTTAACAGTGTATGAATCCGACGTTGTTAACTTGAAGGAGCCTAGAATGGTAAATGAGTGAAATACAAGGCAGAATACACTTGAAATAGAGGAATAAACACATTAACCAGCTTTGGAAAGTCTTACACTTCAGTGAAATGTATCAATAAACTCTATAACATAGTTGAGAGACAATGTTCCCGAGCGTTCCAGGTTCATAACAGTGTTTAGGTAGTTGTTTGTAGATGTTCCCAATGTTTCTACCTGAACAAGAAGGCCTAATGTTAGAAACTACAAGAAAACATCAGTAACTCTGGCAAAACGACAATAAATACATGAGAACTAGCATAGAACATGTATAAAACACTTCTCCAACTGAGTTGTTCATGTAGAAAAGGTATCTTAGATCCAGGAATTATAGAATTCGAGTTTAGAGCACATTTAACAGTGTATGAATCCTACGTTGTTAACTTGAAGGAGCCTAGAATGGTGAATGAGTGAAATACAAGGCAGAATACACTTGAAATATGGAATAAACACATTAACCAGCTTTGGAAAGTCTTACACTTCAGTGAAATGTATCAATAAACTCTATAACATAGTTGAGAGACAATGTTCCCGAGCGTTCCAGGTTCATAACAGTGTTTAGGTAGTTGTTTGTAGATGTTCCCAATGTTTCTACCTGAACAAGAAGGCCTAATGTTAGAAACTACAAGAAAACATCAGTAACTCTGGCAAAACGACAATAAATCCATGAGAACTAGCATAGAACATGTATAAAACACTTCTCCAACTGAGTTGTTCATGTAGAAAAGGTGTCTTAGATCCAGGAATTACAGAATTCGAGTTTAGAGCACATTTAACAGTGTATGAATCCTACGTTGTTAACTTGAAGGAGCCTAGAATGGTAAATGAGTGAAATACAAGGCAGAATACACTTGAAATAGAGGAATAAACACATTAACCAGCTTTGGAAAGTCTTACACTTCAGTGAAATGTATCAATAAACTCTATAACATAGTTGAGAGACAATGTTCCCAAGCGTTCCAGGTTCATAACAGTGTTTAGGTAGTTGTTTGTAGATGTTCCCAATGTTTCTACCTGAACAAGAAGGCCTAATGTTAGAAACTACAAGAAAACATCAGTAACTCTGGCAAAACGACAATAAATCCATGAGAACTAGCATAGAACATGTATAAAACACTTCTCCAACTGAGTTGTTCATGTAGAAAAGGTGTCTTAGATCCAGGAATTACAGAATTCGAGTTTAGAGCACATTTAACAGTGTATGAATCCTACGTTGTTAACTTGAAGGAGCCTAGAATGGTAAATGAGTGAAATACATGGCAGAATACACTTGAAATACAGGAATAAACACATTAACCAGCTTTGGAAAGTCTTACACTTCAGTGAAATGTATCAATAAACTCTATAACATAGTTGGAGAGACAATGTTCTCGAGCGTTCCAGGTTCATAACAGTGTTTAGGTAGTTGTTTGTAGACGTTCCCAATGTTTCTACCTGAACAAGAAGGCCTAACGTTAGAAACTACAAGAAAACATCAGTAACTCTGGCAAAACGACAATAAATACATGAGAACTAGCATAGAACATGTATAAAACACTTCTCCAACTGAGTTGTTCATGTAGAAAAGGTGTCTTAGATCCAGGAATTACCGAATTCGAGTTTAGAGCACATTTAACAGTGTATGAATCCTACGTTGTTAACTTGAAGGAGCCTAGAATGGTAAATGAGTGAAATACAAGGCAGAATACACTTGAAATAGAGGAATAAACACATTAACCAGCTTTGGAAAGTCTTACACTTCAGTGAAATGTATCAATAAACTCTATAACATAGTTGAGAGACAATGTTCCCGAGCGTTCCAGGTTCATAACAGTGTTTAGGTAGTTGTTTGTAGATGTTCCCAATGTTTCTACCTGAACAAGAAGGCCTAATGTTAGAAACTACAAGAAAACATCAGTAACTCTGGCAAAACGACAATAAATACATGAGAACTAGCATAGAACATGCATAAAACACTTCTCCAACTGAGTTGTTCATGTAGAAAAGGTGTCTTAGATCCAGGAATTACAAAATTCGAGTTTAGAGCACATTTAACAGTGTATGAATCCTACGTTGTTAACTTGAAGGAGCCTAGAATGGTAAATGAGTGAAATACAAGGCAGAATACACTTGAAATAGAGGAATAAACACATTAACCAGCTTTGGAAAGTCTTACAAATTCAGTGAAATGTATCAATAAACTCTATAACATAGTTGAGAGACAATGTTCCCGAGCGTTCCAGGTTCATAACAGTGTTTAGGTAGTTGTATGTAGATGTTCCCAATGTTTCTACCTGAACAAGAAGGCCTAATGTTAGAAACTACAAGAAAACATCAGTAACTCTGGCAAAACGACAATAAATACATGAGAACTAGCATAGAACATGTATAAAACACTTCTCCAACTGAGTTGTTCATGTAGAAAGGTATCTTAGATCCAGGAATTACAGAATTCGAGTTTAGAGCACATTTAACAGTGTATGAATCCTAGGTTTTTAACTTGAAGGAGCCTAGAATGGTGAATGAGTGAAATACAAGGCAGAATACACTTGAAATAGAGGAATAAACACATTAACCAGCTTTGGAAAGTCTTACACTTCAGTGAAATGTATCAATAAACTCTATAACATAGTTGAGAGACAATGTTCCCGAGCGTTCCAGGTTCATAACAGTGTTTAGGTAGTTGTTTGTAGATGTTCCCAATGTTTCTACCTGAACAAGAAGGCCTAATGTTAGAAACTACAAGAAAACATCAGTAACTCTGGCAAAACGACAATAAATACATGAGAACTAGAATAGAACATGTATAAAACACTTCTCCAACTGAGTTGTTCATGTAGAAAAGGTGTCTTAGATCCAGGAATTACAGAATTCGAGTTTAGAGCACATTTAACAGTGTATGAATCCTACGTTGTTAACTTGAAGGAGCCTAGAATGGTGAATGAGTGAAATACAAGGCAGAATACACTTGAAATAGAGGAATAAACACATTAACCAGCTTTGGAAAGTCTTACACTTCAGTGAAATGTATCAATAAACTCTATAACATAGTTAAGAGACAATGTTCCCGAGCGTTCCAGGTTCATAACAGTGTTTAGGTAGTTGTTTGTAGATGTTCCCAATGTTTCTACCTGAACAAGAAGGCCTAATGTTAGAAACTACAAGAAAACATCAGTAACTCTGGCAAAACGACAATAAATACATGAGAACTAGCATAGAACATGTATAAAACACTTCTCCAACTGAGTTGTTCATGTAGAAAAGGTGTCTTAGATCCAGGAATTACAGAATTCGAGTTTAGAGCACATTTAACAGTGTATGAATCCTACGTTGTTAACTTGAAGGAGCCTAGAATGGTAAATGAGTGAAATACATGGCAGAATACACTTGAAATAGAGGAATAAACACATTAACCAGCTTTGGAAAGTCTTACACTTCAGTGAAATGTATCAATAAACTCTATAACATAGTTGAGAGACAATGTTCTCGAGCGTTCCAGGTTCATAACAGTGTTTAGGTAGTTGTTTGTAGATGTTCCCAATGTTTCTACCTGAACAAGAAGGCCTAATGTTAGAAACTGCAAGAAAACATCAGTAACTCTGGCAAAACGACAATAAATACATGAGAACTAGCATAGAACATGTATAAAACACTTCTCCAACTGAGTTGTTCATGTAGAAAAGGTGTCTTAGATCCAGGAATTACAGAATTCGAGTTTAGAGCACATTTAACAGTGTATGAATCCTACGTTGTTAACTTGTAGGAGCCTAGAATGGGAAATGAGTGAAATACAAGGCAGAATACACTTGAAATAGAGGAATAAACACATTAACCAGCTTTGGAAAGTCTTACACTTCAGTGAAATGTATCAATAAACTCTATAACATAGTTGAGAGACAATGTTCCCGAGCGTTCCAGGTTCATAACAGTGTTTAGGTAGTTGTTTGTAGATGTTCCCAATGTTTCTACCTGAACAAGAAGGCCTAATGTTAGAAACTACAAGAAAACATCAGTAACTCTGGCAAAACGACAATAAATATATGAGAACTAGCATAGAACATGTATAAAACACTTCTCCAACTGAGTTGTTCATGTAGAAAAGGTGTCTTAGATCCAGGAATTACAGAATTCGAGTTTAGAGCACATTTAACAGTGTATGAATCCTACGTTGTTAACTTGAAGGAGCCTAGAATGGTAAATGAGTGAAATACAAGGCAGAATACACTTGAAATAGAGGAATAAACACATTAACCAGCTTTGGAAAGTCTTACACTTCAGTGAAATGTATCAATAAACTCTATAACATAGTTGAGAGACAATGTTCCCGAGCGTTCCAGGTTCATAACAGTGTTTAGGTAGTTGTTTGTAGATGTTCCCAATGTTTCTACCTGAACAAGAAGGCCTAATGTTAGAAACTACAAGAAAACATCAGTAACTCTGGCAAAACGACAATAAATACATGAGAACTAGCATAGAACATGTATAAAACACTTTTCCAACTGAGTTGTTCATGTAGAAAAGGTGTCTTAGATCCAGGAATTACAGAATTCGAGTTTAGAGCACATTTAACAGTGTATGAATCCGACGTTGTTAACTTGAAGGAGCCTAGAATGGTAAATGAGTGAAATACAAGGCAGAATACACTTGAAATAGAGGAATAAACACATTAACCAGCTTTGGAAAGTCTTACACTTCAGTGAAATGTATCAATAAACTCTATAACATAGTTGAGAGACAATGTTCCCGAGCGTTCCAGGTTCATAACAGTGTTTAGGTAGTTGTTTGTAGATGTTCCCAATGTTTCTACCTGAACAAGAAGGCCTAATGTTAGAAACTACAAGAAAACATCAGTAACTCTGGCAAAACGACAATAAATACATGAGAACTAGCATAGAACATGTATAAAACACTTCTCCAACTGAGTTGTTCATGTAGAAAAGGTATCTTAGATCCAGGAATTATAGAATTCGAGTTTAGAGCACATTTAACAGTGTATGAATCCTACGTTGTTAACTTGAAGGAGCCTAGAATGGTGAATGAGTGAAATACAAGGCAGAATACACTTGAAATAGAGGAATAAACACATTAACCAGCTTTGGAAAGTCTTACACTTCAGTGAAATGTATCAATAAACTCTATAACATAGTTGAGAGACAATGTTCCCGAGCGTTCCAGGTTCATAACAGTGTTTAGGTAGTTGTTTGTAGATGTTCCCAATGTTTCTACCTGAACAAGAAGGCCTAATGTTAGAAACTACAAGAAAACATCAGTAACTCTGGCAAAACGACAATAAATACATGAGAACTAGCATAGAACATGTATAAAACACTTCTCCAACTGAGTTGTTCATGTAGAAAAGGTGTCTTAGATCCAGGAATTACAGAATTCGAGTTTAGAGCACATTTAACAGTGTATGAATCCTACGTTGTTAACTTGAAGGAGCCTAGAATGGTGAATGAGTGAAATACAAGGCAGAATACACTTGAAATAGAGGAATAAACACATTAACCAGCTTTGGAAAGTCTTACACTTCAGTGAAATGTATCAATAAACTCTATAACATAGTTAAGAGACAATGTTCCCGAGCGTTCCAGGTTCATAACAGTGTTTAGGTAGTTGTTTGTAGATGTTCCCAATGTTTCTACCTGAACAAGAAGGCCTAATGTTAGAAACTACAAGAAAACATCAGTAACTCTGGCAAAACGACAATAAATACATGAGAACTAGCATAGAACATGTATAAAACACTTCTCCAACTGAGTTGTTCATGTAGAAAAGGTGTCTTAGATCCAGGAATTACAGAATTCGAGTTTAGAGCACATTTAACAGTGTATGAATCCTACGTTGTTAACTTGAAGGAGCCTAGAATGGTAAATGAGTGAAATACATGGCAGAATACACTTGAAATAGAGGAATAAACACATTAACCAGCTTTGGAAAGTCTTACACTTCAATGAAATGTATCAATAAACTCTATAACATAGTTGAGAGACAATGTTCTCGAGCGTTCCAGGTTCATAACAGTGTTTAGGTAGTTGTTTGTAGATGTTCCCAATGTTTCTACCTGAACAAGAAGGCCTAATGTTAGAAACTGCAAGAAAACATCAGTAACTCTGGCAAAACGACAATAAATACATGAGAACTAGCATAGAACATGTATAAAACACTTCTCCAACTGAGTTGTTCATGTAGAAAAGGTGTCTTAGATCCAGGAATTACAGAATTCGAGTTTAGAGCACATTTAACAGTGTATGAATCCTACGTTGTTAACTTGTAGGAGCCTAGAATGGGAAATGAGTGAAATACAAGGCAGAATACACTTGAAATAGAGGAATAAACACATTAACCAGCTTTGGAAAGTCTTACACTTCAGTGAAATGTATCAATAAACTCTATAACATAGTTGAGAGACAATGTTCCCAAGCGTTCCAGGTTCATAACAGTGTTTAGGTAGTTGTTTGTAGATGTTCCCAATGTTTCTACCTGAACAAGAAGGCCTAATGTTAGAAACTACAAGAAAACATCAGTAACTCTGGCAAAACGACAATAAATATATGAGAACTAGCATAGAACATGTATAAAACACTTCTCCAACTGAGTTGTTCATGTAGAAAAGGTGTCTTAGATCCAGGAATTACAGAATTCGAGTTTAGAGCACATTTAACAGTGTATGAATCCTACGTTGTTAACTTGAAGGAGCCTAGAATGGTAAATGAGTGAAATACAAGGCAGAATACACTTGAAATAGAGGAATAAACACATTAACCAGCTTTGGAAAGTCTTACACTTCAGTGAAATGTATCAATAAACTCTATAACATAGTTGAGAGACAATGTTCCCGAGCGTTCCAGGTTCATAACAGTGTTTAGGTAGTTGTTTGTAGATGTTCCCAATGTTTCTACCTGAACAAGAAGGCCTAATGTTAGAAACTACAAGAAAACATTAGTAACTCTGGCAAAACGACAATAAATACATGAGAACTAGCATAGAACATGTATAAAACACTTTTCCAACTGAGTTGTTCATGTAGAAAAGGTGTCTTAGATCCAGGAATTACAGAATTCGAGTTTAGAGCACATTTAACAGTGTATGAATCCGACGTTGTTAACTTGAAGGAGCCTAGAATGGTAAATGAGTGAAATACAAGGCAGAATACACTTGAAATAGAGGAATAAACACATTAACCAGCTTTGGAAAGTCTTACACTTCAGTGAAATGTATCAATAAACTCTATAACATAGTTGAGAGACAATGTTCCCGAGCGTTCCAGGTTCATAACAGTGTTTAGGTAGTTGTTTGTAGATGTTCCCAATGTTTCTACCTGAACAAGAAGGCCTAATGTTAGAAAGTACAAGAAAACATCAGTAACTCTGGCAAAACGACAATAAATACATGAGAACTAGCATAGAACATGTATAAAACACTTCTCCAACTGAGTTGTTCATGTAGAAAAGGTATCTTAGATCCAGGAATTATAGAATTCGAGTTTAGAGCACATTTAACAGTGTATGAATCCTACGTTGTTAACTTGAAGGAGCCTAGAATGGTGAATGAGTGAAATACAAGGCAGAATACACTTGAAATAGAGGAATAAACACATTAACCAGCTTTGGAAAGTCTTACACTTCAGTGAAATGT
The DNA here is from genome assembly GCA_963693515.1 of Pipistrellus nathusii. Taxonomy (NCBI): domain Eukaryota; kingdom Metazoa; phylum Chordata; class Mammalia; order Chiroptera; family Vespertilionidae; genus Pipistrellus; species Pipistrellus nathusii. The sequence goes on from CAVNZX010000004.1 coordinate 41,209, forward strand.
ATCAATAAACTCTATAACATAGTTGAGAGACAATGTTCCCGAGCGTTCCAGGTTCATAACAGTGTTTAGGTAGTTGTTTGTAGATGTTCCCAATGTTTCTACCTGAACAAGAAGGCCTAATGTTAGAAACTACAAGAAAACATCAGTAACTCTGGCAAAACGACAATAAATACATGAGAACTAGCATAGAACATGTATAAAACACTTCTCCAACTGAGTTGTTCATGTAGAAAAGGTGTCTTAGATCCAGGAATTACAGAATTCGAGTTTAGAGCACATTTAACAGTGTATGAATCCTACGTTGTTAACTTGAAGGAGCCTAGAATGGTGAATGAGTGAAATACAAGGCAGAATACACTTGAAATAGAGGAATAAACACATTAACCAGCTTTGGAAAGTCTTACACTTCAGTGAAATGTATCAATAAACTCTATAACATAGTTAAGAGACAATGTTCCCGAGCGTTCCAGGTTCATAACAGTGTTTAGGTAGTTGTTTGTAGATGTTCCCAATGTTTCTACCTGAACAAGAAGGCCTAATGTTAGAAACTACAAGAAAACATCAGTAACTCTGGCAAAACGACAATAAATACATGAGAACTAGCATAGAACATGTATAAAACACTTCTCCAACTGAGTTGTTCATGTAGAAAAGGTGTCTTAGATCCAGGAATTACAGAATTCGAGTTTAGAGCACATTTAACAGTGTATGAATCCTACGTTGTTAACTTGAAGGAGCCTAGAATGGTAAATGAGTGAAATACATGACAGAATACACTTGAAATAGAGGAATAAACACATTAACCAGCTTTGGAAAGTCTTACACTTCAGTGAAATGTATCAATAAACTCTATAACATAGTTGAGAGACAATGTTCTCGAGCGTTCCAGGTTCATAACAGTGTTTAGGTAGTTGTTTGTAGATGTTCCCAATGTTTCTACCTGAACAAGAAGGCCTAATGTTAGAAACTGCAAGAAAACATCAGTAACTCTGGCAAAACGACAATAAATACATGAGAACTAGCATAGAACATGTATAAAACACTTCTCCAACTGAGTTGTTCATGTAGAAAAGGTGTCTTAGATCCAGGAATTACAGAATTCGAGTTTAGAGCACATTTAACAGTGTATGAATCCTACGTTGTTAACTTGTAGGAGCCTAGAATGGGAAATGAGTGAAATACAAGGCAGAATACACTTGAAATAGAGGAATAAACACATTAACCAGCTTTGGAAAGTCTTACACTTCAGTGAAATGTATCAATAAACTCTATAACATAGTTGAGAGACAATGTTCCCGAGCGTTCCAGGTTCATAACAGTGTTTAGGTAGTTGTTTGTAGATGTTCCCAATGTTTCTACCTGAACAAGAAGGCCTAATGTTAGAAACTACAAGAAAACATCAGTAACTCTGGCAAAACGACAATAAATATATGAGAACTAGCATAGAACATGTATAAAACACTTCTCCAACTGAGTTGTTCATGTAGAAAAGGTGTCTTAGATCCAGAAATTACAGAATTCGAGTTTAGAGCACATTTAACAGTGTATGAATCCTACGTTGTTAACTTGAAGGAGCCTAGAATGGTAAATGAGTGAAATACAAGGCAGAATACACTTGAAATAGAGGAATAAACACATTAACCAGCTTTGGAAAGTCTTACACTTCAGTGAAATGTATCAATAAACTCTATAACATAGTTGAGAGACAATGTTCCCGAGCGTTCCAGGTTCATAACAGTGTTTAGGTAGTTGTTTGTAGATGTTCCCAATGTTTCTACCTGAACAAGAAGGCCTAATGTTAGAAACTACAAGAAAACATCAGTAACTCTGGCAAAACGACAATAAATACATGAGAACTAGCATAGAACATGTATAAAACACTTTTCCAACTGAGTTGTTCATGTAGAAAAGGTGTCTTAGATCCAGGAATTACAGAATTCGAGTTTAGAGCACATTTAACAGTGTATGAATCCGACGTTGTTAACTTGAAGGAGCCTAGAATGGTAAATGAGTGAAATACAAGGCAGAATACACTTGAAATAGAGGAATAAACACATTAACCAGCTTTGGAAAGTCTTACACTTCAGTGAAATGTATCAATAAACTCTATAACATAGTTGAGAGACAATGTTCCCGAGCGTTCCAGGTTCATAACAGTGTTTAGGTAGTTGTTTGTAGATGTTCCCAATGTTTCTACCTGAACAAGAAGGCCTAATGTTAGAAACTACAAGAAAACATCAGTAACTCTGGCAAAACGACAATAAATACATGAGAACTAGCATAGAACATGTATAAAACACTTCTCCAACTGAGTTGTTCATGTAGAAAAGGTATCTTAGATCCAGGAATTATAGAATTCGAGTTTAGAGCACATTTAACAGTGTATGAATCCTACGTTGTTAACTTGAAGGAGCCTAGAATGGTGAATGAGTGAAATACAAGGCAGAATACACTTGAAATATGGAATAAACACATTAACCAGCTTTGGAAAGTCTTACACTTCAGTGAAATGTATCAATAAACTCTATAACATAGTTGAGAGACAATGTTCCCGAGCGTTCCAGGTTCATAACAGTGTTTAGGTAGTTGTTTGTAGATGTTCCCAATGTTTCTACCTGAACAAGAAGGCCTAATGTTAGAAACTACAAGAAAACATCAGTAACTCTGGCAAAACGACAATAAATCCATGAGAACTAGCATAGAACATGTATAAAACACTTCTCCAACTGAGTTGTTCATGTAGAAAAGGTGTCTTAGATCCAGGAATTACAGAATTCGAGTTTAGAGCACATTTAACAGTGTATGAATCCTACGTTGTTAACTTGAAGGAGCCTAGAATGGTAAATGAGTGAAATACAAGGCAGAATACACTTGAAATAGAGGAATAAACACATTAACCAGCTTTGGAAAGTCTTACACTTCAGTGAAATGTATCAATAAACTCTATAACATAGTTGAGAGACAATGTTCCCAAGCGTTCCAGGTTCATAACAGTGTTTAGGTAGTTGTTTGTAGATGTTCCCAATGTTTCTACCTGAACAAGAAGGCCTAATGTTAGAAACTACAAGAAAACATCAGTAACTCTGGCAAAACGACAATAAATCCATGAGAACTAGCATAGAACATGTATAAAACACTTCTCCAACTGAGTTGTTCATGTAGAAAAGGTGTCTTAGATCCAGGAATTACAGAATTCGAGTTTAGAGCACATTTAACAGTGTATGAATCCTACGTTGTTAACTTGAAGGAGCCTAGAATGGTAAATGAGTGAAATACATGGCAGAATACACTTGAAATACAGGAATAAACACATTAACCAGCTTTGGAAAGTCTTACACTTCAGTGAAATGTATCAATAAACTCTATAACATAGTTGGAGAGACAATGTTCTCGAGCGTTCCAGGTTCATAACAGTGTTTAGGTAGTTGTTTGTAGACGTTCCCAATGTTTCTACCTGAACAAGAAGGCCTAACGTTAGAAACTACAAGAAAACATCAGTAACTCTGGCAAAACGACAATAAATACATGAGAACTAGCATAGAACATGTATAAAACACTTCTCCAACTGAGTTGTTCATGTAGAAAAGGTGTCTTAGATCCAGGAATTACCGAATTCGAGTTTAGAGCACATTTAACAGTGTATGAATCCTACGTTGTTAACTTGAAGGAGCCTAGAATGGTAAATGAGTGAAATACAAGGCAGAATACACTTGAAATAGAGGAATAAACACATTAACCAGCTTTGGAAAGTCTTACACTTCAGTGAAATGTATCAATAAACTCTATAACATAGTTGAGAGACAATGTTCCTGAGCGTTCCAGGTTCATAACAGTGTTTAGGTAGTTGTTTGTAGATGTTCCCAATGTTTCTACCTGAACAAGAAGGCCTAATGTTAGAAACTACAAGAAAACATCAGTAACTCTGGCAAAACGACAATAAATACATGAGAACTAGCATAGAACATGTATAAAACACTTCTCCAACTGAGTTGTTCATGTAGAAAAGGTGTCTTAGATCCAGGAATTACAGAATTCGAGTTTAGAGCACATTTAACAGTGTATGAATCCTACGTTGTTAACTTGAAGGAGCCTAGAATGGTAAATGAGTGAAATACATGGCAGAATACACTTGAAATACAGGAATAAACACATTAACCAGCTTTGGAAAGTCTTACACTTCAGTGAAATGTATCAATAAACTCTATAACATAGTTGAGAGACAATGTTCCCGAGCGTTCCAGGTTCATAACAGTGTTTAGGTAGTTGTTTGTAGATGTTCCCAATGTTTCTACCTGAACAAGAAGGCCTAATGTTAGAAACTACAAGAAAACATCAGTAACTCTGGCAAAACGACAATAAATACATGAGAACTAGCATAGAACATGTATAAAACACTTCTCCAACTGAGTTGTTCATGTAGAAAAGGTGTCTTAGATCCAGGAATTACAGAATTCGAGTTTAGAGCACATTTAACAGTGTATGAATCCTACGTTTTTAACTTGAAGGAGCCTAGAATGGGAAATGAGTGAAATACAAGGCAGAATACACTTGAAATAGAGGAATAAACACATTAACCAGCTTTGGAAAGTCTTACACTTCAGTGAAATGTATCAATAAACTCTATAACATAGTTGAGAGACAATGTTCCCGAGCGTTCCAGGTTCATAACAGTGTTTAGGTAGTTGTTTGTAGATGTTCCCAATGTTTCTACCTGAACAAGAAGGCCTAATGTTAGAAACTGCAAGAAAACATCAGTAACTCTGGCAAAACGACAATAAATACATGAGAACTAGCATAGAACATGTATAAAACACTTCTCCAACTGAGTTGTTCATGTAGAAAAGGTGTCTTAGATCCAGGAATTACAGAATTCGAGTTTAGAGCACATTTAACAGTGTATGAATCCAACGTTGTTAACTTGTAGGAGCCTAGAATGGGAAATGAGTGAAATACAAGGCAGAATACACTTGAAATAGAGGAATAAACACATTAACCAGCTTTGGAAAGTCTTACACTTCAGTGAAATGTATCAATAAACTCTATAACATAGTTGAGAGACAATGTTCCCGAGCGTTCCAGGTTCATAACAGTGTTTAGGTAGTTGTTTGTAGATGTTCCCAATGTTTCTACCTGAACAAGAAGGCCTAATGTTAGAAACTACAAGAAAACATCAGTAACTCTGGCAAAAGGACAATAAATATATGAGAACTAGCATAGAACATGTATAAAACACTTCTCCAACTGAGTTGTTCATGTAGAAAAGGTGTCTTAGATCCAGGAATTACAGAATTCGAGTTTAGAGCACATTTAACAGTGTATGAATCCTACGTTGTTAACTTGAAGGAGCCTAGAATGGTAAATGAGTGAAATACAAGGCAGAATACACTTGAAATAGAGGAATAAACACATTAACCAGCTTTGGAAAGTCTTACACTTCAGTGAAATATATGAATAAACTCTATAACATAGTTGAGAGACAATGTTCCCGAGCGTTCCAGGTTCATAACAGTGTTTAGGTAGTTGTTTGTAGATGTTCCCAATGTTTCTACCTGAACAAGAAGGCCTAATGTTAGAAACTACAAGAAAACATCAGTAACTCTGGCAAAACGACAATAAATACATGAGAACTAGCATAGAACATGTATAAAACACTTCTCCAACTGAGTTGTTCATGTAGAAAAGGTGTCTTAGATCCAGGAATTACAGAATTCGAGTTTAGAGCACATTTAACAGTGTATGAATCCGACGTTGTTAACTTGAAGGAGCCTAGAATGGTAAATGAGTGAAATACAAGGCAGAATACACTTGAAATAGAGGAATAAACACATTAACCAGCTTTGGAAAGTCTTACACTTCAGTGAAATGTATCAATAAACTCTATAACATAGTTGAGAGACAATGTTCCCGAGCGTTCCAGGTTCATAACAGTGTTTAGGTAGTTGTTTGTAGATGTTCCCAATGTTTCTACCTGAACAAGAAGGCCTAATGTTAGAAACTACAAGAAAACATCAGTAACTCTGGCAAAACGACAATAAATACATGAGAACTAGCATAGAACATGTATAAAACACTTCTCCAACTGAGTTGTTCATGTAGAAAAGGTATCTTAGATCCAGGAATTACAGAATTCGAGTTTAGAGCACATTTAACAGTGTATGAATCCTACGTTGTTAACTTGAAGGAGCCTAGAATGGTAAATGAGTGAAATACATGGCAGAATACACTTGAAATAGAGGAATAAACACATTAACCAGCTTTGGAAAATCTTACACTTCAGTGAAATGTATCAATAAACTCTATAACATAGTTGAGAGACAATGTTCCCAAGCGTTCCAGGTTCATAACAGTGTTTAGGTAGTTGTTTGTAGATGTTCCCAATGTTTCTACCTGAACAAGAAGGCCTAATGTTAGAAACTACAAGAAAACATCAGTAACTCTGGCAAAACGACAATAAATACATGAGAACTAGCATAGAACATGTATAAAACACTTCTCCAACTGAGTTGTTCATGTAGAAAAGGTGTCTTAGATCCAGGAATTACAGAATTCGAGTTTAGAGCACATTTAACAGTGTATGAATCCTACGTTGTTAACTTGAAGGAGCCTAGAATGGTAAATGAGTGAAATACATGGCAGAATACACTTGAAATACAGGAATAAACACATTAACCAGGTTTGGAAAGTCTTACACTTCAGTGAAATGTATCAATAAACTCTATAACATAGTTGAGAGACAATGTTCCCGAGCGTTCCAGGTTCATAACAGTGTTTAGGTAGTTGTTTGTAGATGTTCCCAATGTTTCTACCTGAACAAGAAGGCCTAATGTTAGAAACTACAAGAAAACATCAGTAACTCTGGCAAAACGACAATAAATACATGAGAACTAGCATAGAACATGTATAAAACACTTCTCCAACTGAGTTGTTCATGTAGAAAAGGTGTCTTAGATCCAGGAATTACAGAATTCGAGTTTAGAGCACATTTAACAGTGTATGAATCCTACGTTTTTAACTTGAAGGAGCCTAGAATGGTAAATGAGTGAAATACAAGGCAGAATACACTTGAAATTAGGAATAAACACATTAACCAGCTTTGGAAAGTCTTACACTTCAGTGCAATGTATCAATAAACTCTATAACATAGTTGAGAGACAATGTTCCCGGGCGTTCCAGGTTCATAACAGTGTTTAGGTAGTTGTTTGTAGATGTTCCCAATGTTTCTACCTGAACAAGAAGGCCTAATGTTAGAAACTACAAGAAAACATCAGTAACTCTGGCAAAACGACAATAAATACATGAGAACTAGCATAGAACATGTATAAAACACTTCTCCAACTGAGTTGTTCATGTAGAAAAGGTGTCTTAGATCCAGGAATTACAGAATTCGAGTTTAGAGCACATTTAACAGTGTATGAATCCTACGTTGTTAACTTGAAGGAGCCTAGAATGGTAAATGAGTGAAATACATGGCAGAATACACTTGAAATACAGGAATAAACACATTAACCAGGTTTGGAAAGTCTTACACTTCAGTGAAATGTATCAATAAACTCTATAACATAGTTGAGAGACAATGTTCCCGAGCGTTCCAGGTTCATAACAGTGTTTAGGTAGTTGTTTGTAGATGTTCCCAATGTTTCTACCTGAACAAGAAGGCCTAATGTTAGAAACTACAAGAAAACATCAGTAACTCTGGCAAAACGACAATAAATACATGAGAACTAGCATAGAACATGTATAAAACACTTCTCCAACTGAGTTGTTCATGTAGAAAAGGTGTCTTAGATCCAGGAATTACAAAATTCGAGTTTAGAGCACATTTAACAGTGTATGAATCCTACGTTGTTAACTTGAAGGAGCCTAGAATGGTAAATGAGTGAAATACAAGGCAGAATACACTTGAAATAGAGGAATAAACACATTAACCATCTTTGGAAAGTCTTACAAATTCAGTGAAATGTATCAATAAACTCTATAACATAGTTGAGAGACAATGTTCCCGAGCGTTCCAGGTTCATAAGAGTGTTTAGGTAGTTGTTTGTAGATGTTCCCAATGTTTCTACCTGAACAAGAAGGCCTAATGTTAGAAACTACAAGAAAACATCAGTAACTCTGGCAAAACGACAATAAATACATGAGAACTAGCATAGAACATGTATAAAACACTTCTCCAACTGAGTTGTTCATGTAGAAAAGGTGTCTTAGATCCAGGAATTACAGAATTCGAGTTTAGAGCACATTTAACAGTGTATGAATCCTACGTTGTTAACTTGAAGGAGCCTAGAATGGTAAATGAGTGAAATACATGGCAGAATACACTTGAAATACAGGAATAAACACATTAACCAGGTTTGGAAAGTCTTACACTTCAGTGAAATGTATCAATAAACTCTATAACATAGTTGAGAGACAATGTTCCCGAGCGTTCCAGGTTCATAACAGTGTTTAGGTAGTTGTTTGTAGATGTTCCCAATGTTTCTACCTGAACAAGAAGGTCTAATGTTAGAAACTACAAGAAAACATCAGTAACTCTGGCAAAACGACAATAAATACATGAGAACTAGCATAGAACATGTATAAAACACTTCTCCAACTGAGTTGTTCATGTAGAAAAGGTGTCTTAGATCCAGGAATTACAGAATTCGAGTTTAGAGCACATTTAACAGTGTATGAATCCTACGTTGTTAACTTGAAGGAGCCTAGAATGGTAAATGAGTGAAATACAAGGCAGAATACACTTGAAATAGAGGAATAAACACATTAACCAGCTTTGGAAAGTCTTACACTTCAGTGAAATGTATCAATAAACTCTATAACATAGTTGAGAGACAATGTTCCCGAGCGTTCCAGGTTCATAACAGTGTTTAGGTAGTTGTTTGTAGATGTTCCCAATGTTTCTACCTGAACAAGAAGGCCTAATGTTAGAAACTACAAGAAAACATCAGTAACTCTGGCAAAACGACAATAAATACATGAGAACTAGCATAGAACATGTATAAAACACTTCTCCAACTGAGTTGTTCATGTAGAAAAGGTGTATTAGATCCAGGAATTACAGAATTCGAGTTTAGAGCACATTTAACAGTGTATGAATCCTACGTTTTTAACTTGAAGGAGCCTAGAATGGTAAATGAGTGAAATACAAGGCAGAATACACTTGAAATTAGGAATAAACACATTAACCAGCTTTGGAAAGTCTTACACTTCAGTGCAATGTATCAATAAACTCTATAACATAGTTGAGAGACAATGTTCCCGGGCGTTCCAGGTTCATAACAGTGTTTAGGTAGTTGTTTGTAGATGTTCCCAATGTTTCTACCTGAACAAGAAGGCCTAATGTTAGAAACTACAAGAAAACATCAGTAACTCTGGCAAAACGACAATAAATACATGAGAACTAGCATAGAACATGTATAAAACACTTCTCCAACTGAGTTGTTCATGTAGAAAAGGTGTCTTAGATCCAGGAATTACAGAATTCGAGTTTAGAGCACATTTAACAGTGTATGAATCCTACGTTGTTAACTTGAAGGAGCCTAGAATGGTAAATGAGTGAAATACATGGCAGAATACACTTGAAATACAGGAATAAACACATTAACCAGGTTTGGAAAGTCTTACACTTCAGTGAAATGTATCAATAAACTCTATAACATAGTTGAGAGACAATGTTCCCGAGCGTTCCAGGTTCATAACAGTGTTTAGGTAGTTGTTTGTAGATGTTCCCAATGTTTCTACCTGAACAAGAAGGCCTAATGTTAGAAACTACAAGAAAACATCAGTAACTCTGGCAAAACGACAATAAATACATGAGAACTAGCATAGAACATGTATAAAACACTTCTCCAACTGAGTTGTTCATGTAGAAAAGGTGTCTTAGATCCAGGAATTACAAAATTCGAGTTTAGAGCACATTTAACAGTGTATGAATCCTACGTTGTTAACTTGAAGGAGCCTAGAATGGTAAATGAGTGAAATACAAGGCAGAATACACTTGAAATAGAGGAATAAACACATTAACCATCTTTGGAAAGTCTTACAAATTCAGTGAAATGTATCAATAAACTCTATAACATAGTTGAGAGACAATGTTCCCGAGCGTTCCAGGTTCATAACAGTGTTTAGGTAGTTGTTTGTAGATGTTCCCAATGTTTCTACCTGAACAAGAAGGCCTAATGTTAGAAACTACAAGAAAACATCAGTAACTCTGGCAAAACGACAATAAGTCCATGAGAACTAGCATAGAACATGTATAAAACACTTCTCCAACTGAGTTGTTCATGTAGAAAAGGTGTCTTAGATCCAGGAATTACAGAATTCGAGTTTAGAGCACATTTAACAGTGTATGAATCCTACGTTGTTAAATTGAATGAGCCTAGAATGGTAAATGAGTGAAATACATGGCAGAATACACTTGAAATACAGGAATAAACACATTAACCAGCTTTGGAAAGTCTTACACTTCAGTGAAATGTATCAATAAACTCTATAACATAGTTGAGAGACAATGTTCCCGAGCGTTCCAGGTTCATAACAGTGTTTAGGTAGTTGTTTGTAGATGTTCCCAATGTTTCTACCTGAACAAGAAGGCCTAACGTTAGAAACTACAAGAAAACATCAGTAACTCTGGCAAAACGACAATAAATACATGAGAACTAGCATAGAACATGTATAAAACACTTCTCCAACTGAGTTGTTCATGTAGAAAAGGTGTCTTAGATCCAGGAATTACCAATTTCGAGTTTAGAGCACATTTAACAGTGTATGAATCCTACGTTTTTAACTTGAAGGAGCCTAGAATGGTAAATGAGTGAAATACATGGCAGAATACACTTGAAATACAGGAATAAACACATTAACCAGGTTTGGAAAGTCTTACACTTCAGTGAAATGTATCAATAAACTCTATAACATAGTTGAGAGACAATGTTCCCGAGCGTTCCAGGTTCATAACAGTGTTTAGGTAGTTGTTTGTAGATGTTCCCAATGTTTCTACCTGAACAAGAAGGCCTAATGTTAGAAACTACAAGAAAACATCAGTAACTCTGGCAAAACGACAATAAATACATGAGAACTAGCATAGAACATGTATAAAACACTTCTCCAACTGAGTTGTTCATGTAGAAAAGGTGTCTTAGATCCAGGAATTACAAAATTCGAGTTTAGAGCACATTTAACAGTGTATGAATCCTACGTTGTTAACTTGAAGGAGCCTAGAATGGTAAATGAGTGAAATACAAGGCAGAATACACTTGAAATAGAGGAATAAACACATTAACCATCTTTGGAAAGTCTTACAAATTCAGTGAAATGTATCAATAAACTCTATAACATAGTTGAGAGACAATGTTCCCGAGCGTTCCAGGTTCATAAGAGTGTTTAGGTAGTTGTTTGTAGATGTTCCCAATGTTTCTACCTGAACAAGAAGGCCTAATGTTAGAAACTACAAGAAAACATCAGTAACTCTGGCAAAACGACAATAAATACATGAGAACTAGCATAGAACATGTATAAAACACTTCTCCAACTGAGTTGTTCATGTAGAAAAGGTGTCTTAGATCCAGGAATTACAGAATTCGAGTTTAGAGCACATTTAACAGTGTCTGAATCCTACGTTGTTAACTTGAAGGAGCCTAGAATGGTAAATGAGTGAAATACAAGGCAGAATACACTTGAAATAGAGGAATAAACACATTAACCAGCTTTGGAAAGTCTTACACTTCAGTGAAATGTATCAATAAACTCTATAACATAGTTGAGAGACAATGTTCCCGAGCGTTCCAGGTTCATAACAGTGTTTAGGTAGTTGTTTGTAGATGTTCCCAATGTTTCTACCTGAACAAGAAGGCCTAATGTTAGAAACTACAAGAAAACATCAGTAACTCTGGCAAAACGACAATAAATACATGAGAACTAGCATAGAACATGTATAAAACACTTCTCCAACTGAGTTGTTCATGTAGAAAAGGTATCTTAGATCAAGGAATTACAGAATTCGAGTTTAGAGCACATTTAACAGTGTATGAATCCTACGTTGTTAACTTGAAGGAGCCTAGAATGGTGAATGAGTGAAATACAAGGCAGAATACACTTGAAATAGAGGAATAAACACATTAACCAGCTTTGGAAAGTCTTACACTTCAGTGAAATGTATCAATAAACTCTATAACATAGTTGAGAGACAATGTTCCCGAGCGTTCCAGGTTCATAACAGTGTTTAGGTAGTTGTTTGTAGATGTTCCCAATGTTTCTACCTGAACAAGAAGGCCTAATGTTAGAAACTACAAGAAAACATCAGTAACTCTGGCAAAACGACAATAAATCCATGAGAACTAGCATAGAACATGTATAAAACACTTCTCCAACTGAGTTGTTCATGTAGAAAAGGTGTCTTAGATCCAGGAATTACAGAATTCGAGTTTAGAGCACATTTAACAGTGTATGAATCCTACGTTGTTAAATTGAATGAGCCTAGAATGGTAAATGAGTGAAATACATGGCAGAATACACTTGAAATACAGGAATAAACACATTAACCAGCTTTGGAAAGTCTTACACTTCAGTGAAATGTATCAATAAACTCTATAACATAGTTGAGAGACAATGTTCCCGAGCGTTCCAGTTTCATAACAGTGTTTAGGTAGTTGTTTGTAGATGTTCCCAATGTTTCTACCTGAACAAGAAGGCCTAACGTTAGAAACTACAAGAAAACATCAGTAACTCTGGCAAAACGACAATAAATACATGAGAACTAGCATAGAACATGTATAAAACACTTCTCCAACTGAGTTGTTCATGTAGAAAAGGTGTCTTAGATCCAGGAATTACCGAATTCGAGTTTAGAGCACATTTAACAGTGTATGAATCCTATGTTGTTAACTTGAAGGAGCCTAGAATGGTAAATGATTGAAATACAAGGCAGAATACACTTGAAATAGAGGAATAAACACATTAACCAGCTTTGGAAAGTCTTACACTTCAGTGAAATGTATCAATAAACTCTATAACATAGTTGAGAGACAATGTTCCCGAGCGTTCCAGGTTCATAACAGTGTTTAGGTAGTTGTTTGTAGATGTTCCCAATGTTTCTACATGAACAAGAAGGCCTAATGTTAGAAACTACAAGAAAACATCAGTAACTCTGGCAAAACGACAATAAATACATGAGAAACTAGCATAGAACATGTATAAAACACTTCTCCAACTGAGTTGTTCATGTAGAAAAGGTATCTTAGATCCAGGAATTACAGAATTCGAGTTTAGAGCACATTTAACAGTGTATGAATTCTACATTGTTATCTTGAAGGAGCCTAGAATGGTAAATGAATGAAATACAAGGCAGAATACACTTCAAATAGAGGAATGAACACATTAACAAGCTTTGGAAAGTCTTACACTTCAGTGAAATGTATCATTAAACTCTATAACATAGTTGAGAGACAATGTTCCCGAGCTTTCCAGTTCATAACCGTGTTTAGGTAGTTGTTTGTAGATGTTCCCAATGTTTCTACCTGAACAAGAAGGCCTAATGTTAGAAACTACAAGAAAACATCAGTAACTCTGGCAAAACGACAATAAATACATGAAAACTAGCATAGAACTTGTATAAAACTCTTCTCCAACTGAGTTGTTCATGTAGAAAAGGTATCTTAGATCCAGGAATTACAGAATCCGAGTTTAGAGCACATTTAACAGTGTATGAATTCTATGTTGTTAACTTGAAGGAGCGTAGAATGGTAAATGAGTGAAATACAAGGCAGAATACACTTGAAATAGAGGAATAAACACATTTACCAGCTTTGGAAAGTCTTACACTTCAGTGAAATGTATCATTAAACTCTATAACATAGTTGAGGGACAATGTTCCTGAGCTTTCCAGGTTCATAACCGTGTTTAGGTAGTTGTTTGTAGATGTTCCCAATGTTTCTTCCTGAACAAGAAGGCCTAATGTTAGAAACTACAAGAAAACATCAGTAACTCTGGCAAAACGACAATAAATACATGAGAACTAGCATAGAACATGTATAAAAACACTTCGCCAACTGAGTTCTTCATGTAGAAAAGGTATCTTAGATCCAGGAATTACAGATTCGAGTTTAGAGCACATTTAACAGTGTATGAATCCTACGTTGTTATCTTGAAGGAGCGTAGAATGGTAAATGAGTGAAATACAAGGCAGAATACACTTGAAATAGAGGAATAAACACATTTACCAGCTTTGGAAAGTCTTACACTTCAGTGAAATGTATCATTAAACTCTATAACGTAGTTGAGAGACAATGTTCCCGAGCTTTCCAGGTTCATAACCGTGTTTAGGTAGTTGTTTGTAGATGTTCCCAATGTTTCTTCCTGAACAAGAAGGCCTAATGTTAGAAACTACAAGAAAACATCAGTAACTCTGGCAAACGACAATAAATACATGAGAACTAGCATAGAACATGTATAAAACACTTCTCCAACTGAGTTGTTCATGTAGAAAAAGGTATCTTAGATCCAGGAATTACAGAATTCGAGTTTAGAGCACATTTTAACAGTGTATGAATCCTACGTTGTTAACTTGAAGAGCCTAGAATGGTAAATGAATGAAATACAAGGCAGAATACACTTGAAATAGAGGAATGAACACATTAACCAGCTTTGGAAAGTCTTACACTTCAGTGAAATGTATCATTAAACTCTATAACATAGTTGAGAGACAATGTTCCCGAGCTTTCCAGGTTCATAACCGTGTTTAGGTAGTTGTTTGTAGATGTTCCCCAATGTTTCTACCTGAACAAGAAGGCCTAATGTTAGAAACTACAAGAAAACATCAGTAACTCTGGCAAAACGACAATAAATACATGAGAACTAGCATAGAACATGTATAAAACACTTCTCCAACTGAGTTGTTCATGTAGAAAAGGTATCTTAGATCCAGGAATAACATAATTCGAGTTTAGAGCACATTTAACAGTGTATCAATCCTACGTTGTTAACTTGAACGAGCCTTGAATGGTAAATGAATGAAATACAAGGCAGAATACACTTGAAATAGAGGAATGAACACATTAACCAGCTTTGGAAAGTCTTACACTTCAGTGAAATGTATCATTAAACTCTATAACATAGTTGAGAGACAATGTTCCCGAGCTTTCCAGGTTCATAACCGTGTTTAGGTAGTTGTTTGTAGATGTTCCCAATGTTTCTACCTGGAACAAGAAGGCGTAATGTTAGAACCTACAAGAAAACATCAGTAACTCTGGCAAAACGACAATAAATACCATGAGAACTAGCATAGAACATGTATAACCACTTTTCCAACTGAGTTGTTCATGTAGAAAAGGTATCTTAGATCCAGGAATTACAGAATTCGAGTTTAGAGCACATTTAACAGTGTTTGAATCCTACGTTGTTAACTTGAAGGAGCCTAGAATGGTAAATGAATGAAATACAAGGCAGAATACACTTGAAATAGAGGAATGAACACATTAACCAGCTTTGGAAAGTCTTACAATTCAGTGAAATGTATCATTAAACTCTATAACATAGTTGAGAGACAATGTTCCCGAGCTTTCCAGGTTCATAACCGTGTTTAGGTAGTTGTTTGTAGATGTTCCCAATGTTTCTACCTGAACAAGAAGGCCTAATGTTAGAAACTACAAGAAAACATCAGTAACTCTGGCAAAACGACAATAAATACATGAGAACTAGCATAGAACATGTATAAAACACTTCTCCAACTGAGTTGTTCATGTAGAAAAGGTATCTTAGATCCAGGAATAACATAATTCGAGTTTAGAGCACATTTAACAGTGTATCAATCCTACGTTGTTAACTTGAACGAGCCTAGAATGGTAAATGAATGAAATACAAGGCAGAATACACTTGAAATAGAGGAATGAACACATTAACCAGCTTTGGAAAGTCTTACACTTCAGTGAAATGTATCATTAAACTCTATAAAGGTTGAGAGACAATGTTCCCGAGCTTTCCAGGTTCATAACCGTGTTTAAAGTAGTTGTTTGTAGATGTTCCCAATGTTTCTACCTGAACAAGAAGGCCTAATGTTAGAACCTACAAGAAAACATCAGTAACTCTGGCAAAACGACAATAAATACATGAGAACTAGCATAGAACATGTATAAACCACTTTTCGAACTGAGTTGTTCATGTAGAAAAGGTATCTTAGATCCAGGAATTACAGAATTCGAGTTTAGAGCACATTTAACAGTGTTTGAATCCTACGTTGTTAACTTGAAGGAGCCTAGAATGGTAAATGAATGAAATACAAGGCAGAATACACTTGAAATAGAGGAATGAACACATTAACCAGCTTTGGAAAGTCTTACAATTCAGTGAAATGTATCATTAAACTCTATAACATAGTTGAGAGACAATGTTCCCGAGCTTTCCAGGTTCATAACCGTGTTTAGGTAGTTGTTTGTAGATGTTCCCAATGTTTCTACCTGAACAAGAAGGCCTAATGTTAGAAACTACAAGAAAACATCAGTAACTCTGGCAAAACGACAATAAATACATG
>CAVNZX010000005.1:0-56000 GCA_963693515.1 Pipistrellus nathusii
ATGTTATAGAGTTTATTGATACATTTCACTGAAGTGTAAGACTTTCCAAAGCTGGTTAATGTGTTTATTCCTCTATTTCAAGTGTATTCTGCCTTGTATTTCACTCATTTACCATTCTAAGCTCCTTCAAGTTAACAACGTAGGATTCATACACTGTTAAATGTGCTCTAAACTCGAATTCTGTAATTCCTGGATCTAAGATACCGTTTCTACATGAACAACTCAGTTGGAGAAGTGTTTTATACATGTTCTATGCTAGTTCTCATGTATTTATTGTCGTTTTGCCAGAGTTACTGATGTTTTCTTGTAGTTTCTAACATTAGGCCTTCTTGTTCAGGTAGAAACATTGGGAACATCTACAAACAACTACCTAAACACTGTTATGAACCTGGAACACTCGGGAACATTGTCTCTCAACTATGTTATAGAGTTTATTGATACATTTCACTGAAGTGTAAGACATTCCAAAGCTGGTTAATGTGTTTATTCCTCTATTTCAAGTGTATTCTGCCTTGTATTTCACTCATTTACCATTCTAGGCTCCTTCAAGTTAACAACGTAGGATTCATACACTGTTAAATGTGCTCTAAACTCGAATTCTGTAATTCCTGGATCTAAGATACCGTTTCTACATGAACAACTCAGTTGCAGAAGTGTTTTATACATGTTCTATGCTAGTTCTCATGTATTTATTGTCGTTTTGCCAGAGTTACTGATGTTTTCTTCTAGTTTCTAACATTAGGCCTTCTTGTTCAGGTAGAAACATTGGGAACATCTACAAACAACTACCTAAACACTGTTATGAACCTGGAACGCTCGGGAACATTGTCTCTCAACTATGTTATAGAGTTTATTGATACATTTCACTGAAGTGTAAGACTTTCCAAAGCTGGTTAATGTGTTTATTCCTCTATTTCAAGTGTATTCTGCCTTGTATTTCACTCATTTACCATTCTAGGCTCCTTCAAGTTAACAACGTAGGATTCATACACTGTTAAATGTGTTCTAAACTCGAATTCTCTAATTCCTGGATCTAAGATACCGTTTCTACATGAACAACTGAGTTGGAGAAGTGTTTTATACATGTTCTATGCTAGTTCTCATGTATTTATTGTCGTTTTGCCAGAGTTACTGATGTTTTCTTCTAGTTTCTAACATTAGGCCTTCTTGTTCAGGTAGAAACATTGGGAACATCTACAAACAACTACCTAAACACTGTTATGAACCTGGAACGCTCGGGAACATTGTCTCTCAACTATGTTATAGAGTTTATTGATACATTTCACTGAAGTGTAAGACTTTCCAAAGCTGGTTAATGTGTTTATTCCTCTATTTCAAGTGTATTCTGCCTTTTATTTCACTCATTTACCATTCTAAGCTCCTTCAAGTTAACAACGTAGGATTCATACACTGTTAAATGTGCTCTAAACTCGAATTCTGTAATTCCTGGATCTAAGATACCGTTTCTACATGAACAACTCAGTTGGAGAAGTGTTTTATACATGTTCTATGCTAGTTCTCATGTATTTATTGTCGTTTTGCCAGAGTTACTGATGTTTTCTTGTAGTTTCTAACATTAGGCCTTCTTGTTCAGGTAGAAACATTGGGAACATCTACAAACAACTACCTAAACACTGTTATGAACCTGGAACACTCGGGAACATTGTCTCTCAACTATGTTATAGAGTTTATTGATACATTTCACTGAAGTGTAAGACATTCCAAAGCTGGTTAATGTGTTTATTCCTCTATTTCAAGTGTATTCTGCCTTGTATTTCACTCATTTACCATTCTAGGCTCCTTCAAGTTAACAACGTAGGATTCATACACTGTTAAATGTGCTCTAAACTCGAATTCTGTAATTCCTGGATCTAAGACACCATTTCTACATGAACAACTCAGTTGGAGAAGTGTTTTATACATGTTCTATGCTAGTTCTCATGTATTTATTGTCGTTTTGCCAGAGTTACTGATGTTTTCTTGTAGTTTCTAACATTAGGCCTTCTTGTTCAGGTATCAACATTGGGAACATGAAAAACAACTACCTAAACACTGTGATGACCCTGAAACGCTCGGGAACATTGTCTCTCAACTATGTTATAGAGTTTAATGATACATTTCACTGAAGTGTAAGACTTTCCAAAGCTGGTTAATGTGTTTATTCCTCTATTTCAAGTGTATTCTGCCTTGTATTTCACTCATTTACCATTCTAGGCTCCTTCAAGTTAACAACGTAGGATTCATACACTGTTAAATGTGTTCTAAACTCGAATTCTCTAATTCCTGGATCTAAGATACCGTTTCTACATGAACAACTCAGTTGGAGAAGTGTTTTATACATGTTCTATGCTAGTTCTCATGTATTTATTGTCGTTTTGCCAGAGTTACTGATGTTTTCTTGTAGTTTCTAACATTAGGCCTTCTTGTTCAGGTAGAAACATTGGGAACATCTACAAACAACTACCTAAACACTGTTATGAACCTGGAACGCTCGGGAACATTGTCTCTCAACTATGTTATAGAGTTTATTGATACATTTCACTGAAGTGTAAGACTTTCCAAAGCTGGTTAATGTGTTTATTCCTCTATTTCAAGTGTATTCTGCCTTGTATTTCACTCATTTACCATTCTAAGCTCCTTCAAGTTAACAACGTAGGATTCATACACTGTTAAATGTGCTCTAAACTCGAATTCTGTAATTCCTGGATCTAAGATACCGTTTCTACATGAACAACTCAGTTGGAGAAGTGTTTTATACATGTTCTATGCTAGTTCTCATGTATTTATTGTCGTTTTGCCAGAGTTACTGATGTTTTCTTGTAGTTTCTAACATTAGGCCTTCTTGTTCAGGTAGAAACATTGGGAACATGAACAAACAACTATCTAAACACTGTTATGAACCTGGAACGCTCGGGAACATTGTCTCTCAACTATGTTATAGAGTTTATTGATACATTACACTGAAGTGTAAGACTTTCCAAAGCTGCTTAATGTGTTTATTCCTCTATTTCAAGTGTATTCTGCCTTGTATTTCACTCATTTACCATTCTAGGCTCCTTCAAGTTAACAACGTAGGATGCATACACTGTTAAATGTGCTCTAAACTCGAATTCTGTAATTCCTGGATCTAAGACACCTTTTCTACATGAACAACTCAGTTGGAGAAGTGTTTTATACATGTTCTATGCTAGTTCTCATGTATTTATTGTCGTTTTGCCAGAGTTACTGATGTTTTCTTGTAGTTTCTAACATTAGGCCTTCTTGTTCAGGTATAAACATTGAGAACATGAAAAACAACTACCTAAACACTGTGATGACCCTGAAACGCTCGGGAACATTGTCTCTCAACTATGTTATAGAGTTTAATGATACATTTCACTGAAGTGTAAGACTTTCCAAAGCTGGTTAATGTGTTTATTCCTCTATTTCAAGTGTATTCTGCCTTGTATTTCACTCATTTACCATTCCAGGCTCCTTCAAGTTAACAACGTAGGATTCATACACTGTTAAATGTGCTCTAAACTCGAATTCTCTAATTCCTGGATCTAAGATACCGTTTCTACATGAACAACTCAGTTGGAGAAGTGTTTTATACATGTTCTATGCTAGTTCTCATGTATTTATTGTCGTTTTGCCAGAGTTACTGATGTTTTCTTGTAGTTTCTAACATTAGGCCTTCTTGTTCAGGTAGAAACATTGGGAACATCTACAAACAACTACCTAAACACTGTTATGAACCTGGAACGCTCGGGAACATTGTCTCTCAACTATGTTATAGAGTTTATTGATACATTTCACTGAAGTGTAAGACTTTCCAAAGCTGGTTAATGTGTTTATTCCGCTATTTCAAGTGTATTCTGCCTTGTATTTCACTCATTTACCATTCTAAGCTCCTTCAAGTTAACAACGTAGGATTCATACACTGTTAAATGTGCTCTAAACTCGAATTCTGTAATTCCTGGATCTAAGATACCGTTTCTACATGAACAACTCAGTTGGAGAAGTGTTTTATACATGTTCTATGCTAGTTCTCATGTATTTATTGTCGTTTTGCCAGAGTTACTGATGTTTTCTTCTAGTTTCTAACATTAGGCCTTCTTGTTCAGGTAGAAACATTGGGAACATCTACAAACAACTACCTAAACACTGTTATGAACCTGGAACGCTCGGGAACATTGTCTCTCAACTATGTTATAGAGTTTATTGATACATTTCACTGAAGTGTAAGACTTTCCAAAGCTGGTTAATGTGTTTATTCCTCTATTTCAAGTGTATTCTGCCTTGTATTTCACTCATTTACCATTCTAAGCTCCTTCAAGTTAACAACGTAGGATTCATACACTGTTAAATGTGCTCTAAACTCGAATTCTGTAATTCCTGGATCTAAGATACCGTTTCTACATGAACAACTCAGTTGGAGAAGTGTTTTATACATGTTCTATGCTAGTTCTCATGTATTTATTGTCGTTTTGCCAGAGTTACTGATGTTTTCTTGTAGTTTCTAACATTAGGCCTTCTTGTTCAGGTAGAAACATTGGGAACATCTACAAACAACTACCTAAACACTGTTATGAACCTGGAACACTCGGGAACATTGTCTCTCAACTATGTTATAGAGTTTATTGATACATTTCACTGAAGTGTAAGACATTCCAAAGCTGGTTAATGTGTTTATTCCTCTATTTCAAGTGTATTCTGCCTTGTATTTCACTCATTTACCATTCTAGGCTCCTTCAAGTTAACAACGTAGGATTCATACACTGTTAAATGTGCTCTAAACTCGAATTCTGTAATTCCTGGATCTAAGATACCGTTTCTACATGAACAACTCAGTTGCAGAAGTGTTTTATACATGTTCTATGCTAGTTCTCATGTATTTATTGTCGTTTTGCCAGAGTTACTGATGTTTTCTTCTAGTTTCTAACATTAGGCCTTCTTGTTCAGGTAGAAACATTGGGAACATCTACAAACAACTACCTAAACACTGTTATGAACCTGGAACGCTCGGGAACATTGTCTCTCAACTATGTTATAGAGTTTATTGATACATTTCACTGAAGTGTAAGACTTTCCAAAGCTGGTTAATGTGTTTATTCCTCTATTTCAAGTGTATTCTGCCTTGTATTTCACTCATTTACCATTCTAGGCTCCTTCAAGTTAACAACGTAGGATTCATACACTGTTAAATGTGTTCTAAACTCGAATTCTCTAATTCCTGGATCTAAGATACCGTTTCTACATGAACAACTCAGTTGGAGAAGTGTTTTATACATGTTCTATGCTAGTTCTCATGTATTTATTGTCGTTTTGCCAGAGTTACTGATGTTTTCTTCTAGTTTCTAACATTAGGCCTTCTTGTTCAGGTAGAAACATTGGGAACATCTACAAACAACTACCTAAACACTGTTATGAACCTGGAACGCTCGGGAACATTGTCTCTCAACTATGTTATAGAGTTTATTGATACATTTCACTGAAGTGTAAGACTTTCCAAAGCTGGTTAATGTGTTTATTCCTCTATTTCAAGTGTATTCTGCCTTTTATTTCACTCATTTACCATTCTAAGCTCCTTCAAGTTAACAACGTAGGATTCATACACTGTTAAATGTGCTCTAAACTCGAATTCTGTAATTCCTGGATCTAAGATACCGTTTCTACATGAACAACTCAGTTGGAGAAGTGTTTTATACATGTTCTATGCTAGTTCTCATGTATTTATTGTCGTTTTGCCAGAGTTACTGATGTTTTCTTGTAGTTTCTAACATTAGGCCTTCTTGTTCAGGTAGAAACATTGGGAACATCTACAAACAACTACCTAAACACTGTTATGAACCTGGAACACTCGGGAACATTGTCTCTCAACTATGTTATAGAGTTTATTGATACATTTCACTGAAGTGTAAGACATTCCAAAGCTGGTTAATGTGTTTATTCCTCTATTTCAAGTGTATTCTGCCTTGTATTTCACTCATTTACCATTCTAGGCTCCTTCAAGTTAACAACGTAGGATTCATACACTGTTAAATGTGCTCTAAACTCGAATTCTGTAATTCCTGGATCTAAGACACCATTTCTACATGAACAACTCAGTTGGAGAAGTGTTTTATACATGTTCTATGCTAGTTCTCATGTATTTATTGTCGTTTTGCCAGAGTTACTGATGTTTTCTTGTAGTTTCTAACATTAGGCCTTCTTGTTCAGGTATCAACATTGGGAACATGAAAAACAACTACCTAAACACTGTGATGACCTGAAACGCTCGGGAACATTGTCTCTCAACTATGTTATAGAGTTTAATGATACATTTCACTGAAGTGTAAGACTTTCCAAAGCTGGTTAATGTGTTTATTCCTCTATTTCAAGTGTATTCTGCCTTGTATTTCACTCATTTACCATTCTAGGCTCCTTCAAGTTAACAACGTAGGATTCATACACTGTTAAATGTGTTCTAAACTCGAATTCTCTAATTCCTGGATCTAAGATACCGTTTCTACATGAACAACTCAGTTGGAGAAGTGTTTTATACATGTTCTATGCTAGTTCTCATGTATTTATTGTCGTTTTGCCAGAGTTACTGATGTTTTCTTGTAGTTTCTAACATTAGGCCTTCTTGTTCAGGTAGAAACATTGGGAACATCTACAAACAACTACCTAAACACTGTTATGAACCTGGAACGCTCGGGAACATTGTCTCTCAACTATGTTATAGAGTTTATTGATACATTTCACTGAAGTGTAAGACTTTCCAAAGCTGGTTAATGTGTTTATTCCTCTATTTCAAGTGTATTCTGCCTTGTATTTCACTCATTTACCATTCTAAGCTCCTTCAAGTTAACAACGTAGGATTCATACACTGTTAAATGTGCTCTAAACTCGAATTCTGTAATTCCTGGATCTAAGATACCGTTTCTACATGAACAACTCAGTTGGAGAAGTGTTTTATACATGTTCTATGCTAGTTCTCATGTATTTATTGTCGTTTTGCCAGAGTTACTGATGTTTTCTTGTAGTTTCTAACATTAGGCCTTCTTGTTCAGGTAGAAACATTGGGAACATGAACAAACAACTATCTAAACACTGTTATGAACCTGGAACGCTCGGGAACATTGTCTCTCAACTATGTTATAGAGTTTATTGATACATTACACTGAAGTGTAAGACTTTCCAAAGCTGCTTAATGTGTTTATTCCTCTATTTCAAGTGTATTCTGCCTTGTATTTCACTCATTTACCATTCTAGGCTCCTTCAAGTTAACAACGTAGGATGCATACACTGTTAAATGTGCTCTAAACTCGAATTCTGTAATTCCTGGATCTAAGACACCTTTTCTACATGAACAACTCAGTTGGAGAAGTGTTTTATACATGTTCTATGCTAGTTCTCATGTATTTATTGTCGTTTTGCCAGAGTTACTGATGTTTTCTTGTAGTTTCTAACATTAGGCCTTCTTGTTCAGGTATAAACATTGAGAACATGAAAAACAACTACCTAAACACTGTGATGACCCTGAAACGCTCGGGAACATTGTCTCTCAACTATGTTATAGAGTTTAATGATACATTTCACTGAAGTGTAAGACTTTCCAAAGCTGGTTAATGTGTTTATTCCTCTATTTCAAGTGTATTCTGCCTTGTATTTCACTCATTTACCATTCCAGGCTCCTTCAAGTTAACAACGTAGGATTCATACACTGTTAAATGTGCTCTAAACTCGAATTCTCTAATTCCTGGATCTAAGATACCGTTTCTACATGAACAACTCAGTTGGAGAAGTGTTTTATACATGTTCTATGCTAGTTCTCATGTATTTATTGTCGTTTTGCCAGAGTTACTGATGTTTTCTTGTAGTTTCTAACATTAGGCCTTCTTGTTCAGGTAGAAACATTGGGAACATCTACAAACAACTACCTAAACACTGTTATGAACCTGGAACGCTCGGGAACATTGTCTCTCAACTATGTTATAGAGTTTATTGATACATTTCACTGAAGTGTAAGACTTTCCAAAGCTGGTTAATGTGTTTATTCCGCTATTTCAAGTGTATTCTGCCTTGTATTTCACTCATTTACCATTCTAAGCTCCTTCAAGTTAACAACGTAGGATTCATACACTGTTAAATGTGCTCTAAACTCTAATTCTGTAATTCCTGGATCTAAGATACCGTTTCTACATGAACAACTCAGTTGGAGAAGTGTTTTATACATGTTCTATGCTAGTTCTCATGTATTTATTGTCGTTTTGCCAGAGTTACTGATGTTTTCTTGTAGTTTCTAACATTAGGCCTTCTTGTTCAGGTAGAAACATTGGGAACATGAACAAACATCTATCTAAACACTGTTATGAACCTGGAACCCTCGGGAACATTGTCTCTCAACTATGTTATAGAGTTTAATGATACATTTCACTGAAGTGTAAGACTTTCCAAAGCTGGTTAATGTGTTTATTCCTCTATTTCAAGTGTATTCTGCCTTGTATTTCACTCATTTACCATTCTAGGCTCCTTCAAGTTAACAACGTAGGATTCATACACTGTTAAATGTGCTCTAAACTCGAGTTCTGTAATTCCTGGATCTAAGATACCTTTTCTACATGAACAACTCAGTTGGAGAAGTGTTTTATACATGTTCTATGCTAGTTCTCATGTATTTATTGTCGTTTTGCCAGAGTTACTGATGTTTTCTTGTAGTTTCTAACATTAGGCCTTCTTGTTCAGGTAGAAACATTGGGAACATCTACAAACAACTACCTAAACACTGTTATGAACCTGGAAAACTTGGGAACATTGTCTCTCAACTATGTTATAGAGTTTATTGATACATTTCACTGAAGTGTAAGACATTCCAAAGCTGGTTAATGTGTTTATTCCTCTATTTCAAGTGTATTCTGCCTTGTATTTCACTCATTTACCATTCTAGTCTCCTTCAAGTTAACAACGTAGGATTCATACACTGTTAAATGTGCTCTAAACTCGAATTCTGTAATTCCTGGATCTAAGACACCTTTTCTACATTCACAACTCAGTTGGAGAAGTGTTTTATACATGTTCTATGCTAGTTCTCATGTATTTATTGTCGTTTTGCCAGAGTTACTGATGTTTTCTTGTAGTTTCTAACATTAGGCCTTCTGGTTCAGGTAGAAACATTGGGAACATCTACAAACAACTACCTAAACACTGTTATGAACCTGGAACACTCGGGAACATTGTCTCTCAACTATGTTATAGAGTTTATTGATACATTTCACTGAAGTGTAAGACTTTACAAAGCTGGTTAATGTGTTTATTCCTCTATTTCAAGTGTATTCTGCCTTGTATTTCACTCATTTACCATTCTAGGCTCCTCCAAGTTAACAACATAGGATTCATACACTATTTAATGTGCTCTAAACTCGAAATCTGGAATTCCTGGATCTAAGATACCTTTTCTACATGAACAACTCAGTTGGAGAAGTGTTTTATACATGTTCTATGCTAGTTCTCATGTATTTATTGTCGTTTTGCCAGATTTACTGATGTGTTCTTGTAGTTTCTAACATTAGGCCTTCTTGTTCAGGTAGAAACATTGGGAACATCTACAAACAACTACCTAAACATTGTTATGAACCTGGAACGCTCGGGAACATTGTCTCTCAACTATGTTATAGAGTGTATTGATACATTGCACTGAAGTGTAAGGCTTTCCAAAGCAGGTTAATGTGTTTATTCCTCTATTTCAAGTGTATTCTGCCTTGTATTTCACACATTTTCCATTCTAGGCTCCTCAAGCTAACAACGTAGGATTCATACACTATTTAATGTGCTCTAAACTCGAAATCTGGAATTCCTGGATCTAAGACACCTTTTCTACATGAACAACTCAGTTGGAGAAGTGTTTTATACATGTTCTATGCTAGTTCTCATGTATTTATTGTCGTTTTGCCAGAGTTACTGATGTTTTCTTGTAGTTTCTAACATTAGGCCTTCTTGTTCAGGTAGAAACATTGGGAACATCTACAAAAAACTACCTAAACACTGTTATGAACCTGGAACGCTCGGGAACATTGTCTCTCAACTATGTTATAGAGTTTATTGATACATTTCACTGAAGTGTAAGACTTTCCAAAGCTGTTTAATGTGTTTATTCCTCTATCAAGTGTATTCTGCCTTGTATTTCACTCATTTACCATTCTAGGCTCCTTCAAGTTAACAACGTAGGATTCATACACCGTTAAATGTGCTCTAAACTCGAATTCTGTAATTTCTGGATCTAAGACAACTTTTCTACATGAACAACTCAGTTGGAGAAGTGTTTTATACATGTTCTATGCTAGTTCTCATGTATTTATTGTCGTTTTGCCAGAGTTACTGATGTTTTCTTGTAGTTTCTAACATTAGGCCTTCTTGTTCAGGTAGAAACATTGGGAACATGAACAAACAACTACCTAAACACTGTTATGAACCTGGAACCCTCGGGAACATTGTCTCTCAACTATGTTATAGAGTTTAATGTAACATTTCACTGAAGTGTAAGACTTTCCAAATCTGGTTAATGTGTTTATTCCTCTATTTCAAGTGTATTCTGCCTTGTATTTCACTCATTTACCATTCTAGGCTCCTTCAAGTTAACAGCGTAGGATTCATACACTGTTAAATGTGCTCTAAACTCGAATTCTCTAATTCCTGGATCTAAGATACCGTTTATACATGAACAACTCAGTTGGAGAAGTGTTTTATACATGTTCTATGCTAGTTCTCATGTATTTATTGTCGTTTTGCCAGAGTTACTGATGTTTTCTTGTAGTTTCTAACATTAGGCCTTCTTGTTCAGGTAGAAACATTGGGAACATCTACAAACAACTACCTAAACACTGTTATGAACCTGGAACACTCGGGAACATTGTCTCTCAACTATGTTATAGAGTTTAATGATACATTTCACTGAAGTGTAAGACTTTCCAAATCTGGTTAATGTGTTTATTCCTCTATTTCAAGTGTATTCTGCCTTGTATTTCACTCATTTACCATTCTAGGCTCCTTCAAGTTAACAACGTAGGATTCATACACTGTTAAATGTGCTCTAAACTCGAATTCTGTAATTCCTGGATCTAAGATACCTTTTCTACATGAACAACTCAGTTGGAGAAGTGTTTTATACATGTTCTATGCTAGTTCACATGTATTTATTGTCGTTTTGCCAGAGTTACTGATGTTTTCTTGTAGTTTCTAACATTAGGCCTTCTTGTTCAGGTAGAAACATTGGGAACATCTACAAACAACTACCTAAACACTGTTATGAACCTGGAACGCTCGGGAACATTGTCTCTCAACTATGTTATAGAGTTTATTGATACATTACACTGAAGTGTAAGACTTTCCAAAGCTGCTTAATGTGTTTATTCCTCTATTTCAAGTGTATTCTGCCTTGTATTTCACTCATTTACCATTCTAGGCTCCTTCAAGTTAACAACGTAGGATTCATACACTGTTAAATGTGCTCTAAACTCGAATTCTGTAATTCCTGGATCTAAGACCCCTTTTCTACATGAACAACTCAGTTGGAGAAGTGTTTTATACATGTTCTATGCTAGTTCTCATGTATTTATTGTCGTTTTGCCAGAGTTACTGATGTTTTCTTGTAGTTTCTAACATTAGGCCTTCTTGTTCAGGTAGAAACATTGGGAACATGAACAAACAACTACCTAAACACTGTTATGAACCTGGATCCCTCGGGAACATTGTCTCTCAACTATGTTATAGAGTTTAATGTAACATTTCACTGAAGTGTAAGACTTTCCAAATCTGGTTAATGTGTTTATTCCTCTATTTCAAGTGTATTCTGCCTTGTATTTCACTCATTTACCATTCTAGGCTCCTTCAAGTTAACAACGTAGGATGCATACACTGTTAAATGTGCTCTAAACTCGAATTCTGTAATTCCTGGATCTAAGACACCTTTTCTACATGAACAACTCAGTTGGAGAAGTGTTTTATACATGTTCTATGCTAGTTCTCATGTATTTATTGTCGTTTTGCCAGAGTTACTGATGTTTTCTTGTAGTTTCTAACATTAGGCCTTCTTGTTCAGGTATAAACATTGAGAACATGAAAAACAACTACCTAAACACTGTGATGACCCTGAAACGCTCGGGAACATTGTCTCTCAACTATGTTATAGAGTTTAATGATACATTTCACTGAAGTGTAAGACTTTCCAAAGCTGGTTAATGTGTTTATTCCTCTATTTCAAGTGTATTCTGCCTTTATTTCACTCATTTACCATTCCAGGCTCCTTCAAGTTAACAACGTAGGATTCATACACTGTTAAATGTGCTCTAAACTCGAATTCTCTAATTCCTGGATCTAAGATACCGTTTCTACATGAACAACTCAGTTGGAGAAGTGTTTTATACATGTTCTATGCTAGTTCTCATGTATTTATTGTCGTTTTGCCAGAGTTACTGATGTTTTCTTGTAGTTTCTAACATTAGGCCTTCTTGTTCAGGTAGAAACATTGGGAACATCTACAAACAACTACCTAAACACTGTTATGAACCTGGAACCCTCGGGAACATTGTCTCTCAACTATGTTATAGAGTTTAATGATACATTTCACTGAAGTGTAAGACTTTCCAAAGCTGGTTAATGTGTTTATTCCTCTATTTCAAGTGTATTCTGCCTTGTATTTCACTCATTTACCATTCTAGGCTCCTTCAAGTTAACAACGTAGGATTCATACACTGTTAAATGTGCTCTAAACTCGAGTTCTGTAATTCCTGGATCTAAGATACCTTTTCTACATGAACAACTCAGTTGGAGAAGTGTTTTATACATGTTCTATGCTAGTTCTCATGTATTTATTGTCGTTTTGCCAGAGTTACTGATGTTTTCTTGTAGTTTCTAACATTAGGCCTTCTTGTTCAGGTAGAAACATTGGGAACATCTACAAACAACTACCTAAACACTGTTATGAACCTGGAAAACTTGGGAACATTGTCTCTCAACTATGTTATAGAGTTTATTGATACATTTCACTGAAGTGTAAGACATTCCAAAGCTGGTTAATGTGTTTATTCCTCTATTTCAAGTGTATTCTGCCTTGTATTTCACTCATTTACCATTCTAGTCTCCTTCAAGTTAACAACGTAGGATTCATACACTGTTAAATGTGCTCTAAACTCGAATTCTGTAATTCCTGGATCTAAGACACCTTTTCTACATGAACAACTCAGTTGGAGAAGTGTTTTATACATGTTCTATGCTAGTTCTCATGTATTTATTGTCGTTTTGCCAGAGTTACTGATGTTTTCTTGTAGTTTCTAACATTAGGCCTTCTTGTTCAGGTAGAAACATTGGGAACATCTACAAACAACTACCTAAACACTGTTATGAACCTGGAACGCTCGGGAACATTGTCTCTCAACTATGTTATAGAGTTTATTGATACATTTCACTGAAGTGTAAGACATTCCAAAGCTGGTTAATGTGTTTATTCCTCTATTTCAAGTGTATTCTGCCTTGTATTTCACTCATTTACCATTCTAGTCTCCTTCAAGTTAACAACGTAGGATTCATACACTGTTAAATGTGCTCTAAACTCGAATTCTGTAATTCCTGGATCTAAGACACCTTTTCTACATGAACAACTCAGTTGGAGAAGTGTTTTATACATGTTCTATGCTAGTTCTCATGTATTTATTGTCGTTTTGCCAGAGTTACTGATGTTTTCTTGTAGTTTCTAACATTAGGCCTTCTGGTTCAGGTAGAAACATTGGGAACATCTACAAACAACTACCTAAACACTGTTATGAACCTGGAACACTCGGGAACATTGTCTCTCAACTATGTTATAGAGTTTATTGATACATTTCACTGAAGTGTAAGACTTTACAAAGCTGGTTAATGTGTTTATTCCTCTATTTCAAGTGTATTCTGCCTTGTATTTCACTCATTTACCATTCTAGGCTCCTCCAAGTTAACAACGTAGGATTCATACACTATTTAATGTGCTCTAAACTCGAAATCTGGAATTCCTGGATCTAAGATACCTTTTCTACATGAACAACTCAGTTGGAGAAGTGTTTTATACATGTTCTATGCTAGTTCTCATGTATTTATTGTCGTTTTGCCAGAGTTACTGATGTTTTCTTGTAGTTTCTAACATTAGGCCTTCTTGTTCAGGTAGAAACATTGGGAACATCTACAAACAACTACCTAAACATTGTTATGAACCTGGAACGCTCGGGAACATTGTCTCTCAACTATGTTATAGAGTGTATTGATACATTGCACTGAAGTGTAAGGCTTTCCAAAGCAGGTTAATGTGTTTATTCCTCTATTTCAAGTGTATTCTGCCTTGTATTTCACACATTTTCCATTCTAGGCTCCTCAAGCTAACAACGTAGGATTCATACACTATTTAATGTGCTCTAAACTCGAAATCTGGAATTCCTGGATCTAAGACACCTTTTCTACATGAACAACTCAGTTGGAGAAGTGTTTTATACATGTTCTATGCTAGTTCTCATGTATTTATTGTCGTTTTGCCAGAGTTACTGATGTTTTCTTGTAGTTTCTAACATTAGGCCTTCTTGTTCAGGTAGAAACATTGGGAACATGAACAAACAACTACCTAAACACTGTTATGAACCTGGAACCCTCGGGAACATTGTCTCTCAACTATGTTATAGAGTTTAATGTAACATTTCACTGAAGTGTAAGACTTTCCAAATCTGGTTAATGTGTTTATTCCTCTATTTCAAGTGTATTCTGCCTTGTATTTCACTCATTTACCATTCTAGGCTCCTTCAAGTTAACAGCGTAGGATTCATACACTGTTAAATGTGCTCTAAACTCGAATTCTCTAATTCCTGGATCTAAGATACCGTTTATACATGAACAACTCAGTTGGAGAAGTGTTTTATACATGTTCTATGCTAGTTCTCATGTATTTATTGTCGTTTTGCCAGAGTTACTGATGTTTTCTTGTAGTTTCTAACATTAGGCCTTCTTGTTCAGGTAGAAACATTGGGAACATCTACAAACAACTACCTAAACACTGTTATGAACCTGGAAAACTTGGGAACATTGTCTCTCAACTATGTTATAGAGTTTATTGATACATTTCACTGAAGTGTAAGACATTCCAAAGCTGGTTAATGTGTTTATTCCTCTATTTCAAGTGTATTCTGCCTTGTATTTCACTCATTTACCATTCTAGTCTCCTTCAAGTTAACAACGTAGGATTCATACACTGTTAAATGTGCTCTAAACTCGAATTCTGTAATTCCTGGATCTAAGACACCTTTTCTACATGAACAACTCAGTTGGAGAAGTGTTTTATACATGTTCTATGCTAGTTCTCATGTATTTATTGTCGTTTTGCCAGAGTTACTGATGTTTTCTTGTAGTTTCTAACATTAGGCCTTCTGGTTCAGGTAGAAACATTGGGAACATCTACAAACAACTACCTAAACACTGTTATGAACCTGGAACACTCGGGAACATTGTCTCTCAACTATGTTATAGAGTTTATTGATACATTTCACTGAAGTGTAAGACTTTACAAAGCTGGTTAATGTGTTTATTCCTCTATTTCAAGTGTATTCTGCCTTGTATTTCACTCATTTACCATTCTAGGCTCCTCCAAGTTAACAACGTAGGATTCATACACTATTTAACGTGCTCTAAACTCGAAATCTGGAATTCCTGGATCTAAGATACCTTTTCTACATGAACAACTCAGTTGGAGAAGTGTTTTATACATGTTCTATGCTAGTTCTCATGTATTTATTGTCGTTTTGCCAGAGTTACTGATGTTTTCTTGTAGTTTCTAACATTAGGCCTTCTTGTTCAGGTAGAAACATTGGGAACATCTACAAACAACTACCTAAACATTGTTATGAACCTGGAACGCTCGGGAACATTGTCTCTCAACTATGTTATAGAGTGTATTGATACATTGCACTGAAGTGTAAGGCTTTCCAAAGCAGGTTAATGTGTTTATTCCTCTATTTCAAGTGTATTCTGCCTTGTATTTCACACATTTTCCATTCTAGGCTCCTCAAGCTAACAACGTAGGATTCATACACTATTTAATGTGCTCTAAACTCGAAATCTGGAATTCCTGGATCTAAGACACCTTTTCTACATGAACAACTCAGTTGGAGAAGTGTTTTATACATGTTCTATGCTAGTTCTCATGTATTTATTGTCGTTTTGCCAGAGTTACTGATGTTTTCTTGTAGTTTCTAACATTAGGCCTTCTTGTTCAGGTAGAAACATTGGGAACATGAACAAACAACTACCTAAACACTGTTATGAACCTGGAACCCTCGGGAACATTGTCTCTCAACTATGTTATAGAGTTTAATGTAACATTTCACTGAAGTGTAAGACTTTCCAAATCTGGTTAATGTGTTTATTCCTCTATTTCAAGTGTATTCTGCCTTGTATTTCACTCATTTACCATTCTAGGCTCCTTCAAGTTAACAGCGTAGGATTCATACACTGTTAAATGTGCTCTAAACTCGAATTCTCTAATTCCTGGATCTAAGATACCGTTTATACATGAACAACTCAGTTGGAGAAGTGTTTTATACATGTTCTATGCTAGTTCTCATGTATTTATTGTCGTTTTGCCAGAGTTACTGATGTTTTCTTGTAGTTTCTAACATTAGGCCTTCTTGTTCAGGTAGAAACATTGGGAACATCTACAAACAACTACCTAAACACTGTTATGAACCTGGAACACTCGGGAACATTGTCTCTCAACTATGTTATAGAGTTTATTGATACATTTCACTGAAGTGTAAGACATTCCAAAGCTGGTTAATGTGTTTATTCCTCTATTTCAAGTGTATTCTGCCTTGTATTTCACACATTTTCCATTCTAGGCTCCTCAAGCTAACAACGTAGGATTCATACACTATTTAATGTGCTCTAAACTCGAAATCTGGAATTCCTGGATCTAAGACACCTTTTCTACATGAACAACTCAGTTGGAGAAGTGTTTTATACATGTTCTATGCTAGTTCTCATGTATTTATTGTCGTTTTGCCAGAGTTACTGATGTTTTCTTGTAGTTTCTAACATTAGGCCTTCTTGTTCAGGTAGAAACATTGGGAACATCTACAAAAAACTACCTAAACACTGTTATGAACCTGGAACGCTCGGGAACATTGTCTCTCAACTATGTTATAGAGTTTATTGATACATTTCACTGAAGTGTAAGACTTTCCAAAGCTGTTTAATGTGTTTATTCCTCTATCAAGTGTATTCTGCCTTGTATTTCACTCATTTACCATTCTAGGCTCCTTCAAGTTAACAACGTAGGATTCAAACACCGTTAAATGTGCTCTAAACTCGAATTCTGTAATTCCTGGATCTAAGATACCTTTTCTACATGAACAACTCAGTTGGAGAAGTGTTTTATACATGTTCTATGCTAGTTCTCATGTATTTATTGTCGTTTTGCCAGAGTTACTGATGTTTTCTTGTAGTTTCTAACATTAGGCCTTCTTGTTCAGGTAGAAACATTGGGAACATCTACAAACAACTACCTAAACACTGTTATGAACCTGGAACGCTCGGGAACATTGTCTCTCAACTATGTTATAGAGTTTATTGATACATTTCACTGAAGTGTAAGACTTTCCAAAGCTGGTTAATGTGTTTATTCCTCTATTTCAAGTGTATTCTGCCTTGTATTTCACTCATTTACCATTCTAGCCTCCTTCAAGTTAACAACGTAGGATTCATACACTGTTAAATGTGCTCTAAACTCGAATTCTGTAATTCCTGGATCTAAGACAACTTTTCTACATGAACAACTCAGTTGGAGAAGTGTTTTATACATGTTCTATGCTAGTTCTCATGTATTTATTGTCGTTTTGCCAGAGTTACTGATGTTTTCTTGTAGTTTCTAACATTAGGCCTTCTTGTTCAGGTAGAAACATTGGGAACATGAACAAACAACTACCTAAACACTGTTATGAACCTGGAACCCTCGGGAACATTGTCTCTCAACTATGTTATAGAGTTTAATGTAACATTTCACTGAAGTGTAAGACTTTCCAAATCTGGTTAATGTGTTTATTCCTCTATTTCAAGTGTATTCTGCCTTGTATTTCACTCATTTACCATTCTAGGCTCCTTCAAGTTAACAGCGTAGGATTCATACACTGTTAAATGTGCTCTAAACTCGAATTCTCTAATTCCTGGATCTAAGATACCGTTTATACATGAACAACTCAGTTGGAGAAGTGTTTTATACATGTTCTATGCTAGTTCTCATGTATTTATTGTCGTTTTGCCAGAGTTACTGATGTTTTCTTGTAGTTTCTAACATTAGGCCTTCTTGTTCAGGTAGAAACATTGGGAACATCTACAAACAACTACCTAAACACTGTTATGAACCTGGAACACTCGGGAACATTGTCTCTCAACTATGTTATAGAGTTTATTGATACATTTCACTGAAGTGTAAGACATTCCAAAGCTGGTTAATGTGTTTATTCCTCTATTTCAAGTGTATTCTGCCTTGTATTTCACACATTTTCCATTCTAGGCTCCTCAAGCTAACAACGTAGGATTCATACACTATTTAATGTGCTCTAAACTCGAAATCTGGAATTCCTGGATCTAAGACACCTTTTCTACATGAACAACTCAGTTGGAGAAGTGTTTTATACATGTTCTATGCTAGTTCTCATGTATTTATTGTCGTTTTGCCAGAGTTACTGATGTTTTCTTGTAGTTTCTAACATTAGGCCTTCTTGTTCAAGTAGAAACATTGGGAACATCTACAAAAAACTACCTAAACACTGTTATGAACCTGGAACGCTCGGGAACATTGTCTCTCAACTATGTTATAGAGTTTATTGATACATTTCACTGAAGTGTAAGACTTTCCAAAGCTGTTTAATGTGTTTATTCCTCTATCAAGTGTATTCTGCCTTGTATTTCACTCATTTACCATTCTAGGCTCCTTCAAGTTAACAACGTAGGATTCATACACCGTTAAATGTGCTCTAAACTCGAATTCTGTAATTCCTGGATCTAAGATACCTTTTCTACATGAACAACTCAGTTGGAGAAGTGTTTTATACATGTTCTATGCTAGTTCTCATGTATTTATTGTCGTTTTGCCAGAGTTACTGATGTTTTCTTGTAGTTTCTAACATTAGGCCTTCTTGTTCAGGTAGAAACATTGGGAACATCTACAAACAACTACCTAAACACTGTTATGAACCTGGAACGCTCGGGAACATTGTCTCTCAACTATGTTATAGAGTTTATTGATACATTTCACTGAAGTGTAAGACTTTCCAAAGCTGGTTAATGTGTTTATTCCTCTATTTCAAGTGTATTCTGCCTTGTATTTCACTCATTTACCATTCTAGGCTCCTTCAAGTTAACAACGTAGGATTCATACACTGTTAAATGTGCTCTAAACTCGAATTCTGTAATTCCTGGATCTAAGACAACTTTTCTACATGAACAACTCAGTTGGAGAAGTGTTTTATACATGTTCTATGCTAGTTCTCATGTATTTATTGTCGTTTTGCCAGAGTTACTGATGTTTTCTTGTAGTTTCTAACATTAGGCCTTCTTGTTCAGGTAGAAACATTGGGAACATGAACAAACAACTACCTAAACACTGTTATGAACCTGGAACCCTCGGGAACATTGTCTCTCAACTATGTTATAGAGTTTAATGTAACATTTCACTGAAGTGTAAGACTTTCCAAATCTGGTTAATCTGTTTATTCCTCTATTTCAAGTGTATTCTGCCTTGTATTTCACTCATTTACCATTCTAGGCTCCTTCAAGTTAACAACGTAGGATTCATACACTGTTAAATGTGCTCTAAACTCGAATTCTCTAATTCCTGGATCTAAGATACCGTTTCTACATGAACAACTCAGTTGGAGAAGTGTTTTATACATGTTCTATGCTAGTTCTCATGTATTTATTGTCGTTTTGCCAGAGTTACTGATGTTTTCTTGTAGTTTCTAACATTAGGCCTTCTTGTTCAGGTAGAAACATTGGGAACATCTACAAAAAACTACCTAAACACTGTTATGAACCTGGAACGCTCGGGAACATTGTCTCTCAACTATGTTATAGAGTTTATTGATACATTTCACTGAAGTGTAAGACTTTCCAAAGCTGTTTAATGTGTTTATTCCTCTATTTCAAGTGTATTCTGCCTTGTATTTCACTCATTTACCATTCTAGGCTCCTTCAAGTTAACAACGTAGGATTCATACACCGTTAAATGTGCTCTAAACTCGAATTCTGTAATTCCTGGATCTAAGATACCTTTTCTACATGAACAACTCAGTTGGAGAAGTGTTTTATACATGTTCTATGCTAGTTCTCATGTATTTATTGTCGTTTTGCCAGAGTTACTGATGTTTTCTTGTAGTTTCTAACATTAGGCCTTCTTGTTCAGGTAGAAACATTGGGAACATGAACAAACAACTACCTAAACACTGTTATGAACCTGGAACCCTCGGGAACATTGTCTCTCAACTATGTTATAGAGTTTAATGTAACATTTCACTGAAGTGTAAGACTTTCCAAATCTGGTTAATGTGTTTATTCCTCTATTTCAAGTGTATTCTGCCTTGTATTTCACTCATTTACCATTCTAGGCTCCTTCAAGTTAACAACGTAGGATTCATACACTGTTAAATGTGCTCTAAACTCGAATTCTCTAATTCCTGGATCTAAGATACCGTTTCTACATGAACAACTCAGTTGGAGAAGTGTTTTATACATGTTCTATGCTAGTTCTCATGTATTTATTGTCGTTTTGCCAGAGTTACTGATGTTTTCTTGTAGTTTCTAACATTAGGCCTTCTTGTTCAGGTAGAAACATTGGGAACATCTACAAACAACTACCTAAACACTGTTATGAACCTGGAACACTCGGGAACATTGTCTCTCAACTATGTTATAGAGTTTATTGATACATTTCACTGAAGTGTAAGACATTCCAAAGCTGGTTAATGTTTTTATTCCTCTATTTCAAGTGTATTCTGCCTTGTATTTCACTCATTTACCATTCTAGGCTCCTTCAAGTTAACAACGTAGGATTCATACACTGTTAAATGTGCTCTAAACTCGAATTCTGTAATTCCTGGATCTAAGACACCTTTTATACATGAACAACTCAGTTGGAGAAGTGTTTTATACATGTTCTATGCTAGTTCTCATGTATTTATTGTCGTTTTGCCAGAGTTACTGATGTTTTCTTGTAGTTTCTAACATTAGGCCTTCTTGTTCAGGTATAAACATTGAGAACATGAAAAACAACTACCTAAACACTGTGATGACCCTGAAACGCTCGGGAACATTGTCTCTCAACTATGTTATAGAGTTTAATGATACATTTCACTGAAGTGTAAGAC
Organism: Pipistrellus nathusii; assembly: GCA_963693515.1. Classification (NCBI taxonomy): domain Eukaryota; kingdom Metazoa; phylum Chordata; class Mammalia; order Chiroptera; family Vespertilionidae; genus Pipistrellus; species Pipistrellus nathusii. The sequence goes on from CAVNZX010000005.1 coordinate 21,393, forward strand.
TTTCCAAAGCTGGTTAATGTGTTTATTCCTCTATTTCAAGTGTATTCTGCCTTGTATTTCACTCATTTACCATTCTAGGCTCCTTCAAGTTAACAACGTAGGATTCATACACTGTTAAATGTGCTCTAAACTCGAATTCTGTAATTCCTGGATCTAAGACACCTTTTATACATGAACAACTCAGTTGGAGAAGTGTTTTATACATGTTCTATGCTAGTTCTCATGTATTTATTGTCGTTTTGCCAGAGTTACTGATGTTTTCTTGTAGTTTCTAACATTAGGCCTTCTTGTTCAGGTATAAACATTGAGAACATGAAAAACAACTACCTAAACACTGTGATGACCCTGAAACGCTCGGGAACATTGTCTCTCAACTATGTTATAGAGTTTAATGATACATTTCACTGAAGTGTAAGACTTTCCAAAGCTGGTTAATGTGTTTATTCCTCTATTTCAAGTGTATTCTGCCTTGTATTTCACTCATTTACCATTCTAGGCTCCTTCAAGTTAACAACGTAGGATTCATACACTGTTAAATGTGCTCTAAACTCGAATTCTCTAATTCCTGGATCTAAGATACCGTTTCTACATGAACAACTCAGTTGGAGAAGTGTTTTATACATGTTCTATGCTAGTTCTCATGTATTTATTGTCGTTTTGCCAGAGTTACTGATGTTTTCTTGTAGTTTCTAACATTAGGCCTTCTTGTTCAGGTAGAAACATTGGGAACATGAACAAACAACTATCTAAACACTGTTATGAACCTGGAACCCTCGGGAACATTGTCTCTCAACTATGTTATAGAGTTTAATGATACATTTCACTGAAGTGTAAGACTTTCCAAATCTGGTTAATGTGTTTATTCCTCTATTTCAAGTGTATTCTGCCTTGTATTTCACTCATTTACCATTCTAGGCTCCTTCAAGTTAACAACGTAGGATTCATACACTGTTAAATGTGCTCTAAACTCGAATTCTGTAATTCCTGGATCTAAGATACCTTTTCTACATGAACAACTCAGTTGGAGAAGTGTTTTATACATGTTCTATGCTAGTTCTCATGTATTTATTGTCGTTTTGCCAGAGTTACTGATGTTTTCTTGTAGTTTCTAACATTAGGCCTTCTTGTTCAGGTAGAAACATTGGGAACATCTACAAACAACTACCTAAACACTGTTATGAACCTGGAAAACTTGGGAACATTGTCTCTCAACTATGTTATAGAGTTTATTGATACATTTCACTGAAGTGTAAGACATTCCAAAGCTGGTTAATGTGTTTATTCCTCTATTTCAAGTGTATTCTGCCTTGTATTTCACTCATTTACCATTCTAGTCTCCTTCAAGTTAACAACGTAGTATTCATACACTGTTAAATGTGCTCTAAACTCGAATTCCGTAATTCCTGGATCTAAGACACCTTTTCTACATGAACAACTCAGTTGGAGAAGTGTTTTATACATGTTCTATGCTAGTTCTCATGTATTTATTGTCGTTTTGCCAGAGTTACTGATGTTTTCTTGTAGTTTCTCACATTAGGCCTTCTTGTTCAGGTAGAAATATTGGGAACATCTACAAACAACTACCTAAACACTGTTATGAACCTGGAACGCTCGGGAACATTGTCTCTCAACTATGTTATAGAGTTTATTGATACATTTCACTGAAGTGTAAGACTTTCCAAAGCTGGTTAATGTGTTTATTCCTCTATTTCAAGTGTATTCTGCCTTGTATTTCACTCATTTACCATTCTAGGCTCCTCCAAGTTAACAACGTAGGATTCATACACTGTTAAATGTGCTCTAAACTCGAATTCTCTAATTCCTGGATCTAAGATACCGTTTCTACATGAACAACTCAGTTGGAGAAGTGTTTTATACATGTTCTATGCTAGTTCTCATGTATTGTCGTTTTGCCAGAGTTACTGATGTTTTCTTGTAGTTTCTAACATTAGGCCTTCTTGTTCAGGTAGAAACATTGGGAACATCTACAAACAACTACCTAAACACTGTTATGAACCTGGAACGCTCGGGAACATTGTCTCTCAACTATGTTATAGAGTTTATTGATACATTTCACTGAAGTGTAAGACTTTCCAAAGCTAGTTAATGTGTTTATTCCTCTATTTCAAGTGTATTCTGCCTTGTATTTCACTCATTTACCATTCTAGGCTCCTTCAAGTTAACAACGTAGGATTCATACACTGTTAAATGTGCTCTAAACTCGAATTCTGTAATTCCTGGATCTAAGACACCTTTTCTACATGAACAACTCAGTTGGAGAAGTGTTTTATACATGTTCTATGCTAGTTCTCATGTATGTATTGTCGTTTTGCCAGAGTTACTGATGTTTTCTTGTAGTTTCTCACATTAGGCCTTCTTGTTCAGGTAGAAACATTGGGAACATCTACAAACAACTACCTAAACACTGTTATGAACCTGGAACGCTCGGGAACATTGTCTCTCAACTATGTTATAGAGTTTATTGATACATTTCACTGAAGTGTAAGACTTTCCAAATCTGGTTAATGTGTTTATTCCTCTATTTCAAGTGTATTCTGCCTTGTATTTCACTCATTTACCATTCTAGGCTCCTTCAAGTTAACAACGTAGGATTCATACACTGTTAAATGTGCTCTAAACTCGAATTCTCTAATTCCTGGATCTAAGATACCGTTTCTACATGAACAACTCAGTTGGAGAAGTGTTTTATACATGTTCTATGCTAGTTCTCATGTATTTATTGTCGTTTTGCCAGAGTTACTGATGTTTTCTTGTAGTTTCTAACATTAGGCCTTCTTGTTCAGGTAGAAACATTGGGAACATCTACAAAAAACTACCTAAACACTGTTATGAACCTGGAACGCTCGGGAACATTGTCTCTCAACTATGTTATAGAGTTTATTGATACATTTCACTGAAGTGTAAGACTTTCCAAAGCTGTTTAATGTGTTTATTCCTCTATTTCAAGTGTATTCTGCCTTGTATTTCACTCATTTACCATTCTAGGCTCCTTCAAGTTAACAACGTAGGATTCATACAGCGTTAAATGTGCTCTAAACTCGAATTCTGTAATTCCTGGATCTAAGATACCTTTTCTACATGAACAACTCAGTTGGAGAAGTGTTTTATACATGTTCTATGCTAGTTCTCATGTATTTATTGTCGTTTTGCCAGAGTTACTGATGTTTTCTTGTAGTTTCTAACATTAGGCCTTCTTGTTCAGGTATAAACATTGAGAACATGAAAAACAACTACCTAAACACTGTGATGACCCTGAAACGCTCGGGAACATTGTCTCTCAACTATGTTATAGAGTTTAATGATACATTTCACTGAAGTGTAAGACTTTCCAAAGCTGGTTAATGTGTTTATTCCTCTATTTCAAGTGTATTCTGCCTTGTATTTCACTCATTTACCATTCTAGGCTCCTTCAAGTTAACAACGTAGGATTCATACACTGTTAAATGTGCTCTAAACTCGAATTCTCTAATTCCTGGATCTAAGATACCGTTTCTACATGAACAACTCAGTTGGAGAAGTGTTTTATACATGTTCTATGCTAGTTCTCATGTATTTATTGTCCTTTTGCCAGAGTTACTGATGTTTTCTTGTAGTTTCTAACATTAGGCCTTCTTGTTCAGGTAGAAACATTGGGAACATGAACAAACAACTATCTAAACACTGTTATGAACCTGGAACCCTCGGGAACATTGTCTCTCAACTATGTTATAGAGTTTAATGATACATTTCACTGAAGTGTAAGACTTTCCAAATCTGGTTAATGTGTTTATTCCTCTATTTCAAGTGTATTCTGCCTTGTATTTCACTCATTTACCATTCTAGGCTCCTTCAAGTTAACAACGTAGGATTCATACACTGTTAAATGTGCTCTAAACTCGAATTCTGTAATTCCTGGATCTAAGACACCTTTTCTACATGAACAACTCAGTTGGAGAAGTGTTTTATACATGTTCTATGCTAGTTCTCATGTATTTATTGTCGTTTTGCCAGAGTTACTGATGTTTTCTTGTAGTTTCTCACATTAGGCCTTCTTGTTCAGGTAGAAACATTGGGAACATCTACAAACAACTACCTAAACACTGTTATGAACCTGGAACGCTCGGGAACATTGTCTCTCAACTATGTTATAGAGTTTATTGATACATTTCACTGAAGTGTAAGACTTTCCAAAGCTGGTTAATGTGTTTATTCCTCTATTTCAAGTGTATTCTGCCTTGTATTTCACTCATTTACCATTCTAGGCTCCTCCAAGTTAACAACGTAGGATTCATACACTGTTAAATGTGCTCTAAACTCGAATTCTCTAATTCCTGGATCTAAGATACCGTTTCTACATGAACAACTCAGTTGGAGAAGTGTTTTATACATGTTCTATGCTAGTTCTCATGTATTTATTGTCATTTTGCCAGAGTTACTGATGTTTTCTTGTAGTTTCTAACATTAGGCCTTCTTGTTCAGGTAGAAACATTGGGAACATCTACAAACAACTACCTAAACACTGTTATGAACCTGGAACGCTCGGGAACATTGTCTCTCAACTATGTTATAGAGTTTATTGATACATTTCACTGAAGTGTAAGACTTTCCAAAGCTATTTAATGTGTTTATTCCTCTATTTCAAGTGTATTCTGCCTTGTATTTCACTCATTTACCATTCTAGGCTCCTTCAAGTTAACAACGTAGGATTCATACACTGTTAAATGTGCTCTAAACTCGAATTCTGTAATTCCTGGATCTAAGACACCTTTTCTACATGAACAACACAGTTGGAGAAGTGTTTTATACATGTTCTATGCTAGTTCTCATGTATGTATTGTCGTTTTGCCAGAGTTACTGATGTTTTCTTGTAGTTTCTCACATTAGGCCTTCTTGTTCAGGTAGAAACATTGGGAACATCTACAAACAACTACCTAAACACTGTTATGAACCTGGAACGCTCGGGAACATTGTCTCTCAACTATGTTATAGAGTTTATTGATACATTTCACTGAAGTGTAAGACTTTCCAAAGCTGGTTAATGTGTTTATTCCTCTATTTCAAGTGTATTCTGCCTTGTATTTGACTCATTTACCATTCTAGGCTCCTCCAAGTTAACAACGTAGGATTCATACACTGTTAAATGTGCTCTAAACTCGAATTCTCTAATTCCTGGATCTAAGATACCGTTTCTACATGAACAACTCAGTTGGAGAAGTGTTTTATACATGTTCTATGCTAGTTCTCATGTATTTATTGTCGTTTTGCCAGAGTTACTGATGTTTTCTTGTAGTTTCTAACATTAGGCCTTCTTGTTCAGGTAGAAACATTGGGAACATCTACAAACAACTACCTAAACACTGTTATGAACCTGGAACACTCGGGAACATTGTCTCTCAACTATGTTATAAAGTTTATTGATACATTTCACTGAAGTGTAAGACATTCCAAAGCTGGTTAATGTGTTTATTCCTCTATTTCAAGTGTATTCTGCCTTGTATTTCACTCATTTACCATTCTAGGCTCCTTCAAGTTAACAACGTAGGATTCATACACTGTTAAATGTGCTCTAAACTCGAATTCTGTAATTCCTGGATCTAAGACACCTTTTCTACATGAACAACTCAGTTGGAGAAGTGTTTTATACATGTTCTATGCTAGTTCTCATGTATTTATTGTCGTTTTGCCAGAGTTACTGATGTTTTCTTGTAGTTTCTAACATTAGGCCTTCTTGTTCAGGTATAAACATTGAGAACATGAAAAACAACTACCTAAACACTGTGATGACCCTGAAACGCTCGGGAACATTGTCTCTCAACTATGTTATAGAGTTTAATGATACATTTCACTGAAGTGTAAGACTTTCCAAAGCTGGTTAATGTGTTTATTCCTCTATTTCAAGTGTATTCTGCCTTGTATTTCACTCATTTACCATTCTAGGCTCCTTCAAGTTAACAACGTAGGATTCATACACTGTTAAATGTGCTCTAAACTCGAATTCTCTAATTCCTGGATCTAAGATACCGTTTCTACATGAACAACTCAGTTGGAGAAGTGTTTTATACATGTTCTATGCTAGTTCTCATGTATTTATTGTCGTTTTGCCAGAGTTACTGATGTTTTCTTGTAGTTTCTAACATTAGGCCTTCTTGTTCAGGTAGAAACATTGGGAACATGAACAAACAACTATCTAAACACTGTTATGAACCTGGAACCCTCGGGAACATTGTCTCTCAACTATGTTATAGAGTTTAATGATACATTTCACTGAAGTGTAAGACTTTCCAAATCTGGTTAATGTGTTTATTCCTCTATTTCAAGTGTATTCTGCCTTGTATTTCACTCATTTACCATTCTAGGCTCCTTCAAGTTAACAACGTAGGATTCATACACTGTTAAATGTGCTCTAAACTCGAATTCTGGAATTCCTGGATCTAAGATACCTTTTCTACATGAACAACTCAGTTGGAGAAGTGTTTTATACATGTTCTATGCTAGTTCTCATGTATTTATTGTCGTTTTGCCAGAGTTACTGATGTTTTCTTGTAGTTTCTAACATTAGGCCTTCTTGTTCAGGTAGAAACATTGGGAACATCTACAAACAACTACCTAAACACTGTTATGAACCTGGAAAATTTGGGAACATTGTCTCTCAACTATGTTATAGAGTTTATTGATACATTTCACTGAAGTGTAAGACATTCCAAAGCTGGTTAATGTGTTTATTCCTCTATTTCAAGTGTATTCTGCCTTGTATTTCACTCATTTACCATTCTAGTCTCCTTCAAGTTAACAACGTAGGATTCATACACTGTTAAATGTGCTCTAAACTCGAATTCTGTAATTCCTGGATCTAAGACACCTTTTCTACATGAACAACTCAGTTGGAGAAGTGTTTTATACATGTTCTATGCTAGTTCTCATGTATTTATTGTCGTTTTGCCAGAGTTACTGATGTTTTCTTGTAGTTTCTCACATTAGGCCTTCTTGTTCAGGTAGAAACATTGGGAACATCTACAAACAACTACCTAAACACTGTTATGAACCTGGAACACTCGGGAACATTGTCTCTCAACTATGTTATAGAGTTTATTGATACATTTCACTGAAGTGTAAGACATTCCAAAGCTGGTTAATGTGTTTATTCCTCTATTTCAAGTGTATTCTGCCTTGTATTTCACTCATTTACCATTCTAGGCTCCTTCAAGTTAACAACGTAGGATTCATACACTGTTAAATGTGCTCTAAACTCGAATTCTGTAATTCCTGGATCTAAGACACCTTTTCTACATGAACAACTCAGTTGGAGAAGTGTTTTATACATGTTCTATGCTAGTTCTCATGTATTTATTGTCGTTTTGCCAGAGTTACTGATGTTTTCTTGTAGTTTCTAACATTAGGCCTTCTTGTTCAGGTATAAACATTGAGAACATGAAAAACAACTACCTAAACACTGTGATGACCCTGAAACGCTCGGGAACATTGTCTCTCAACTATGTTATAGAGTTTAATGATACATTTCACTGAAGTGTAAGACTTTCCAAAGCTGGTTAATGTGTTTATTCCTCTATTTCAAGTGTATTCTGCCTTGTATTTCACTCATTTACCATTCTAGGCTCCTTCAAGTTAACAACGTAGGATTCATACACTGTTAAATGTGCTCTAAACTCGAATTCTCTAATTCCTGGATCTAAGATACCGTTTCTACATGAACAACTCAGTTGGAGAAGTGTTTTATACATGTTCTATGCTACTTCTCATGTATTTATTGTCGTTTTGCCAGAGTTACTGATGTTTTCTTGTAGTTTCTAACATTAGGCCTTCTTGTTCAGGTAGAAACATTGGGAACATGAACAAACAACTATCTAAACACTGTTATGAACCTGGAACCCTCGGGAACATTGTCTCTCAACTATGTTATAGAGTTTAATGATACATTTCACTGAAGTGTAAGACTTTCCAAATCTGGTTAATGTGTTTATTCCTCTATTTCAAGTGTATTCTGCCTTGTATTTCACTCATTTACCATTCTAGGCTCCTTCAAGTTAACAACGTAGGATTCATACACTGTTAAATGTGCTCTAAACTCGAATTCTGGAATTCCTGGATCTAAGATACCTTTTCTACATGAACAACTCAGTTGGAGAAGTGTTTTATACATGTTCTATGCTAGTTCTCATGTATTTATTGTCGTTTTGCCAGAGTTACTGATGTTTTCTTGTAGTTTCTAACATTAGGCCTTCTTGTTCAGGTAGAAACATTGGGAACATCTACAAACAACTACCTAAACACTGTTATGAACCTGGAAAACTTGGGAACATTGTCTCTCAACTATGTTATAGAGTTTATTGATACATTTCACTGAAGTGTAAGACATTCCAAAGCTGGTTAATGTGTTTATTCCTCTATTTCAAGTGTATTCTGCCTTGTATTTCACTCATTTACCATTCTAGTCTCCTTCAAGTTAACAACGTAGGATTCATACACTGTTAAATGTGCTCTAAACTCGAATTCTGTAATTCCTGGATCTAAGACACCTTTTCTACATGAACAACTCAGTTGGAGAAGTGTTTTATACATGTTCTATGCTAGTTCTCATGTATTTATTGTCGTTTTGCCAGAGTTACTGATGTTTTCTTGTAGTTTCTCACATTAGGCCTTCTTGTTCAGGTAGAAACATTGGAAACATCTACAAACAACTACCTAAACACTGTTATGAACCTGGAACGCTCGGGAACATTGTCTCTCAACTATGTTATAGAGTTTATTGATACATTTCACTGAAGTGTAAGACTTTCCAAAGCTGGTTAATGTGTTTATTCCTCTATTTCAAGTGTATTCTGCCTTGTATTTCACTCATTTACCATTCTAGGCTCCTCCAAGTTAACAACGTAGGATTCATACACTGTTAAATGTGCTCTAAACTCGAATTCTCTAATTCCTGGATCTAAGATACCGTTTCTACATGAACAACTCAGTTGGAGAAGTGTTTTATACATGTTCTATGCTAGTTCTCATGTATTTATTGTCGTTTTGCCAGAGTTACTGATGTTTTCTTGTAGTTTCTAACATTAGGCCTTCTTGTTCAGGTAGAAACATTGGGAACATCTACAAACAACTACCTAAACACTGTTATGAACCTGGAACGCTCGGGAACATTGTCTCTCAACTATGTTATAGAGTTTATTGATACATTTCACTGAAGTGTAAGACTTTCCAAAGCTAGTTAATGTGTTTATTCCTCTATTTCAAGTGTATTCTGCCTTGTATTTCACTCATTTACCATTCTAGGCTCCTTCAAGTTAACAACGTAGGATTCATACACTGTTAAATGTGCTCTAAACTCGAATTCTCTAATTCCTGGATCTAAGATACCGTTTATACATGAACAACTCAGTTGGAGAAGTGTTTTATACATGTTCTATGCTAGTTCTCATGTATTTATTGTCGTTTTGCCAGAGTTACTGTTGTTTTCTTGTAGTTTCTAACATTAGGCCTTCTTGTTCAGGTAGAAACATTGGGAACATCTACAAACAACTACCTAAACACTGTTATGAACCTGGAACGCTCGGGAACATTGTCTCTCAACTATGTTATAGAGTTTATTGATACATTTCACTGAAGTGTAAGACTTTCCAAAGCTAGTTAATGTGTTTATTCCTCTATTTCAAGTGTATTCTGCCTTGTATTTCACTCATTTACCATTCTAGGCTCCTTCAAGTTAACAACGTAGGATGCATACACTGTTAAATGTGCTCTAAACTCGAATTCTGTAATTCCTGGATCTAAGACACCTTTTCTACATGAACAACTCAGTTGGAGATGTGTTTTATACATGTTCTATGCTACTTCTCATGTATGTATTGTCGTTTTGCCAGAGTTACTGATGTTTTCTTGTAGTTTCTCACATTAGGCCTTCTTGTTCAGGTAGAAACATTGGGAACATGAACAAACAACTATCTAAACACTGTTATGAACCTGGAACCCTCGGGAACATTGTCTCTCAACTATGTTATAGAGTTTAATGATACATTTCACTGAAGTGTAAGACTTTCCAAATCTGGTTAATGTGTTTATTCCTCTATTTCAAGTGTATTCTGCCTTGTATTTCACTCATTTACCATTCTAGGCTCCTTCAAGTTAACAACGTAGGATTCATACACTGTTAAATGTGCTCTAAACTCGAATTCTGGAATTCCTGGATCTAAGATACCTTTTCTACATGAACAACTCAGTTGGAGAAGTGTTTTATACATGTTCTATGCTAGTTCTCATGTATTTATTGTCGTTTTGCCAGAGTTACTGATGTTTTCTTGTAGTTTCTAACATTAGGCCTTCTTGTTCAGGTAGAAACATTGGGAACATCTACAAACAACTACCTAAACACTGTTATGAACCTGGAAAACTTGGGAACATTGTCTCTCAACTATGTTATAGAGTTTATTGATACATTTCACTGAAGTGTAAGACATTCCAAAGCTGGTTAATGTGTTTATTCCTCTATTTCAAGTGTATTCTGCCTTGTATTTCACTCATTTACCATTCTAGTCTCCTTCAAGTTAACAACGTAGGATTCATACACTGTTAAATGTGCTCTAAACTCGAATTCTGTAATTCCTGGATCTAAGACACCTTTTCTACATGAACAACTCAGTTGGAGAAGTGTTTTATACATGTTCTATGCTAGTTCTCATGTATTTATTGTCGTTTTGCCAGAGTTACTGATGTTTTCTTGTAGTTTCTAACATTAGGCCTTCTTGTTCAGGTAGAAACATTGGGAACATCTACAAACAACTACCTAAACACTGTTATGAACCTGGAACGCTCGGGAACATTGTCTCTCAACTATGTTATAGAGTTTATTGATACATTTCACTGAAGTGTAAGACTTTCCAAAGCTAGTTAATGTGTTTATTCCTCTATTTCAAGTGTATTCTGCCTTGTATTTCACTCATTTACCATTCTAGGCTCCTTCAAGTTAACAACGTAGGATTCATACACTGTTAAATGTGCTCTAAACTCGAATTCTCTAATTCCTGGATCTAAGATACCGTTTATACATGAACAACTCAGTTGGAGAAGTGTTTTATACATGTTCTATGCTAGTTCTCATGTATTTATTGTCGTTTTGCCAGAGTTACTGATGTTTTCTTGTAGTTTCTAACATTAGGCCTTCTTGTTCAGGTAGAAACATTGGGAACATCTACAAACAACTACCTAAACACTGTTATGAACCTGGAACACTCGGGAACATTGTCTCTCAACTATGTTATAGAGTTTATTGATACATTTCACTGAAGTGTAAGACATTCCAAAGCTGGTTAATGTGTTTATTCCTCTATTTCAAGTGTATTCTGCCTTGTATTTCACTCATTTACCATTCTAGGCTCCTTCAAGTTAACAACGTAGGATTCATACACTGTTAAATGTGCTCTAAACTCGAATTCTGTAATTCCTGGATCTAAGACACCTTTTCTACATGAACAACTCAGTTGGAGAAGTGTTTTATACATGTTCTATGCTAGTTCTCATGTATTTATTGTCGTTTTGCCAGAGTTACTGATGTTTTCTTGTAGTTTCTAACATTAGGCCTTCTTGTTCAGGTATAAACATTGAGAACATGAAAAACAACTACCTAAACACTGTGATGACCCTGAAACGCTCGGGAACATTGTCTCTCAACTATGTTATAGAGTTTAATGATACATTTCACTGAAGTGTAAGACTTTCCAAAGCTGGTTAATGTGTTTATTCCTCTATTTCAAGTGTATTCGGCCTTGTATTTCACTCATTTACCATTCTAGGCTCCTTCAAGTTAACAACGTAGGATTCATACACTGTTAAATGTGCTCTAAACTCGAATTCTCTAATTCCTGGATCTAAGATACCGTTTCTACATGAACAACTCAGTTGGAGAAGTGTTTTATACATGTTCTATGCTAGTTCTCATGTATTTATTGTCGTTTTGCCAGAGTTACTGATGTTTTCTTGTAGTTTCTAACATTAGGCCTTCTTGTTCAGGTAGAAACATTGGGAACATGAACAAACAACTATCTAAACACTGTTATGAACCTGGAACCCTCGGGAACATTGTCTCTCAACTATGTTATAGAGTTTAATGATACATTTCACTGAAGTGTAAGACTTTCCAAATCTGGTTAATGTGTTTATTCCTCTATTTCAAGTGTATTCTGCCTTGTATTTCACTCATTTACCATTCTAGGCTCCTTCAAGTTAACAACGTAGGATTCATACACTGTTAAATGTGCTCTAAACTCGAATTCTGGAATTCCTGGATCTAAGATACCTTTTCTACATGAACAACTCAGTTGGAGAAGTGTTTTATACATGTTCTATGCTAGTTCTCATGTATTTATTGTCGTTTTGCCAGAGTTACTGATGTTTTCTTGTAGTTTCTAACATTAGGCCTTCTTGTTCAGGTAGAAACATTGGGAACATCTACAAACAACTACCTAAACACTGTTATGAACCTGGAAAACTTGGGAACATTGTCTCTCAACTATGTTATAGAGTTTATTGATACATTTCACTGAAGTGTAAGACATTCCAAAGCTGGTTAATGTGTTTATTCCTCTATTTCAAGTGTATTCTGCCTTGTATTTCACTCATTTACCATTCTAGTCTCCTTCAAGTTAACAACGTAGGATTCATACACTGTTAAATGTGCTCTAAACTCGAATTCTGTAATTCCTGGATCTAAGACACCTTTTCTACATGAACAACTCAGTTGGAGAAGTGTTTTATACATGTTCTATGCTAGTTCTCATGTATTTATTGTCGTTTTGCCAGAGTTACTGATGTTTTCTTGTAGTTTCTCACATTAGGCCTTCTTGTTCAGGTAGAAACATTGGGAACATCTACAAACAACTACCTAAACACTGTTATGAACCTTTAACGCTCGGGAACATTGTCTCTCAACTATGTTATAGAGTTTATTGATACATTTCACTGAAGTGTAAGACTTTCCAAAGCTGGTTAATGTGTTTATTCCTCTATTTCAAGTGTATTCTGCCTTGTATTTCACTCATTTACCATTCTAGGCTCCTTCAAGTTAACAACGTAGGATTCATACACTGTTAAATGTGCTCTAAACTCGAATTCTGTAATTCCTGGATCTAAGATACCGTTTCTACATGAACAACTCAGTTGGAGAAGTGTTTTATACATGTTCTATGCTACTTCTCATGTATTTATTGTCGTTTTGCCAGAGTTACTGATGTTTTCTTGTAGTTTCTAACATTAGGCCTTCTTGTTCAGGTAGAAACATTGGGAACATCTACAAACAACTACCTAAACACTGTTATGAACCTGGAACGCTCGGGAACATTGTCTCTCAACTATGTTATAGAGTTTATTGATACATTTCACTGAAGTGTAAGACTTTCCAAATCTGGTTAATGTGTTTATTCCTCTATTTCAAGTGTATTCTGCCTTGTATTTCACTCATTTACCATTCTAGGCTCCTTCAAGTTAACAACGTAGGATTCATACACTGTTAAATGTGCTCTAAACTCGAATTCTGTAATTCCTGGATCTAAGATACCGTTTCTACATGAACAACTCAGTTGGAGAAGTGTTTTATACATGTTCTATGCTAGTTCTCATGTATTTATTGTCGTTTTGCCAGAGTTACTGATGTTTTCTTGTAGTTTCTAACATTAGGCCTTCTTGTTCAGGTAGAAACATTTGGAACATCTACAAACAACTACCTAAACACTGTTATGAACCTGGAAAACTTGGGAACATTGTCTCTCAACTATGTTATAGAGTTTATTGATACATTTCACTGAAGTGTAAGACATTCCAAAGCTGGTTAATGTGTTTATTCCTCTATTTCAAGTGTATTCTGCCTTGTATTTCACTCATTTACCATTCTAGGCTCCTTCAAGTTAACAACGTAGGATTCATACACTGTTAAATGTGCTCTAAACTCGAATTCTGTAATTCCTGGATCTAAGACACCTTTTCTACATGAACAACTCAGTTGGAGAAGTGTTTTATACATGTTCTATGCTAGTTCTCATGTATTTATTGTCGTTTTGCCAGAGTTACTGATGTTTTCTTGTAGTTTCTAACATTAGGCCTTCTTGTTCAGGTATAAACATTGAGAACATGAAAAACAACTACCTAAACACTGTGATGACCCTGAAACGCTCGGGAACATTGTCTCTCAACTATGTTATAGAGTTTAATGATACATTTCACTGAAGTGTAAGACTTTCCAAAGCTGGTTAATGTGTTTATTCCTCTATTTCAAGTGTATTCTGCCTTGTATTTCACTCATTTACCATTCTAGGCTCCTTCAAGTTAACAACGTAGGATTCATACACTGTTAAATGTGCTCTAAACTCGAATTCTCTAAATTCCTGGATCTAAGATACCGTTTCTACATGAACAACTCAGTTGGAGAAGTGTTTTATACATGTTCTATGCTAGTTCTCATGTATTTATTGTCGTTTTGCCAGAGTTACTGATGTTTTCTTGTAGTTTCTAACATTAGGCCTTCTTGTTCAGGTAGAAACATTGGGAACATGAACAAACAACTATCTAAACACTGTTATGAACCTGGAACCCTCGGGAACATTGTCTCTCAACTATGTTATAGAGTTTAATGATACATTTCACTGAAGTGTAAGACTTTCCAAATCTGGTTAATGTGTTTATTCCTCTATTTCAAGTGTATTCTGCCTTGTATTTCACTCATTTACCATTCTAGGCTCCTTCAAGTTAACAACGTAGGATTCATACACTGTTAAATGTGCTCTAAACTCGAATTCTGGAATTCCTGGATCTAAGATACCTTTTCTACATGAACAACTCAGTTGGAGAAGTGTTTTATACATGTTCTATGCTAGTTCTCATGTATTTATTGTCGTTTTGCCAGAGTTACTGATGTTTTCTTGTAGTTTCTAACATTAGGCCTTCTTGTTCAGGTAGAAACATTGGGAACATCTACAAACAACTACCTAAACACTGTTATGAACCTGGAAAACTTGGGAACATTGTCTCTCAACTATGTTATAGAGTTTATTGATACATTTCACTGAAGTGTAAGACATTCCAAAGCTGGTTAATGTGTTTATTCCTCTATTTCAAGTGTATTCTGCCTTGTATTTCACTCATTTACCATTCTAGTCTCCTTCAAGTTAACAACGTAGGATTCATACACTGTTAAATGTGCTCTAAACTCGAATTCTGTAATTCCTGGATCTAAGACACCTTTTCTACATGAACAACTCAGTTGGAGAAGTGTTTTATACATGTTCTATGCTAGTTCTCATGTATTTATTGTCGTTTTGCCAGAGTTACTGATGTTTTCTTGTAGTTTCTCACATTAGGCCTTCTTGTTCAGGTAGAAACATTGGGAACATCTACAAACAACTACCTAAACACTGTTATGAACCTGGAACGCTCGGGAACATTGTCTCTCAACTATGTTATAGAGTTTATTGATACATTTCACTGAAGTGTAAGACTTTCCAAAGCTGGTTAATGTGTTTATTCCTCTATTTCAAGTGTATTCTGCCTTGTATTTCACTCATTTACCATTCTAGGCTCCTCCAAGTTAACAACGTCGGATTCATACACTGTTAAATGTGCTCTAAACTCGAATTCTCTAATTCCTGGATCTAAGATTCCGTTTCTACATGAACAACTCAGTTGGAGAAGTGTTTTATGCATGTTCTATGCTAGTTCTCATGTATTTATTGTCGTTTTGCCAGAGTTACTGATGTTTTCTTGTAGTTTCTAACATTAGGCCTTCTTGTTCAGGTAGAAACATTGGGAACATCTACAAACAACTACCTAAACACTGTTATGAACCTGGAACGCTCGGGAACATTGTCTCTCAACTATGTTATAGAGTTTATTGATACATTTCACTGAAGTGTAAGACTTTCCAAAGCTGGTTAATGTGTTTATTCCTCTATTTCAAGTGTATTCTGCCTTGTATTTCACTCATTTACCATTCTAGGCTCCTTCAAGTTAACAACGTAGGATTCATACACTGTTAAATGTGCTCTAAACTCGAATTCTGTAATTCCTGGATCTAAGATACCGTTTCTACATGAACAACTCAGTTGGAGAAGTGTTTTATACATGTTCTATGCTAGTTCTCATGTATTTATTGTCGTTTTGCCAGAGTTACTGATGTTTTCTTGTAGTTTCTAACATTAGGCCTTCTTGTTCAGGTAGAAACATTGGGAACATCTACAAACAACTACCTAAACACTGTTATGAACCTGGAACGCTCGGGAACATTGTCTCTCAACTATGTTATAGAGTTTATTGATACATTTCACTGAAGTGTAAGACTTTCCAAATCTGGTTAATGTGTTTATTCCTCTATTTCAAGTGTATTCTGCCTTGTATTTCACTCATTTACCATTCTAGGCTCCTTCAAGTTAACAACGTAGGATTCATACACTGTTAAATGTGCTCTAAACTCGAATTCTGTAATTCCTGGATCTAAGATACCGTTTCTACATGAACAACTCAGTTGGAGAAGTGTTTTATACATGTTCTATGCTAGTTCTCATGTATTTATTGTCGTTTTGCCAGAGTTACTGATGTTTTCTTGTAGTTTCTAACATTAGGCCTTCTTGTTCAGGTAGAAACATTTGGAACATCTACAAACAACTACCTAAACACTGTTATGAACCTGGAAAACTTGGGAACATTGTCTCTCAACTATGTTATAGAGTTTATTGATACATTTCACTGAAGTGTAAGACATTCCAAAGCTGGTTAATGTGTTTATTCCTCTATTTCAAGTGTATTCTGCCTTGTATTTCACTCATTTACCATTCTAGTCTCCTTCAAGTTAACAACGTAGGATTCATACACTGTTAAATGTGCTCTAAACTCGAATTCTGTAATTCCTGGATCTAAGACACCTTTTCTACATGAACAACTCAGTTGGAGAAGTGTTTTATACATGTTCTATGCTAGTTCTCATGTATTTATTGTCGTTTTGCCAGAGTTACTGATGTTTTCTTGTAGTTTCTAACATTAGGCCTTCTTGTTCAGGTAGAAACATTGGGAACATCTACAAACAACTACCTAAACACTGTTATGAACCTGGAACGCTCGGGAACATTGTCTCTCAACTATGTTATAGAGTTTATTGATACATTTCACTGAAGTGTAAGACTTTCCAAAGCTGGTTAATGTGTTTATTCCTCTATTTCAAGTGTATTCTGCCTTGTATTTCACTCATTTACCATTCTAGGCTCCTCCAAGTTAACAACGTAGGATTCATACACTGTTAAATGTGCTCTAAACTCGAATTCTCTAATTCCTGGATCTAAGATACCGTTTCTACATGAACAACTCAGTTGGAGAAGTGTTTTATACATGTTCTATGCTAGTTCTCATGT
The DNA here is from genome assembly GCA_963693515.1 of Pipistrellus nathusii. NCBI lineage: Eukaryota > Metazoa > Chordata > Mammalia > Chiroptera > Vespertilionidae > Pipistrellus > Pipistrellus nathusii. The sequence goes on from CAVNZX010000005.1 coordinate 38,789, forward strand.
ATTTATTGTCGTTTTGCCAGAGTTACTGATGTTTTCTTGTATTTTCTAACATTAGGCCTTCTTGTTCTGGTAGAAACATTGGGAACATCTACAAACAACTACCTAAACACTGTTATGAACCTGGAACGCTCGGGAACATTGTCTCTCAACTATGTTATAGAGTTTAATGATACATTTCACTGAAGTGTAAGACTTTCCAAATCTGGTTAATGTGTTTATTCCTCTATTTCAAGTGTATTCTGCCTTGTATTTCACTCATTTACCATTCTAGGCTCCTTCAAGTTAACAACGTAGGATTCATACACTGTTAAATGTGCTCTAAACTCGAATTCTGTAATTCCTGGATCTAAGATACCTTTTCTACATGAACAACTCAGTTGGAGAAGTGTTTTATACATGTTCTATGCTAGTTCACATGTATTTATTGTCGTTTTGCCAGAGTTACTGATGTTTTCTTGTAGTTTCTAACATTAGGCCTTCTTGTTCAGGTAGAAACATTGGGAACTTCTACAAACAACTACCTAAACACTGTTATGAACCTGAAAAACTTGGAACATTGTCTCTCAACTATGTTATAGAGTTTATTGATACATTTCACTGAAGTGTAAGACATTCCAAAGCTGGTTAATGTGTTTATTCCTCTATTTCAAGTGTATTCTGCCTTGTATTTCACTCATTTACCATTCTAGTCTCCTTCAAGTTAACAACGTAGGATTCATACACTGTTAAATGTGCTCTAAACTCGAATTCTGTAATTCCTGGATCTAAGACACCTTTTCTACATGAACAACTCAGTTGGAGAAGTGTTTTATACATGTTCTATGCTAGTTCTCATGTATTTATTGACGTTTTGCCAGAGTTACTGATGTTTTCTTGTAGTTTCTAACATTAGGCCTTCTTGTTCAGGTAGAAACATTGGGAACATCTACAAACAACTACCTAAACACTGTTATGAACCTGGAACGCTCGGGAACATTGTCTCTCAACTATGTTATAGAGTTTATTGATACATTTCACTGAAGTGTAAGACTTTCCAAAGCTGGTTAATGTGTTTATTCCTCTATTTCAAGTGTATTCTGCCTTGTATTTCACTCATTTACCATTCTAGGCTCCTCCAAGTTAACAACGTAGGATTCATACACTGTTAAATGTGCTCTAAACTCGAATTCTCTAATTCCTGGATCTAAGATACCGTTTCTACATGAACAACTCAGTTGGAGAAGTGTTTTATACATGTTCTATGCTAGTTCTCATGTATTTATTGTCGTTTTGCCAGAGTTACTGATGTTTTCTTGTATTTTCTAACATTAGGCCTTCTTGTTCTGGTAGAAACATTGGGAACATCTACAAACAACTACCTAAACACTGTTATGAACCTGGAACGCTCGGGAACATTGTCTCTCAACTATGTTATAGAGTTTAATGATACATTTCACTGAAGTGTAAGACTTTCCAAATCTGGTTAATGTGTTTATTCCTCTATTTCAAGTGTATTCTGCCTTGTATTTCACTCATTTACCATTCTAGGCTCCTTCAAGTTAACAACGTAGGATTCATACACTGTTAAATGTGCTCTAAACTCGAATTCTGTAATTCCTGGATCTAAGATACCTTTTCTACATGAACAACTCAGTTGGAGAAGTGTTTTATACATGTTCTATGCTAGTTCACATGTATTTATTGTCGTTTTGCCAGAGTTACTGATGTTTTCTTGTAGTTTCTAACATTAGGCCTTCTTGTTCAGGTAGAAACATTGGGAACATCTACAAACAACTACCTAAACACTGTTATGAACCTGGAAAACTTGGGAACATTGTCTCTCAACTATGTTATAGAGTTTATTGATACATTTCACTGAAGTGTAAGACATTCCAAAGCTGGTTAATGTGTTTATTCCTCTATTTCAAGTGTATTCTGCCTTGTATTTCACTCATTTACCATTCTAGTCTCCTTCAAGTTAACAACGTAGGATTCATACACTGTTAAATGTGCTCTAAACTCGAATTCTGTAATTCCTGGATCTAAGATACCGTTTCTACATGAACAACTCAGTTGGAGAAGTGTTTTATACATGTTCTATGCTAGTTCTCATGTATTTATTGTCGTTTTGCCAGAGTTACTGATGTTTTCTTGTAGTTTCTAACATTAGGCCTTCTTGTTCAGGTAGAAACATTGGGAACATGAACAAACAACTATCTAAACACTGTTATGAACCTGGAACCCTCGGGAACATTGTCTCTCAACTATGTTATAGAGTTTAATGATACATTTCACTGAAGTGTAAGACTTTCCAAATCTGGTTAATGTGTTTATTCCTCTATTTCAAGTGTATTCTGCCTTGTATTTCACTCATTTACCATTCTAGGCTCCTTCAAGTTAACAACGTAGGATTCATACACTGTTAAATGTGCTCTAAACTCGAATTCTGTAATTCCTGGATCTAAGATACCTTTTCTACATGAACAACTCAGTTGGAGAAGTGTTTTATACATGTTCTATGCTAGTTCTCATGTATTTATTGTCGTTTTGCCAGAGTTACTGATGTTTTCTTGTAGTTTCTAACATTAGGCCTTCTTGTTCAGGTAGAAACATTGGGAACATCTACAAACAACTACCTAAACACTGTTATGAACCTGGAAAACTTGGGAACATTGTCTCTCAACTATGTTATAGAGTTTATTGATACATTTCACTGAAGTGTAAGACATTCCAAAGCTGGTTAATGTGTTTATTCCTCTATTTCAAGTGTATTCTGCCTTGTATTTCACTCATTTACCATTCTAGTCTCCTTCAAGTTAACAACGTAGTATTCATACACTGTTAAATGTGCTCTAAACTCGAATTCCGTAATTCCTGGATCTAAGACACCTTTTCTACATGAACAACTCAGTTGGAGAAGTGTTTTATACATGTTCTATGCTAGTTCTCATGTATTTATTGTCGTTTTGCCAGAGTTACTGATGTTTTCTTGTAGTTTCTCACATTAGGCCTTCTTGTTCAGGTAGAAATATTGGGAACATCTACAAACAACTACCTAAACACTGTTATGAACCTGGAACGCTCGGGAACATTGTCTCTCAACTATGTTATAGAGTTTATTGATACATTTCACTGAAGTGTAAGACTTTCCAAAGCTGGTTAATGTGTTTATTCCTCTATTTCAAGTGTATTCTGCCTTGTATTTCACTCATTTACCATTCTAGGCTCCTCCAAGTTAACAACGTAGGATTCATACACTGTTAAATGTGCTCTAAACTCGAATTCTCTAATTCCTGGATCTAAGATACCGTTTCTACATGAACAACTCAGTTGGAGAAGTGTTTTATACATGTTCTATGCTAGTTCTCATGTATTTATTGTCGTTTTGCCAGAGTTACTGATGTTTTCTTGTAGTTTCTAACATTAGGCCTTCTTGTTCAGGTAGAAACATTGGGAACATCTACAAACAACTACCTAAACACTGTTATGAACCTGGAACGCTCGGGAACATTGTCTCTCAACTATGTTATAGAGTTTATTGATACATTTCACTGAAGTGTAAGACTTTCCAAAGCTAGTTAATGTGTTTATTCCTCTATTTCAAGTGTATTCTGCCTTGTATTTCACTCATTTACCATTCTAGGCTCCTTCAAGTTAACAACGTAGGATTCATACACTGTTAAATGTGCTCTAAACTCGAATTCTGTAATTCCTGGATCTAAGACACCTTTTCTACATGAACAACTCAGTTGGAGAAGTGTTTTATACATGTTCTATGCTAGTTCTCATGTATGTATTGTCGTTTTGCCAGAGTTACTGATGTTTTCTTGTAGTTTCTCACATTAGGCCTTCTTGTTCAGGTAGAAACATTGGGAACATCTACAAACAACTACCTAAACACTGTTATGAACCTGGAACGCTCGGGAACATTGTCTCTCAACTATGTTATAGAGTTTATTGATACATTTCACTGAAGTGTAAGACTTTCCAAATCTGGTTAATGTGTTTATTCCTCTATTTCAAGTGTATTCTGCCTTGTATTTCACTCATTTACCATTCTAGGCTCCTTCAAGTTAACAACGTAGGATTCATACACTGTTAAATGTGCTCTAAACTCGAATTCTCTAATTCCTGGATCTAAGATACCATTTCTACATGAACAACTCAGTTGGAGAAGTGTTTTATACATGTTCTATGCTAGTTCTCATGTATTTATTGTCGTTTTGCCAGAGTTACTGATGTTTTCTTGTAGTTTCTAACATTAGGCCTTTCTTGTTCAGGTAGAAACATTGGGAACATCTACAAAAAACTACCTAAACACTGTTATGAACCTGGAACGCTCGGGAACATTGTCTCTCAACTATGTTATAGAGTTTATTGATACATTTCACTGAAGTGTAAGACTTTCCAAAGCTGTTTAATGTGTTTATTCCTCTATTTCAAGTGTATTCTGCCTTGTATTTCACTCATTTACCATTCTAGGCTCCTTCAAGTTAACAACGTAGGATTCATACACCGTTAAATGTGCTCTAAACTCGAATTCTGTAATTCCTGGATCTAAGATACCTTTTCTACATGAACAACTCAGTTGGAGAAGTGTTTTATACATGTTCTATGCTAGTTCTCATGTATTTATTGTCCTTTTGCCAGAGTTACTGATGTTTTCTTGTAGTTTCTAACATTAGGCCTTCTTGTTCAGGTAGAAACATTGGGAACATGAACAAACAACTATCTAAACACTGTTATGAACCTGGAACCCTCGGGAACATTGTTTCTCAACTATGTTATAGAGTTTAATGATACATTTCACTGAAGTGTAAGACTTTCCAAATCTGGTTAATGTGTTTATTCCTCTATTTCAAGTGTATTCTGCCTTGTATTTCACTCATTTACCATTCTAGGCTCCTTCAAGTTAACAACGTAGGATTCATACACTGTTAAATGTGCTCTAAACTCGAATTCTGTAATTCCTGGATCTAAGATACCTTTTCTACATGAACAACTCAGTTGGAGAAGTGTTTTATACATGTTCTATGCTAGTTCTCATGTATTTATTGTCGTTTTGCCAGAGTTACTGATGTTTTCTTGTAGTTTCTAACATTAGGCCTTCTTGTTCAGGTAGAAACATTGGGAACATCTACAAACAACTACCTAAACACTGTTATGAACCTGGAAAACTTGGGAACATTGTCTCTCAACTATGTTATAGAGTTTATTGATACATTTCACTGAAGTGTAAGACATTCCAAAGCTGGTTAATGTGTTTATTCCTCTATTTCAAGTGTATTCTGCCTTGTATTTCACTCATTTACCATTCTAGTCTCCTTCAAGTTAACAACGTAGGATTCATACACTGTTAAATGTGCTCTAAACTCGAATTCTGTAATTCCTGGATCTAAGACACCTTTTCTACATGAACAACTCAGTTGGAGAAGTGTTTTATACATGTTCTATGCTAGTTCTCATGTATTTATTGTCGTTTTGCCAGAGTTACTGATGTTTTCTTGTAGTTTCTCACATTAGGCCTTCTTGTTCAGGTAGAAACATTGGGAACATCTACAAACAACTACCTAAACACTGTTATGAACCTGGAACGCTCGGGAACATTGTCTCTCAACTATGTTATAGAGTTTATTGATACATTTCACTGAAGTGTAAGACTTTCCAAAGCTGGTTAATGTGTTTATTCCTCTATTTCAAGTGTATTCTGCCTTGTATTTCACTCATTTACCATTCTAGGCTCCTCCAAGTTAACAACGTAGGATTCATACACTGTTAAATGTGCTCTAAACTCGAATTCTCTAATTCCTGGATCTAAGATACCGTTTCTACATGAACAACTCAGTTGGAGAAGTGTTTTATACATGTTCTATGCTAGTTCTCATGTATTTATTGTCGTTTTGCCAGAGTTACTGATGTTTTCTTGTAGTTTCTAACATTAGGCCTTCTTGTTCAGGTAGAAACATTGGGAACATCTACAAACAACTACCTAAACACTGTTATGAACCTGGAACGCTCGGGAACATTGTCTCTCAACTATGTTATAGAGTTTATTGATACATTTCACTGAAGTGTAAGACTTTCCAAAGCTATTTAATGTGTTTATTCCTCTATTTCAAGTGTATTCTGCCTTGTATTTCACTCATTTACCATTCTAGGCTCCTTCAAGTTAACAACGTAGGATTCATACACTGTTAAATGTGCTCTAAACTCGAATTCTGTAATTCCTGGATCTAAGACACCTTTTCTACATGAACAACTCAGTTGGAGAAGTGTTTTATACATGTTCTATGCTAGTTCTCATGTATGTATTGTCGTTTTGCCAGAGTTACTGATGTTTTCTTGTAGTTTCTCACATTAGGCCTTCTTGTTCAGGTAGAAACATTGGGAACATCTACAAACAACTACCTAAACACTGTTATGAACCTGGAACGCTCGGGAACATTGTCTCTCAACTATGTTATAGAGTTTATTGATACATTTCACTGAAGTGTAAGACTTTCCAAAGCTGGTTAATGTGTTTATTCCTCTATTTCAAGTGTATTCTGCCTTGTATTTCACTCATTTACCATTCTAGGCTCCTCCAAGTTAACAACGTAGGATTCATACACTGTTAAATGTGCTCTAAACTCGAATTCTCTAATTCCTGGATCTAAGATACCGTTTCTACATGAACAACTCAGTTGGAGAAGTGTTTTATACATGTTCTATGCTAGTTCTCATGTATTTATTGTCGTTTTGCCAGAGTTACTGATGTTTTCTTGTAGTTTCTAACATTAGGCCTTCTTGTTCAGGTAGAAACATTGGGAACATCTACAAACAACTACCTAAACACTGTTATGAACCTGGAACGCTCGGGAACATTGTCTCTCAACTATGTTATAGAGTTTATTGATACATTTCACTGAAGTGTAAGACTTTCCAAAGCTAGTTAATGTGTTTATTCCTCTATTTCAAGTGTATTCTGCCTTGTATTTCACTCATTTACCATTCTAGGCTCCTTCAAGTTAACAACGTAGGATTCATACACTGTTAAATGTGCTCTAAACTCGAATTCTCTAATTCCTGGATCTAAGATACCGTTTATACATGAACAACTCAGTTGGAGAAGTGTTTTATACATGTTCTATGCTAGTTCTCATGTATTTATTGTCGTTTTGCCAGAGTTACTGATGTTTTCTTGTAGTTTCTAACATTAGGCCTTCTTGTTCAGGTAGAAACATTGGGAACATCTACAAACAACTACCTAAACACTGTTATGAACCTGGAACACTCGGGAACATTGTCTCTCAACTATGTTATAGAGTTTATTGATACATTTCACTGAAGTGTAAGACATTCCAAAGCTGGTTAATGTGTTTATTCCTCTATTTCAAGTGTATTCTGCCTTGTATTTCACTCATTTACCATTCTAGGCTCCTTCAAGGTAACAAGGTAGGATTCATACACTGTTAAATGTGCTCTAAACTCGAATTCTGTAATTCCTGGATCTAAGACACCTTTTCTACATGAACAACTCAGTTGGAGAAGTGTTTTATACATGTTCTATGCTAGTTCTCATGTATTTATTGTCGTTTTGCCAGAGTTACTGATGTTTTCTTGTAGTTTCTAACATTAGGCCTTCTTGTTCAGGTATAAACATTGAGAACATGAAAAACAACTACCTAAACACTGTGATGACCCTGAAACGCTCGGGAACATTGTCTCTCAACTATGTTATAGAGTTTAATGATACATTTCACTGAAGTGTAAGACTTTCCAAAGCTGGTTAATGTGTTTATTCCTCTATTTCAAGTGTATTCTGCCTTGTATTTCACTCATTTACCATTCTAGGCTCCTTCAAGTTAACAACGTAGGATTCATACACTGTTAAATGTGCTCTAAACTCGAATTCTCTAATTCCTGGATCTAAGATACCGTTTCTACATGAACAACTCAGTTGGAGAAGTGTTTTATACATGTTCTATGCTAGTTCTCATGTATTTATTGTCGTTTTGCCAGAGTTACTGATGTTTTCTTGTAGTTTCTAACATTAGGCCTTCTTGTTCAGGTAGAAACATTGGGAACATGAACAAACAACTATCTAAACACTGTTATGAACCTGGAACCCTCGGGAACATTGTCTCTCAACTATGTTATAGAGTTTAATGATACATTTCACTGAAGTGTAAGACTTTCCAAATCTGGTTAATGTGTTTATTCCTCTATTTCAAGTGTATTCTGCCTTGTATTTCACTCATTTACCATTCTAGGCTCCTTCAAGTTAACAACGTAGGATTCATACACTGTTAAATGTGCTCTAAACTCGAATTCTGTAATTCCTGGATCTAAGATACCTTTTCTACATGAACAACTCAGTTGGAGAAGTGTTTTATACATGTTCTATGCTAGTTCTCATGTATTTATTGTCGTTTTGCCAGAGTTACTGATGTTTTCTTGTAGTTTCTAACATTAGGCCTTCTTGTTCAGGTAGAAACATTGGGAACATCTACAAACAACTACCTAAACACTGTTATGAACCTGGAAAACTTGGGAACATTGTCTCTCAACTATGTTATAGAGTTTATTGATACATTTCACTGAAGTGTAAGACATTCCAAAGCTGGTTAATGTGTTTATTCCTCTATTTCAAGTGTATTCTGCCTTGTATTTCACTCATTTACCATTCTAGTCTCCTTCAAGTTAACAACGTAGGATTCATACACTGTTAAATGTGCTCTAAACTCGAATTCTGTAATTCCTGGATCTAAGACACCTTTTCTACATGAACAACTCAGTTGGAGAAGTGTTTTATACATGTTCTATGCTAGTTCTCATGTATTTATTGTCGTTTTGCCAGAGTTACTGATGTTTTCTTGTAGTTTCTCACATTAGGCCTTCTTGTTCAGGTAGAAACATTGGGAACATCTACAAACAACTACCTAAACACTGTTATGAACCTGGAACGCTCGGGAACATTGTCTCTCAACTATGTTATAGAGTTTATTGATACATTTCACTGAAGTGTAAGACTTTCCAAAGCTGGTTAATGTGTTTATTCCTCTATTTCAAGTGTATTCTGCCTTGTATTTCACTCATTTACCATTCTAGGCTCCTCCAAGTTAACAACGTAGGATTCATACACTGTTAAATGTGCTCTAAACTCGAATTCTCTAATTCCTGGATCTAAGATACCGTTTCTACATGAACAACTCAGTTGGAGAAGTGTTTTATACATGTTCTATGCTAGTTCTCATGTATTTATTGTCGTTTTGCCAGAGTTACTGTTGTTTTCTTGTAGTTTCTAACATTAGGCCTTCTTGTTCAGGTAGAAACATTGGGAACATCTACAAACAACTACCTAAACACTGTTATGAACCTGGAACGCTCGGGAACATTGTCTCTCAACTATGTTATAGAGTTTATTGATACATTTCACTGAAGTGTAAGACTTTCCAAAGCTAGTTAATGTGTTTATTCCTCTATTTCAAGTGTATTCTGCCTTGTATTTCACTCATTTACCATTCTAGGCTCCTTCAAGTTAACAACGTAGGATGCATACACTGTTAAATGTGCTCTAAACTCGAATTCTGTAATTCCTGGATCTAAGACACCTTTTCTACATGAACAACTCAGTTGGAGAAGTGTTTTATACATGTTCTATGCTACTTCTCATGTATGTATTGTCGTTTTGCCAGAGTTACTGATGTTTTCTTGTAGTTTCTCACATTAGGCCTTCTTGTTCAGGTAGAAACATTGGGAACATGAACAAACAACTATCTAAACACTGTTATGAACCTGGAACCCTCGGGAACATTGTCTCTCAACTATGTTATAGAGTTTAATGATACATTTCACTGAAGTGTAAGACTTTCCAAATCTGGTTAATGTGTTTATTCCTCTATTTCAAGTGTATTCTGCCTTGTATTTCACTCATTTACCATTCTAGGCTCCTTCAAGTTAACAACGTAGGATTCATACACTGTTAAATGTGCTCTAAACTCGAATTCTGGAATTCCTGGATCTAAGATACCTTTTCTACATGAACAACTCAGTTGGAGAAGTGTTTTATACATGTTCTATGCTAGTTCTCATGTATTTATTGTCGTTTTGCCAGAGTTACTGATGTTTTCTTGTAGTTTCTAACATTAGGCCTTCTTGTTCAGGTAGAAACATTGGGAACATCTACAAACAACTACCTAAACACTGTTATGAACCTGGAAAACTTGGGAACATTGTCTCTCAACTATGTTATAGAGTTTATTGATACATTTCACTGAAGTGTAAGACATTCCAAAGCTGGTTAATGTGTTTATTCCTCTATTTCAAGTGTATTCTGCCTTGTATTTCACTCATTTACCATTCTAGTCTCCTTCAAGTTAACAACGTAGGATTCATACACTGTTAAATGTGCTCTAAACTCGAATTCTGTAATTCCTGGATCTAAGACACCTTTTCTACATGAACAACTCAGTTGGAGAAGTGTTTTATACATGTTCTATGCTAGTTCTCATGTATTTATTGTCGTTTTGCCAGAGTTACTGATGTTTTCTTGTAGTTTCTAACATTAGGCCTTCTTGTTCAGGTAGAAACATTGGGAACATCTACAAACAACTACCTAAACACTGTTATGAACCTGGAACGCTCGGGAACATTGTCTCTCAACTATGTTATAGAGTTTATTGATACATTTCACTGAAGTGTAAGACTTTCCAAAGCTAGTTAATGTGTTTATTCCTCTATTTCAAGTGTATTCTGCCTTGTATTTCACTCATTTACCATTCTAGGCTCCTTCAAGTTAACAACGTAGGATTCATACACTGTTAAATGTGCTCTAAACTCGAATTCTCTAATTCCTGGATCTAAGATACCGTTTATACATGAACAACTCAGTTGGAGAAGTGTTTTATACATGTTCTATGCTAGTTCTCATGTATTTATTGTCGTTTTGCCAGAGTTACTGATGTTTTCTTGTAGTTTCTAACATTAGGCCTTCTTGTTCAGGTAGAAACATTGGGAACATCTACAAACAACTACCTAAACACTGTTATGAACCTGGAACACTCGGGAACATTGTCTCTCAACTATGTTATAGAGTTTATTGATACATTTCACTGAAGTGTAAGACATTCCAAAGCTGGTTAATGTGTTTATTCCTCTATTTCAAGTGTATTCTGCCTTGTATTTCACTCATTTACCATTCTAGGCTCCTTCAAGTTAACAACGTAGGATTCATACACTGTTAAATGTGCTCTAAACTCGAATTCTGTAATTCCTGGATCTAAGACACCTTTTCTACATGAACAACTCAGTTGGAGAAGTGTTTTATACATGTTCTATGCTAGTTCTCATGTATTTATTGTCGTTTTGCCAGAGTTACTGATGTTTTCTTGTAGTTTCTAACATTAGGCCTTCTTGTTCAGGTATAAACATTGAGAACATGAAAAACAACTACCTAAACACTGTGATGACCCTGAAACGCTCGGGAACATTGTCTCTCAACTATGTTATAGAGTTTAATGATACATTTCACTGAAGTGTAAGACTTTCCAAAGCTGGTTAATGTGTTTATTCCTCTATTTCAAGTGTATTCTGCCTTGTATTTCACTCATTTACCATTCTAGGCTCCTTCAAGTTAACAACGTAGGATTCATACACTGTTAAATGTGCTCTAAACTCGAATTCTCTAATTCCTGGATCTAAGATACCGTTTCTACATGAACAACTCAGTTGGAGAAGTGTTTTATACATGTTCTATGCTAGTTCTCATGTATTTATTGTCGTTTTGCCAGAGTTACTGATGTTTTCTTGTAGTTTCTAACATTAGGCCTTCTTGTTCAGGTAGAAACATTGGGAACATGAACAAACAACTATCTAAACACTGTTATGAACCTGGAACCCTCGGGAACATTGTCTCTCAACTATGTTATAGAGTTTAATGATACATTTCACTGAAGTGTAAGACTTTCCAAATCTGGTTAATGTGTTTATTCCTCTATTTCAAGTGTATTCTGCCTTGTATTTCACTCATTTACCATTCTAGGCTCCTTCAAGTTAACAACGTAGGATTCATACACTGTTAAATGTGCTCTAAACTCGAATTCTGGAATTCCTGGATCTAAGACACCTTTTCTACATGAACAACTCAGTTGGAGAAGTGTTTTATACATGTTCTATGCTAGTTCTCATGTATTTATTGTCGTTTTGCCAGAGTTACTGATGTTTTCTTGTAGTTTCTAACATTAGGCCTTCTTGTTCAGGTAGAAACATTGGGAACATCTACAAACAACTACCTAAACACTGTTATGAACCTGGAAAACTTGGGAACATTGTCTCTCAACTATGTTATAGAGTTTATTGATACATTTCACTGAAGTGTAAGACATTCCAAAGCTGGTTAATGTGTTTATTCCTCTATTTCAAGTGTATTCTGCCTTGTATTTCACTCATTTACCATTCTAGTCTCCTTCAAGTTAACAACGTAGGATTCATACACTGTTAAATGTGCTCTAAACTCGAATTCTGTAATTCCTGGATCTAAGACACCTTTTCTACATGAACAACTCAGTTGGAGAAGTGTTTTATACATGTTCTATGCTAGTTCTCATGTATTTATTGTCGTTTTGCCAGAGTTACTGATGTTTTCTTGTAGTTTCTCACATTAGGCCTTCTTGTTCAGGTAGAAACATTGGGAACATCTACAAACAACTACCTAAACACTGTTATGAACCTTTAACGCTCGGGAACATTGTCTCTCAACTATGTTATAGAGTTTATTGATACATTTCACTGAAGTGTAAGACTTTCCAAAGCTGGTTAATGTGTTTATTCCTCTATTTCAAGTGTATTCTGCCTTGTATTTCACTCATTTACCATTCTAGGCTCCTCCAAGTTAACAACGTCGGATTCATACACTGTTAAATGTGCTCTAAACTCGAATTCTCTAATTCCTGGATCTAAGATTCCGTTTCTACATGAACAACTCAGTTGGAGAAGTGTTTTATGCATGTTCTATGCTAGTTCTCATGTATTTATTGTCGTTTTGCCAGAGTTACTGATGTTTTCTTGTAGTTTCTAACATTAGGCCTTCTTGTTCAGGTAGAAACATTGGGAACATCTACAAACAACTACCTAAACACTGTTATGAACCTGGAACGCTCGGGAACATTGTCTCTCAACTATGTTATAGAGTTTATTGATACATTTCACTGAAGTGTAAGACTTTCCAAAGCTGGTTAATGTGTTTATTCCTCTATTTCAAGTGTATTCTGCCTTGTATTTCACTCATTTACCATTCTAGGCTCCTTCAAGTTAACAACGTAGGATTCATACACTGTTAAATGTGCTCTAAACTCGAATTCTGTAATTCCTGGATCTAAGATACCGTTTCTACATGAACAACTCAGTTGGAGAAGTGTTTTATACATGTTCTATGCTAGTTCTCATGTATTTATTGTCGTTTTGCCAGAGTTACTGATGTTTTCTTGTAGTTTCTAACATTAGGCCTTCTTGTTCAGGTAGAAACATTGGGAACATCTACAAACAACTACCTAAACACTGTTATGAACCTGGAACGCTCGGGAACATTGTCTCTCAACTATGTTATAGAGTTTATTGATACATTTCACTGAAGTGTAAGACTTTCCAAATCTGGTTAATGTGTTTATTCCTCTATTTCAAGTGTATTCTGCCTTGTATTTCACTCATTTACCATTCTAGGCTCCTTCAAGTTAACAACGTAGGATTCATACACTGTTAAATGTGCTCTAAACTCGAATTCTGTAATTCCTGGATCTAAGATACCGTTTCTACATGAACAACTCAGTTGGAGAAGTGTTTTATACATGTTCTATGCTAGTTCTCATGTATTTATTGTCGTTTTGCCAGAGTTACTGATGTTTTCTTGTAGTTTCTAACATTAGGCCTTCTTGTTCAGGTAGAAACATTTGGAACATCTACAAACAACTACCTAAACACTGTTATGAACCTGGAAAACTTGGGAACATTGTCTCTCAACTATGTTATAGAGTTTATTGATACATTTCACTGAAGTGTAAGACATTCCAAAGCTGGTTAATGTGTTTATTCCTCTATTTCAAGTGTATTCTGCCTTGTATTTCACTCATTTACCATTCTAGGCTCCTTCAAGTTAACAACGTAGGATTCATACACTGTTAAATGTGCTCTAAACTCGAATTCTGTAATTCCTGGATCTAAGACACCTTTTCTACATGAACAACTCAGTTGGAGAAGTGTTTTATACATGTTCTATGCTAGTTCTCATGTATTTATTGTCGTTTTGCCAGAGTTACTGATGTTTTCTTGTAGTTTCTAACATTAGGCCTTCTTGTTCAGGTATAAACATTGAGAACATGAAAAACAACTACCTAAACACTGTGATGACCCTGAAACGCTCGGGAACATTGTCTCTCAACTATGTTATAGAGTTTAATGATACATTTCACTGAAGTGTAAGACTTTCCAAAGCTGGTTAATGTGTTTATTCCTCTATTTCAAGTGTATTCTGCCTTGTATTTCACTCATTTACCATTCTAGGCTCCTTCAAGTTAACAACGTAGGATTCATACACTGTTAAATGTGCTCTAAACTCGAATTCTCTAATTCCTGGATCTAAGATACCGTTTCTACATGAACAACTCAGTTGGAGAAGTGTTTTATACATGTTCTATGCTAGTTCTCATGTATTTATTGTCGTTTTGCCAGAGTTACTGATGTTTTCTTGTAGTTTCTAACATTAGGCCTTCTTGTTCAGGTAGAAACATTGGGAACATGAACAAACAACTATCTAAACACTGTTATGAACCTGGAACCCTCGGGAACATTGTCTCTCAACTATGTTATAGAGTTTAATGATACATTTCACTGAAGTGTAAGACTTTCCAAATCTGGTTAATGTGTTTATTCCTCTATTTCAAGTGTATTCTGCCTTGTATTTCACTCATTTACCATTCTAGGCTCCTTCAAGTTAACAACGTAGGATTCATACACTGTTAAATGTGCTCTAAACTCGAATTCTGGAATTCCTGGATCTAAGATACCTTTTCTACATGAACAACTCAGTTGGAGAAGTGTTTTATACATGTTCTATGCTAGTTCTCATGTATTTATTGTCGTTTTGCCAGAGTTACTGATGTTTTCTTGTAGTTTCTAACATTAGGCCTTCTTGTTCAGGTAGAAACATTGGGAACATCTACAAACAACTACCTAAACACTGTTATGAACCTGGAAAACTTGGGAACATTGTCTCTCAACTATGTTATAGAGTTTATTGATACATTTCACTGAAGTGTAAGACATTCCAAAGCTGGTTAATGTGTTTATTCCTCTATTTCAAGTGTATTCTGCCTTGTATTTCACTCATTTACCATTCTAGTCTCCTTCAAGTTAACAACGTAGGATTCATACACTGTTAAATGTGCTCTAAACTCGAATTCTGTAATTCCTGGATCTAAGACACCTTTTCTACATGAACAACTCAGTTGGAGAAGTGTTTTATACATGTTCTATGCTAGTTCTCATGTATTTATTGTCGTTTTGCCAGAGTTACTGATGTTTTCTTGTAGTTTCTCACATTAGGCCTTCTTGTTCAGGTAGAAACATTGGGAACATCTACAAACAACTACCTAAACACTGTTATGAACCTGGAACGCTCGGGAACATTGTCTCTCAACTATGTTATAGAGTTTATTGATACATTTCACTGAAGTGTAAGACTTTCCAAAGCTGGTTAATGTGTTTATTCCTCTATTTCAAGTGTATTCTGCCTTGTATTTCACTCATTTACCATTCTAGGCTCCTCCAAGTTAACAACGTCGGATTCATACACTGTTAAATGTGCTCTAAACTCGAATTCTCTAATTCCTGGATCTAAGATTCCGTTTCTACATGAACAACTCAGTTGGAGAAGTGTTTTATGCATGTTCTATGCTAGTTCTCATGTATTTATTGTCGTTTTGCCAGAGTTACTGATGTTTTCTTGTAGTTTCTAACATTAGGCCTTCTTGTTCAGGTAGAAACATTGGGAACATCTACAAACAACTACCTAAACACTGTTATGAACCTGGAACGCTCGGGAACATTGTCTCTCAACTATGTTATAGAGTTTATTGATACATTTCACTGAAGTGTAAGACTTTCCAAAGCTGGTTAATGTGTTTATTCCTCTATTTCAAGTGTATTCTGCCTTGTATTTCACTCATTTACCATTCTAGGCTCCTTCAAGTTAACAACGTAGGATTCATACACTGTTAAATGTGCTCTAAACTCGAATTCTGTAATTCCTGGATCTAAGATACCGTTTCTACATGAACAACTCAGTTGGAGAAGTGTTTTATACATGTTCTATGCTAGTTCTCATGTATTTATTGTCGTTTTGCCAGAGTTACTGATGTTTTCTTGTAGTTTCTAACATTAGGCCTTCTTGTTCAGGTAGAAACATTGGGAACATCTACAAACAACTACCTAAACACTGTTATGAACCTGGAACGCTCGGGAACATTGTCTCTCAACTATGTTATAGAGTTTATTGATACATTTCACTGAAGTGTAAGACTTTCCAAATCTGGTTAATGTGTTTATTCCTCTATTTCAAGTGTATTCTGCCTTGTATTTCACTCATTTACCATTCTAGGCTCCTTCAAGTTAACAACGTAGGATTCATACACTGTTAAATGTGCTCTAAACTCGAATTCTGTAATTCCTGGATCTAAGATACCGTTTCTACATGAACAACTCAGTTGGAGAAGTGTTTTATACATGTTCTATGCTAGTTCTCATGTATTTATTGTCGTTTTGCCAGAGTTACTGATGTTTTCTTGTAGTTTCTAACATTAGGCCTTCTTGTTCAGGTAGAAACATTGGGAACATCTACAAACAACTACCTAAACACTGTTATGAACCTGGAAAACTTGGGAACATTGTCTCTCAACTATGTTATAGAGTTTATTGATACATTTTACTGAAGTGTAAGACTTTCCAAAGCTGGTTAATGTGTTTATTCCTCTATTTCAAGTGTATTCTGCCTTGTATTTCACTCATTTACCATTCTAGTCTCCTTCAAGTTAACAACGTAGGATTCATACACTGTTAAATGTGCTCTAAACTCGAATTCTGTAATTCCTGGATCTAAGACACCTTTTCTACATGAACAACTCAGTTGGAGAAGTGTTTTATACATGTTCTATGCTAGTTCTCATGTATTTATTGACGTTTTGCCAGAGTTACTGATGTTTTC
>CAVNZX010000006.1:0-55446 GCA_963693515.1 Pipistrellus nathusii
GAATCCTATGTTGTCTCCTTTAAGGATCCTAGAATGGTGAATGTGTGAAATACACGGCAGAATATACTTGAAATAGAGAAATAAACACATTAAGCAGCTTTCGAAAGCCTTACACTTCACTAAGATGTATCATTAAACTCTAAAACATAGTTGAGAGACAATGTTCCCGAGCTTTTCAGGTTGATAACAGTGTTTCGGTAGTCGTTTGTCCATGTTCCCAATGTTTGTACCTGGACAAGAAGGCCTAATGTTAGATACTACAAGAAAACATCAGTAATTTTGGGAAAACGACCATAAATAGATGAGAACTCGCATAGAACATGTACAAAACACTTCACCAACTGAGTTGTTCATGTAGAAAAGGTATCTTAGATCCAGGAATTCCTTAATTTGAGTTTAGAGCACATTAAACAGTGTATGAATCCTATGTTGTTTCCTTTAAGGATCCTAGAATGGTGAATGTGTGAAATACACGGCAGAATATACTTGAAATAGAGAAATAAACACATTTAGCAGCTTTGGAAAGCCTTACACTTCACTGAGATGTATCATTAAACTCTAAAACATAGTTGAGAGACAATGTTCCCGAGCTTTTCAGGTTCCTAACAGTGTTTAGGTAGTCGTTTGTCCATGTTCCCAATGTTTGTACCTGGACAAGAAGGCCTAATGTTAGAAACTACAAGAAAACATCAGTAATTCTGGGGAAATGACAATAAATAGATGAGAACTCGCATAGAACCTGTACAACACTTCTCCAAATGAGTTGTTCATTTAGAAAAGGTATCTTAGATCCAGGAATTCCATAATTCGAGTTTAGAGCACATTAAACAGTGTATGAATCCTATGTTGTTTCCTTTAAGGATCCTAGAATGGTGAATGTGTGAAATACAAGGCAGAAAACACTTGAAATAGAGAAATAAACATATTTAGCAGCTTTGGAAAGCCTTACACTTCACTGAGATGTATCATTAAACTCTAAAACATAGTTGAGAGACAATGTTCCCGAGCTTTTCAGGTTCCTAACAGTGTTTAGGTAGTCGTTTGTCCATGTTCCCAATGTTTGTACCTGGACAATAAGGCCCAATATTAGAAACTACAAGAAAACATCAGTAATTTTGGGGAAATCACCGTAAATATATGAGAACTCGCATAGAACATGTACAATACACTTCTCCAACTGAGTTGTTCATGTATCAAAGCTATCTTAGATCCAGGAATTCCTTAATTCGAGTTCAGAGCACATTAAACAGAGTATGAATCCTATGTTGTTTCCTTTAAGGAGCCTAGAATGGTGAATGTTTGAAATACACGGCAGAATACACTTGAAATAGAGAAATAAAGACATTTAGCAACTTTGGAAAGCCTTACACTTCACTGAGATGTATCATTAAACTCTAAAACATAGTTGAGAGACAATGTTCCCGAGCTTTTCAGGTTCCTAACATTGTTTAGATAGTCGTTTGTCCATGTTCCCAATGTTTGTACCTGGACAAGAAGGCCTAATGTTAGAAACTACAAGAAAACATCATTAATTCTGGGGAAATGACAATAAATATATGAGAACTCGCATAGCACATGTACAAAACACTTCTCCAACTGAGTTGTTCATGTAGAAAAGGTATCTTAGATCCAGGAATTCCATAATTCGAGTTTAGAGCACATTAAACAGTGTATGATTCCTATGTTGTTTCCTTTAAGGAGCCTCAATGGTGAATGTGTGAAATACACGGCAGAATACACTTGAAATAGAGAAATAAACACATTTAGCAGCTTTGGAAAGCCTTACACTTCACTGAGATGTATCATTAAACTCTAAAACATAGTTGAGAGACAATGTTCCCGAGCTTTTCAGGTTCCTAACAGTGTTTAGGTAGTCGTTTGTCCATGTTCCCAATGTTTGTACCTGGACAATAAGGCCCAATATTAGAAACTACAAGAAAACATCAGTAATTTTGGGGAAATCACCGTAAATATATGAGAACTCGCATAGAACATGTACAATACACTTCTCCAACTGAGTTGTTCATGTAGAAAAGCTATCTTAGATCCAGGAATTCCTTAATTCGAGTTCAGAGCACATTAAACAGTGTATGAATCCTATGTTGTTTCCTTTAAGGAGCCTAGAATGGTGAATGTTTGAAATACACGGCAGAATACACTTGAAATAGAGAAATAAAGACATTTAGCAACTTTGGAAAGCCTTACACTTCACTGAGATGTATCATTAAACTCTAAAACATAGTTGAGAAACAATGTTCCCGAGCTTTTCAGGTTCCTAACAGTGTTTAGGTAGTCGTTTGTCCATGTTCCCAATGTTTGTACCTGGACAATAAGGCCCAATATTAGAAACTACAATAAAACATCAGTAATTCTGGGGAAATGACAATAAATAGATGAGAACTCGCATAGAACATGTACAAAACACTTCTCCAACTGAATTGTTCATGTAGAAAATGTATCTTAGATCCAGGAATTCCTTAATTCGAGTTTAGAGTACATTAAACAGCGTATGAATCCTATGTTGTTTCCTTTAAGGAGCCTAGAATGGTGAATGTTTGAAATACACGGCAGAATACACTTGAAATAGAGAAATAAACACATTTAGCAGCTTTGGAAAACCTTACACTTCACTGAGATGTATCATTAAACTCTAAAACATAGTTGAGAGACATTGTTCCTGAGATTTTCAGGTTCATAACAGTGTTTAGGTAGTCGTTTGTCCATGTTCCCAATGTTTGTACCTGGACAAGACGGTCTACTGTTAGAAAATACAAGAAAACATCAGTAATTCTGGGGAAATGACAATAAATAGATGAGAACTCGCATAGAACATGTACAAAACACTTCTCCAACTGAGTTGTTCATGTAGAAAAGGTATCTTAGATCCAGGAATTCCTTAATTCGAGTTTAGAGCACATTAAACAGTGTATGAATCCTATGTTGTTTCCTTTAAGGATCCTAGAATGGTGAATGTGTGAAATACACGGCAGAATACACTTGAAATAGAGAAATAAAGACATTTAGCAGCTTTGGAAAGCCTTACACTTCACTGAGATGTATCATTAAACTCTAAAACATAGTTGAGAGAATGTTCCCGAGCTTTTCAGGTTCATATCAGTGTTTAGGTTGTCGTTTGTCCATGTTCCCAATGTTTGTACCTGGACAAGAAGGCCTAATGTTAGATTCTACAAGAAAACATCAGTAATTCTGGAAAAACGACAATAAATAGATGAGAAATCACACAGAACATGTACAAAACACTTCTCCAACTGAGTTGTTCATGTAGAAAAGGTATCTTAGATCCAGGAATTCCTTAATTTGAGTTTAGAGCACATTAAACAGTGTATGAATCCTATGTTGTTTTCCTTTAAGGATCCTAGAATGGTGAATGTGTGAAATACAAGGCAGAATACACTTGAAATAGAGAAATAAACACATTTAGCAGCTTTGGAAAGCCTTACACTTCACTGAGATGTATCATTAAACTCTAAAACATAGTTGAGAGACAATATTCCCGAGCTTTGCAGGTTCATAACAGTGTTTAGGTAGTCGTTTGTCCATGTTCCCAATGTTTGTACCTGGACAAGAAGGCCTAATGTTAGATTCTGCAAGAAAACATCAGTAATTCTGGAAAAACGACAATAAATAGATGAGAACTCACATAGAACATGTACAAAACTCTTCTCCAACTTAGTTGTTCATGTAGAAAAGATATCTTAGATCCAGGAATTCCTTAATTTGAGTTTAGAGCACATTAAACAGTGTATGAATCCTATGTTGTTTCCTTTAAGGATCCTAGAATGGTGAATGTGTGAAATACAAGGCAGAATACACTTGAAATAGAGAAATAAACACATTTAGCAGCTTTGGAAAGCCTTACACTTCACTGAGATGTATCATTAAACTCTAAAACATAGTTGAGAGAATGTTCCCGAGCTTTTCAGGTTCATATCAGTGTTTAGGTTGTCGTTTGTCCATGTTCCCAATGTTTGTACCTGGACAAGAAGGCCTAATGTTAGATTCTACAAGAAAACATCAGTAATTCTGGAAAAAACGACAATAAATAGATGAGAAATCACACAGAACATGTACAAAACACTTCTCCAACTGAGTTGTTCATGTAGAAAAGGTATCTTAGATCCAGGAATTCCTTAATTCCAGTTTAGAGCACATTAAACAGCGTACGAATCCTATGTTGTCTCCTTTAAGGATCCTTGAATGGTGAATGTGTAAAATACACGGCAGAATACACTGGAAATAGAGAAATAAACATATTAACCAGCTTTGGAAAGCCTTACGCTTCACTGAGATGTATCATTAAACTCTAAAACATAGTTGAGAGACAATGTTCCCGAGCTTTTCAGGTTCATAACAGTGTTTAGGTAGTCGTTTGTCCATGTTCCCTATGTTTGTACCTGGACAAGGAGGCCTAATGTTAGAAACTACAAGAAAACATCAGTAATTCTGGGGAAATGACAATAAATAGATGAGAACTCGCATAGAACATGTAAAAAAAACTTCTCCTACTGAGTTGTTCATGTAGAAAAGGTATCTTAGATCCAGGAATTCCTTAATTCGAGTTTAGAGCACACTAAACAGTGTATGAATCCTATGTTGTTTCCTTTAAGGAGCCTAGAATGGTGAATGTGTGAAATACACGGCAGAATACACTTGAAATAGAGAAATAAACACATTTAGCAGCTTTGGAAAGCCTTACACTTCACTGAGATGTATCATTAAACTCTAAAACATAGTTGAGAGACAATGTTCCCGAGCTTTTCAGGTTGATAACAGTGTTTAGGTAGTCGTTTGTCCATGTTCCCAATGTTTGTACCTGGACAAGAAGCCCAATATTAGAATTCTACAAGAAAACATCAGTAATTTTGGGGAAATGACAATGAATATATGAGAACTCGCATAGAACATGTACAAAACACTTCTCCAACTGAGTTGTTCATGTAGAAAAGGTATCTTAGATCCAGGAATTCCTTAATTTGAGTTTAGAGCACACTAAACAGTGTATGAATCCTATGTTGTTTCCTTTAAGGAGCCTAGAATGGTGAATGTGTGAAATACACGGCAGAATACACTTGAAATAGAGAAATAAACACATTTAGCAGCTTTGGAAAGCCTTACACTTCACTGAGATGTATCATTAAACTCTAAAACATAGTTGAGAGACAATGTTCCCGAGCTTTTCAGGTTGATAACAGTGTTTAGGTAGTCGTTTGTCCATGTTCCCAATGTTTGTACCTGGACAAGAAGGCCCAATATTAGAATCTACAAGAAAACATCAGTAATTTTGGGGAAAAGACAATGAATATATGAGAACTCGCATAGAACATGTACAAAACACTTCTCCAACTGAGTTGTTCATGTAGAAAAGGTATCTTAGATCCAGGAATTCCTTAATTCGAGTTTAGAGCACATTAAACAGTGTATGAATCCTATGTTATTTCCTTTAAGGAGCCTAGAATGGTGAATGTGTGAAATACACGGCAGAATACACTTGAAATAGAGAAATAAACACATTTAGCAGCTTTGGAAAGCCTTACACTTCACTGAGATGTATCATTAAACTCTAAAACATAGTTGAGAGAATGTTCCCGAGCTTTTCAGGTTCCTAACAGTGTTTAGGTAGTCGTTTGTCCATGTTCCCAATGTTTGTACCTGGACAAGAAGGCCTAATGTTAGATTCTACAAAAAAACATCAGTAATTCTGGAAAAACGACAATAAATAGATGAGAAATCACACAGAACATGTACAAAACACTTCTCCAACTGAGTTGTTCATGTAGAAAAGGTATCTTAGATCCAGGAATTCCTTAATTTGAGTTTAGAGCACATTAAACAGTGTATGAATCCTATGTTGTTTTCCTTTAAGGATCCTAGAATGGTGAATGTGTGAAATACAAGGCAGAATACACTTGAAATAGAGAAATAAACACATTTAGCAGCTTTGGAAAGCCTTACACTTCACTGAGATGTATAGTTAAACTCTAAAACATAGTTGAGAGACAATGTTCCCGAGCTTTTCAGGTTCATAACAGTGTTTAGGTAGTCGTTTGTCCATGTTCCCAATGTTTGTACCTGGACAAGAAGGCCTAATGTTAGATTCTGCAAGAAAACATCAGTAATTCTGGAAAAACGACAATAAATAGATGAGAACTCACATAGAACATGTACAAAACTCTTCTCCAACTGAGTTGTTCATGTAGAAAAGATATCTTAGATCCAGGAATTCCTTAATTTGAGTTTAGAGCACATTAAACAGTGTATGAATCCTATGTTGTTTCCTTTAAGGATCCTAGAATGGTGAATGTGTGAAACACACGGCAGAATACACTTGAAATAGAGAAATAAACACATTTAGCAGCTTTGGAAAGCCTTACACTTCACTGAGATGTATCATTAAACTCTAAAACATAGTTGAGAGACAATGTTCCCGAGCTTTTCAGGTTCATAACAGTGTTTAGGTAGTCGTTTGTCCATGTTCCCAATGTTTGTACCTGGACAAGAAGGCCTAATGTTAGAAACTACAAGAAAACATCAGTAATTCTGGGGAAATGACAATAAATAGATGAGAACTCGCATAGAACATGTACAAAACACTTCTCCAACTGAGTTGTTCATGTAGAAAAGGTATCTTAGATCCAGGAATTCCTTAATTCGAGTTTATAGCACATTAAACAGTGTATGATTCCTATGTTGTTCCCTTTAAGGAGCCTCAATGGTGAATGTGTGAAATACACGGCAGAATACACTTGAAATAGAGAAATAAACACATTTAGCAGCTTTGGAAAGCCTTACACTTCACTGAGATGTATCATTAAACTCTAAAACATAGTTGAGAGACAATGTTCCCGAGCTTTTCAGGTTGATAACAGTGTTTCGGTAGTCGTTTGTCCATGTTCCCAATGTTTGTACCTGGACAAGAATGCCCAATATTAGATACTACAGGAAAACATCAGTAATTTTGGGAAAACGACCATAAGTAGATGAGAACTCACATAGAACATGTACAAAACACTTCTCCAACTGAGTTGTTCATGTAGAAAAGGTATCTTAGATCCAGGAATTCCCTCATTCGAGTTTAGGGTACATTAAACAGCGTATGAATCCTATGTTGTTTCCTTTAAGGAGCCTAGAATGGTGAATGTTTGAAATACACGGCAGAATACACTTGAAATAGAGAAATAAACACATTTAGCAGCTTTGGAAAGCCTTACACTTCACTGAGATGTATCATTAAACTCTAAAACATAGTTGAGAGACATTGTTCCTGAGATTTTCAGGTTCATAACAGTGTTTAGGTAGTCGTTTGTCCATGTTCCCAATGTTTGTACCTGGACAAGACGGTCTATTGTTAGAAACTACAAGAAAACATCAGTAATTCTGGGGAAATGACAATAAATAGATGAGAACTCGCATAGAACATGTACAAAACACTTCTCCAACTGAGTTGTTCATGTAGAAAAGGTATCTTAGATCCAGGAATTCCTTAATTCGAGTTTAGAGCACATTAAACAGTGTATGAATCCTATGTTGTTTCCTTTAAGGATCCTAGAATGGTGAATGTGTGAAATACACGGCAGAATACACTTGAAATAGAGAAATAAACACATTTAGCAGCTTTGGAAAGCCTTACACTTCACTGAGATGTATCATTAAACTCTAAAACATAGTTGAGAGACAATGTTCCCGAGCTTTTCAGGTTCCTAACAGTGTTTAGGTAGTCGTTTGTCCATGTTCCCAATGTTTGTACCTGGACAATAAGGCCCAATATTAGAAACTACAAGAAAACATCAGTAATTTTGGGGAAATCACCGTAAATATATGAGAACTCGCATAGAACATGTACAATACACTTCTCCAACTGAGTTGTTCATGTAGAAAAGCTATCTTAGATCCAGGAATTCCTTAATTCGAGTTCAGAGCACATTAAACAGTGTATGAATCCTATGTTGTTTCCTTTAAGGAGCCTAGAATGGTGAATGTTTGAAATACACGGCAGAATACACTTGAAATAGAGAAATAAAGACATTTAGCAACTTTGGAAAGCCTTACACTTCACTGAGATGTATCATTAAACTCTAAAACATAGTTGAGAAACAATGTTCCCGAGCTTTTCAGGTTCCTAACAGTGTTTAGGTAGTCGTTTGTCCATGTTCCCAATGTTTGTACCTGGACAATAAGGCCCAATATTAGAAACTACAATAAAACATCAGTAATTCTGGGGAAATGACAATAAATAGATGAGAACTCGCATAGAACATGTACAAAACACTTCTCCAACTGAATTGTTCATGTAGAAAATGTATCTTAGATCCAGGAATTCCTTAATTCGAGTTTAGAGTACATTAAACAGCGTATGAATCCTATGTTGTTTCCTTTAAGGAGCCTAGAATGGTGAATGTTTGAAATACACGGCAGAATACACTTGAAATAGAGAAATAAACACATTTAGCAGCTTTGGAAAACCTTACACTTCACTGAGATGTATCATTAAACTCTAAAACATAGTTGAGAGACATTGTTCCTGAGATTTTCAGGTTCATAACAGTGTTTAGGTAGTCGTTTGTCCATGTTCCCAATGTTTGTACCTGGACAAGACGGTCTACTGTTAGAAAATACAAGAAAACATCAGTAATTCTGGGGAAATGACAATAAATAGATGAGAACTCGCATAGAACATGTACAAAACACTTCTCCAACTGAGTTGTTCATGTAGAAAAGGTATCTTAGATCCAGGAATTCCTTAATTCGAGTTTAGAGCACATTAAACAGTGTATGAATCCTATGTTGTTTCCTTTAAGGATCCTAGAATGGTGAATGTGTGAAATACACGGCAGAATACACTTGAAATAGAGAAATAAAGACATTTAGCAGCTTTGGAAAGCCTTACACTTCACTGAGATGTATCATTAAACTCTAAAACATAGTTGAGAGAATGTTCCCGAGCTTTTCAGGTTCATATCAGTGTTTAGGTAGTCGTTTGTCCATGTTCCCAATGTTTGTACCTGGACAAGAAGGCCTAATGTTAGATTCTACAAAAAAACATCAGTAATTCTGGAAAAACGACAATAAATAGATGAGAAATCACACAGAACATGTACAAAACACTTCTCCAACTGAGTTGTTCATGTAGAAAAGGTATCTTAGATCCAGGAATTCCTTAATTTGAGTTTAGAGCACATTAAACAGTGTATGAATCCTATGTTGTTTTCCTTTAAGGATCCTAGAATGGTGAATGTGTGAAATACAAGGCAGAATACACTTGAAATAGAGAAATAAACACATTTAGCAGCTTTGGAAAGCCTTACACTTCACTGAGATGTATAGTTAAACTCTAAAACATAGTTGAGAGACAATGTTCCCGAGCTTTTCAGGTTCATAACAGTGTTTAGGTAGTCGTTTGTCCATGTTCCCAATGTTTGTACCTGGACAAGAAGGCCTAATGTTAGTTTCTGCAAGAAAACATCAGTAATTCTGGAAAAACGACAATAAATAGATGAGAACTCACATAGAACATGTACAAAACTCTTCTCCAACTGAGTTGTTCATGTAGAAAAGATATCTTAGATCCAGGAATTCCTTAATTTGAGTTTAGAGCACATTAAACAGTGTATGAATCCTATGTTGTTTCCTTTAAGGATCCTAGAATGGTGAATGTGTGAAACACACGGCAGAATACACTTGAAATAGAGAAATAAACACATTTAGCAGCTTTGGAAAGCCTTACACTTCACTGAGATGTATCATTAAACTCTAAAACATAGTTGAGAGACAATGTTCCCGAGCTTTTCAGGTTCATAACAGTGTTTAGGTAGTCGTTTGTCCATGTTCCCAATGTTTGTACCTGGACAAGAAGGCCTAATGTTAGAAACTACAAGAAAACATCAGTAATTCTGGGGAAATGACAATAAATAGATGAGAACTCGCATAGAACATGTACAAAACACTTCTCCAACTGAGTTGTTCATGTAGAAAAGGTATCTTAGATCCAGGAATTCCTTAATTCGAGTTTATAGCACATTAAACAGTGTATGATTCCTATGTTGTTCCCTTTAAGGAGCCTCAATGGTGAATGTGTGAAATACACGGCAGAATACACTTGAAATAGAGAAATAAACACATTTAGCAGCTTTGGAAAGCCTTACACTTCACTGAGATGTATCATTAAACTCTAAAACATAGTTGAGAGACAATGTTCCCGAGCTTTTCAGGTTGATAACAGTGTTTCGGTAGTCGTTTGTCCATGTTCCCAATGTTTGTACCTGGACAAGAATGCCCAATATTAGATACTACAGGAAAACATCAGTAATTTTGGGAAAACGACCATAAGTAGATGAGAACTCACATAGAACATGTACAAAACACTTCTCCAACTGAGTTGTTCATGTAGAAAAGGTATCTTAGATCCAGGAATTCCCTCATTCGAGTTTAGGGTACATTAAACAGCGTATGAATCCTATGTTGTTTCCTTTAAGGAGCCTAGAATGGTGAATGTTTGAAATACACGGCAGAATACACTTGAAATAGAGAAATAAACACATTTAGCAGCTTTGGAAAGCCTTACACTTCACTGAGATGTATCATTAAACTCTAAAACATAGTTGAGAGACATTGTTCCTGAGATTTTCAGGTTCATAACAGTGTTTAGGTAGTCGTTTGTCCATGTTCCCAATGTTTGTACCTGGACAAGACGGTCTATTGTTAGAAACTACAAGAAAACATCAGTAATTCTGGGGAAATGACAATAAATAGATGAGAACTCGCATAGAACATGTACAAAACACTTCTCCAACTGAGTTGTTCATGTAGAAAAGGTATCTTAGATCCAGGAATTCCTTAATTCGAGTTTAGAGCACATTAAACAGTGTATGAATCCTATGTTGTTTCCTTTAAGGATCCTAGAATGGTGAATGTGTGAAATACACGGCAGAATACACTTGAAATAGAGAAATAAACACATTTAGCAGCTTTGGAAAGCCTTACACTTCACTGAGATGTATCATTAAACTCTAAAACATAGTTGAGAGACAATGTTCCCGAGCTTTTCAGGTTCCTAACAGTGTTTAGGTAGTCGTTTGTCCATGTTCCCAATGTTTGTACCTGGACAATAAGGCCCAATATTAGAAACTACAAGAAAACATCAGTAATTTTGGGGAAATCACCGTAAATATATGAGAACTCGCATAGAACATGTACAATACACTTCTCCAACTGAGTTGTTCATGTAGAAAAGCTATCTTAGATCCAGGAATTCCTTAATTCGAGTTCAGAGCACATTAAACAGTGTATGAATCCTATGTTGTTTCCTTTAAGGAGCCTAGAATGGTGAATGTTTGAAATACACGGCAGAATACACTTGAAATAGAGAAATAAAGACATTTAGCAACTTTGGAAAGCCTTACACTTCACTGAGATGTATCATTAAACTCTAAAACATAGTTGAGAAACAATGTTCCCGAGCTTTTCAGGTTCCTAACAGTGTTTAGGTAGTCGTTTGTCCATGTTCCCAATGTTTGTACCTGGACAATAAGGCCCAATATTAGAAACTACAATAAAACATCAGTAATTCTGGGGAAATGACAATAAATAGATGAGAACTCGCATAGAACATGTACAAAACACTTCTCCAACTGAATTGTTCATGTAGAAAATGTATCTTAGATCCAGGAATTCCTTAATTCGAGTTTAGAGTACATTAAACAGCGTATGAATCCTATGTTGTTTCCTTTAAGGAGCCTAGAATGGTGAATGTTTGAAATACACGGCAGAATACACTTGAAATAGAGAAATAAACACATTTAGCAGCTTTGGAAAACCTTACACTTCACTGAGATGTATCATTAAACTCTAAAACATAGTTGAGAGACATTGTTCCTGAGATTTTCAGGTTCATAACAGTGTTTAGGTAGTCGTTTGTCCATGTTCCCAATGTTTGTACCTGGACAAGACGGTCTACTGTTAGAAAATACAAGAAAACATCAGTAATTCTGGGGAAATGACAATAAATAGATGAGAACTCGCATAGAACATGTACAAAACACTTCTCCAACTGAGTTGTTCATGTAGAAAAGGTATCTTAGATCCAGGAATTCCTTAATTCGAGTTTAGAGCACATTAAACAGTGTATGAATCCTATGTTGTTTCCTTTAAGGATCCTAGAATGGTGAATGTGTGAAATACACGGCAGAATACACTTGAAATAGAGAAATAAAGACATTTAGCAGCTTTGGAAAGCCTTACACTTCACTGAGATGTATCATTAAACTCTAAAACATAGTTGAGAGAATGTTCCCGAGCTTTTCAGGTTCATATCAGTGTTTAGGTTGTCGTTTGTCCATGTTCCCAATGTTTGTACCTGGACAAGAAGGCCTAATGTTAGATTCTACAAGAAAACATCAGTAATTCTGGAAAAACGACAATAAATAGATGAGAAATCACACAGAACGTGTACAAAACACTTCTCCAACTGAGTTGTTCATGTAGAAAAGGTATCTTAGATCCAGGAATTCCTTAATTTGAGTTTAGAGCACATTAAACAGTGTATGAATCCTATGTTGTTTTCCTTTAAGGATCCTAGAATGGTGAATGTGTGAAATACAAGGCAGAATACACTTGAAATAGAGAAATAAACACATTTAGCAGCTTTGGAAAGCCTTACACTTCACTGAGATGTATCATTAAACTCTAAAACATAGTTGAGAGACAATATTCCCGAGCTTTGCAGGTTCATAACAGTGTTTAGGTAGTCGTTTGTCCATGTTCCCAATGTTTGTACCTGGACAAGAAGGCCTAATGTTAGATTCTGCAAGAAAACATCAGTAATTCTGGAAAAACGACAATAAATAGATGAGAACTCACATAGAACATGTACAAAACTCTTCTCCAACTTAGTTGTTCATGTAGAAAAGATATCTTAGATCCAGGAATTCCTTAATTTGAGTTTAGAGCACATTAAACAGTGTATGAATCCTATGTTGTTTCCTTTAAGGATCCTAGAATGGTGAATGTGTGAAATACAAGGCAGAATACACTTGAAATAGAGAAATAAACACATTTAGCAGCTTTGGAAAGCCTTACACTTCACTGAGATGTATCATTAAACTCTAAAACATAGTTGAGAGAATGTTCCCGAGCTTTTCAGGTTCATATCAGTGTTTAGGTTGTCGTTTGTCCATGTTCCCAATGTTTGTACCTGGACAAGAAGGCCTAATGTTAGATTCTACAAGAAAACATCAGTAATTCTGGAAAAACGACAATAAATAGATGAGAAATCACACAGAACATGTACAAAACACTTCTCCAACTGAGTTGTTCATGTAGAAAAGGTATCTTAGATCCAGGAATTCCTTAATTCCAGTTTAGAGCACATTAAACAGCGTACGAATCCTATGTTGTCTCCTTTAAGGATCCTTGAATGGTGAATGTGTAAAATACACGGCAGAATACACTGGAAATAGAGAAATAAACATATTAACCAGCTTTGGAAAGCCTTACGCTTCACTGAGATGTATCATTAAACTCTAAAACATAGTTGAGAGACAATGTTCCCGAGCTTTTCAGGTTCATAACAGTGTTTAGGTAGTCGTTTGTCCATGTTCCCTATGTTTGTACCTGGACAAGGAGGCCTAATGTTAGAAACTACAAGAAAACTTCAGTAATTCTGGGGAAATGACAATAAATAGATGAGAACTCGCATAGAACATGTAAAAAAAACTTCTCCAACTGAGTTGTTCATGTAGAAAAGGTATCTTAGATCCAGGAATTCCTTAATTCGAGTTTAGAGCACACTAAACAGTGTATGAATCCTATTTTGTTTCCTTTAAGGAGCCTAGAATGGTGAATGTGTGAAATACACGGCAGAATACACTTGAAATAGAGAAATAAACACATTTAGCAGCTTTGGAAAGCCTTACACTTCACTGAGATGTATCATTAAACTCTAAAACATAGTTGAGAGACAATGTTCCCGAGCTTTTCAGGTTGATAACAGTGTTTCGGTAGTCGTTTGTCCATGTTCCCAATGTTTGTACCTGGACAAGAAGGCCTAATGTTAGATACTACAGGAAAACATCAGTAATTTTGGGAAAACGACCATAAGTAGATGATAACTCACGTAGAACATGTACAAAACACTTCTCCAACTGAGTTGTTCATGTAGAAAAGGTATCTTAGATCCAGGAATTCCTTCATTCGAGTTTAGAGTACATTAAACAGCGTATGAATCCTATGTTGTTTCCTTTAAGGAGCCTAGAATCGTGAATGTTTGAAATACACGGCAGAATACACTTGAAATAGAGAAATAAACACATTTAGCAGCTTTGGAAAACCTTACACTTCACTGAGATGTATCATTAAACTCTAAAACATAGTTGAGAGACATTGTTCCTGAGATTTTCAGGTTCATAACAGTGTTTAGGTAGTCGTTTGTCCATGTTCCCAATGTTTGTACCTGGACAAGACGGTCTACTGTTAGAAAATACAAGAAAACATCAGTAATTCTGGGGAAATGACAATAAATAGATGAGAACTCGCATAGAACATGTACAAAACACTTCTCCAACTGAGTTGTTCATGTAGAAAAGGTATCTTAGATCCAGGAATTCCTTAATTCGAGTTTAGAGCACATTAAACAGTATATGAATCCTATGTTGTTTCCTTTAAGGATCCTAGAATGGTGAATGTGTGAAATACACGGCAGAATACACTTGAAATAGAGAAATAAACACATTTAGCAGCTTTGGAAAGCCTTACACTTCACTGAGATGTATCATTAAACTCTAAAACATAGTTGAGAGACAATGTTCCCGAGCTTTTCAGGTTCCTAACAGTGTTTAGGTAGTCGTTTGTCCATGTTCCCAATGTTTGTACCTGGACAATAAGGCCCAATATTATAAACTACAAGAAAACATCAGTAATTTTGGGGAAATCACCGTAAATATATGAGAACTCGCATAGAACATGTACAAAACACTTCTCCAACTGAGTTGTTCATGTAGAAAAGGTATCTTAGATCCAGGAATTCCTTAATTCGAGTTTAGAGCACATTAAACAGTGTATGAATCCTATGTTGTTTCCTTTAAGGAGCCTAGAATGGTGAATGTTTGAAATACACGGCAGAATACACTTGAAATAGAGAAATAAAGACATTTAGCAGCTTTGGAAAGCCTTACACTTCACTGAGATGTATCATTAAACTCTAAAACATAGTTGAGAAGCAATGTTCCCGAGCTTTTCAG
This sequence comes from Pipistrellus nathusii, assembly GCA_963693515.1. Lineage (NCBI taxonomy): Eukaryota > Metazoa > Chordata > Mammalia > Chiroptera > Vespertilionidae > Pipistrellus > Pipistrellus nathusii. Next base: position 15,252 of record CAVNZX010000006.1, read on the forward strand.
GTTCATAACAGTGTTTAGGTAGTCGTTTCTCCATGTTCCCAATGTTTGTACCTGGACAAGAAGGCCTAATGTTAGATTCTACAAGAAAACATCAGTAATTCTGGAAAAACGACAAGAAATAGATGAGAAATCACATAGAACATGTACAAAACACTTCTCCAACTGAGTTGTTCATGTAGAAAACGTATCTTAGATCCAGGAATTCCTTAATTCCAGTTTAGAGCACATTAAACAGCGTACGAATCCTATGTTGTCTCCTTTAAGGATCCTTGAATGGTGAATGTGTAAAATACACGGCAGAATACACTGGAAATAGAGAAATAAACATATTAACCAGCTTTGGAAAGCCTTACGCTTCACTGAGATGTATCATTAAACTCTAAAACATAGTTGAGAGACAATGTTCCCGAGCTTTTCAGGTTCATAACAGTGTTTAGGTAGTCGTTTGTCCATGTTCCCTATGTTTGTACCTGGACAAGGAGGCCTAATGTTAGAAACTACAAGAAAACATCAGTAATTCTGGGGAAATGACAATAAATAGATGAGAACTCGCATAGAACATATACAAAACACTTCACCAACTGAGTTGTTCATTAGAAAAGGTATCTTAGATCCAGGAATTCCTTAATTCGAGTTTAGAGCACATTAAACAGTGTATGAATCCTATGTTTTCTCCTTTAAGGATCCTTGAATGGTGAATGTGTAAAATACACGGCAGAATACACTTGAAATAGAGAAATAAACACATTAAGCAGCTTTGGAAAGCCTTACACTTCACTGAGATGTATCATTAAACTCTAAAACATAGTTGAGAGACAATATTCCCGAGCTTTTCAGGTTCATAACAGTGTTTAGGTAGTCGTTTGTCCATGTTCCCAATGTTTGTACTTGGACTAGGAGGCCTAATGTTAGAAACTACAAGAAAACATCAGTAATTCTGGGGAAATGACAATAAATAGATGAGAATTCGCATAGAACATGTACAAAACACTTCTCCAACTGAGTTGTTCATGTAGAAAAGGTATCTTAGATCCAGGAATTCCTTAATTCGAGTTTAGAGCACATTAAACAGTGTATGAATCCTATGTTGTTTCCTTTAAGGAGAGTAGAATGGTGAATGTGTGAAATACACGGCAGAATACACTTGAAATAGAGTAATAAACACATTTAGCAGCTTTGGAAAGCCTTACACTTCACTGAGATGTATCATTAAACTCTAAAACATTGTTGAGAGACAATGTTCCCGAGCTTTTCAGATTCCTAACAGTGTTTAGATAGTCGTTTGTCCATGTTCCCAATGTTTGTACCTGGACAAGAAGGCCTAATGTGAGAAACTACAAGAAAACATCAGTAATTCTGGGGAAATGACAAAAAATAGATGAGAACTCGCATAGAACATGTACAAAACACTTCTCCAACTGATTTGTTCATGTAGAAAAGGTATCTTAGATCCAGGAATTCCTTAATTCGAGTTTAGAGCACATTAAACAGTGTATGAATCCTATGTTGTTTCCTTTAAGGATCCTAGAATGGTGAATGTGTGAAATACACGGCAGAATACACTTGAAATAAATAAATAAACACATTTAGCAGCTTTGGAAAGCCTTACACTTCACTGAGATGTATCATTAAACTCTAAAACATAGTTGAGAGACAATGTTCCCGAGCTTTTCAGGTTCCTAACAGTGTTTAGGTAGTCGTTTGTCCATATTCCCAATGTTTGTACCTGGACAATAAGGCCCAATATTATAAACTACAAGAAAACATCAGTAATTTTGGGGAAATCACCATAAATATATGAGAACTCGCATAGAACATGTACAAAACACTTCTCCAACTGAGTTGTTCATGTAGAAAAGGTATCTTAGATCCAGGAATTCCTTAATTCGAGTTCAGAGCACATTAAACAGTGTATGAATCCTATGTTGTTTCCTTTAAGGAGCCTAGAATGGTGAATGTTTGAAATACACGGCAGAATACACTTGAAATAGAGAAATAAAGACATTTAGCAGCTTTGGAAAGCCTTACACTTCACTGAGATGTATATTTAAACTCTAAAACATAGTTGAGAGACAATGTTCCCGAGCTTTTCAGGTTCATAACAGTGTTTAGGTAGTCGTTTCTCCATGTTCCCAATGTTTGTACCTGGACAAGAAGGCCTAATGTTAGATTCTACAAGAAAACATCAGTAATTCTGGAAAAACGACAAGAAATAGATGAGAAATCACATAGAACATGTACAAAACACTTCTCCAACTGAGTTGTTAATGTAGAAAACGTATCTTAGATCCAGGAATTCCTTAATTCCAGTTTAGAGCACATTAAACAGTGTATGAATCCTATGTTGTCTCCTTTAAGGATCCTTGAATGGTGAATGTGTAAAATACACGGCAGAATACACTTGAAATAGAGAAATAAACACATTAAGCAGCTTGGAAAGCCTCACACTTCACTGAGATGTATCATTAAACTCTAAAACATAGTTAAGAGACAATGTTCCCGAGCTTTTCAGGTTCATAACAGTGTTTAGGTAGTCGTTTGTCCATGTTTCCAATGTTTGTACCTGGACAAGAAGGCCTAATGTTAGATACTGCAAGAAAACATCAGTAATTATGGGAAAACGACAATAAATAGATGAGAACTCACATAGAACATGTAAAAAATACTTCTCCAACTGAGTTGTTCATGTAGAAAAGGTATCTTAAATCCAGGAATTCCTTAATTCGAGTTTAGAGCACATTAAACAGTGTATGAATCCTATGTTGTTTCCTTTAAGGAGCCTAGAATGGTGAATGTTTGAAATACACGGCAGAATACACTTGAAATAGAGAAATAAAGACATTTAGCAGCTTTGGAAAGCCTTACACTTCACTGACATGAAACATTAAACTCTCAAACATAGTTGAGAGACAATGTTCCCGAGCTTTTCAGGTTCATAGCAGTGTTTAGGTAGTCGTTTGTCCATGTTCCCTATGTTTGTACCTGGACAAGGAGGCCTAATGTTAGAAACTACAAGAAAACATCAGTAATTCTGGGGAAATGACAATAAATAGATGAGAATTCGCATAGAACATGTACAAAACACTTCTCCAACTGAGTTGTTCATGTAGAAAAGGTATCTTAGATCCAGGAATTCCTTAATTCGAGTTTAGAGCACATTAAACAGTGTATGAATCCTATGTTGTTTCCTTTAAGGAGCGTAGAATGGTGAATGTGTGAAATACACGGCAGAATACACTTGAAATAGATAAATAAACACATTTAGCAGCTTTGGAAAGCCTTACACTTCACTGAGATGTATCATTAAACTCTAAAACATAGTTGAGAGACAATGTTCCCGAGCTTTTCAGGTTACTAACAGTGTTTAGGTAGTCGTTTGTCCATGTTCCCAATGTTTGTACCTGGACCATAAGGCCCAATATTATAAACTACAAGAAAACATCAGTAATTTTGGGGAAATCACCATAAATATATGAGAACTCGCATAGAACATGTACAAAACACTTCTCCAACTGAGTTGTTCATGTAGAAAAGGTATCTTAGATCCAGGAATTCCTTAATTCGAGTTCAGAGCACATTAAACAGTGTATGAATCCTATGTTGTTTCCTTTAAGGATCCTAGAATGGTGAATGTTTGAAATACACGGCAGAATACACTTGAAATAGAGAAATAAAGACATTTAGCAGCTTTGGAAAGCCTTACACTTCACTGAGATGTATCATTAAACTCTAAAACATAGTTGAGAAACAATGTTCCCGAGCTTTTCAGGTTCATAACAGTGTTTAGGTAGTCGTTTCTCCATGTTCCCAATGTTTGTACCTGGACAAGAAGGCCTAATGTTAGATTCTACAAGAAAACATCAGTAATTCTGGAAAAACGACAAGAAATAGATGAGAAATCACATAGAACATGTACAAAACACTTCTCCAACTGAGTTGTTAATGTAGAAAACGTTTCTTAGATCCAGGAATTCCTTAATTCCAGTTTAGAGCACATTAAACAGTGTATGAATCCTATGTTGTCTCCTTTAAGGATCCTTGAATGGTGAATGTGTAAAATACACGGCAGAATACACTTGAAATAGAGAAATAAACACATTAAGCAGCTTGGAAAGCCTCACACTTCACTGAGATGTATCATTAAACTCTAAAACATAGTTGAGAGACAATGTTCCCGAGCTTTTCAGGTTCATAACAGTGTTTAGGTAGTCGTTTGTCCATGTTGCCAATGTTTGTACCTGGACAAGAAGGCCTAATGTTAGATACTGCAAGAAAACATTAGTAATTATGGGAAAACGACAATAAATAGATGAGAACTCACATAGAACATGTAAAAAATACTTCTCCAACTGAGTTGTTCATGTAGAAAAGGTATCTTAAATCCAGGAATTCCTTAATTCGAGTTTAGAGCACATTAAACAGTGTATGAATCCTATGTTGTTTCCTTTAATGAGCCTAGAATGGTGAATGTTTGAAATACACGGCAGAATACACTTGAAATAGAGAAATAAAGACATTTAGCAGCTTTGGAAAGCCTTACACTTCACTGAGATGTAACATTAAACCCTCAAAACATAGTTGAGAGACAATGTTCCCGAGCTTTTCAGGTTCATAGCAGTGTTTAGGTAGTCGTTTGTCCATGTTCCCAATGTTTGTACCTGGACAAGAAGGCCTAATGTTAGAAACTACAAGAAAACATCAGTAATTCTGGGGAAATGACAATAAATAGATGAGAACTCGCATAGAACATGTACAAAACACTTCACCAACTGAGTTGTTCATGTAGAAAAGGTATCTTAGATCCAGGAATTCCTTAATTCGAGTTTAGAGCACATTAAACAGTGTATGAATCCTATGTTTTCTCCTTTAAGGATCCTTGAATGGTGAATGTGTAAAATACACGGCAGAATACACTTGAAATAGAGAAATAAACACATTAAGCAGCTTTGGAAAGCCTTACACTTCACTGAGATGTATCATTAAACTCTAAAACATAGTTGAGAGACAATATTCCCGAGCTTTTCAGGTTCATAACAGTGTTTAGGTAGTCGTTTGTCCATGTTCCCAATGTTTGTACCTGGACAAGGAGGCCTAATGTTAGAAACTACAAGAAAACATCAGTAATTCTGGGGAAATGACAATAAATAGATGAGAATTCGCATAGAACATGTACAAAACACTTCTCCAACTGAGTTGTTCATGTAGAAAAGGTATCTTAGATCCAGGAATTACTTAATTCGAGTTTAGAGCACATTAAACAGTGTATGAATCCTATGTTGTTTCCTTTAAGGAGCGTAGAATGGTGAATGTGTGAAATACACGGCAGAATACACTTGAAATAGAGTAATAAACACATTTAGCAGCTTTGGAAAGCCTTACACTTCACTGAGATGTATCATTAAACTCTAAAACATAGTTGAGAAACAATGTTCCCGAGCTTTTCAGGTTCATAACAATTTTTAGGTAGTCGTTTGTCCATGTTCCCAATGTTTGTACCTGGACAAGAAGGCCTAATGTTAGATTCTACAAGAAAACATCAGTAATTTTGGAAAAACGACAATAAATAGATGAGAAATCACATAGAACATGTACAAAACACTTCTCCAACTGAGTTGTTCATGTAGAAAACGTATCTTAGATCCAGGAATTCCTTAATTCCAGTTTAGAGCACATTAAACAGTGTATGAATCCTATGTTGTTTCCTTTAAGGATCCTAGAATGGTGAATGTGTGAAATGCACGGCAGAATATACTTGAAATACAGAAATAAACACATTTAGCAGCTTTGGAAAGCCTTACACTTCTTTGAGATGTATCATTAAATTCTAAAACATAGTTGAGAGTCAATGTTCCCGAGTTTTAAGGTTCCTAACAGTGTTTAGGTAGTCGTTTGTCCATGTTCCCAATGTTTGTACCTGGATAAGAAGGCCCAATATTAGAAACTACAAGAAAACATCAGTAATTCTGGGGAAATGACAATAAATAGATGAGAACTCAAATAGAACATGTACAAAACACTTCACCAACTGAGTTGTTCATGTAGAAAAGGTATCTTAGATCCAGGAATTCCTTAATTCGAGTTTAGAGCACATTAAACAGTGTATGAATCCTATGTTGTTTCCTTTAAGGAGCCTAGAATGGTGAATGTGTGAAATACACGGCAGAATACACTTGAAATAGAGAAATAAACATATTTAGCAGTTTTGGAAAGCCTTACACTTCACTGAGATGCATCATTAAACTCTAAAACATAGTTGAGAAACAATGTTCCCGAGCTTTTCCTGTTCATAACAGTGTTTAGGTAGTCGTTTGTCCATGTTCCCAATGTTTGTACCTGGATAAGAAGGCCTAATGTTAGATTCTACAAGAAAACATCAGTAATTCTGGAAAAACGACAATAAATAGATGAGAAATCACATAGAACATGTACAAAACACTTCTGCAACTGAGTTGTTCATGTAGAAAACGTATCTTAGATCCAGGAATTCCTTAATTCCAGTTTAGAGCACATTAAACAGTGTATGAATCCTATGTTGTCTCCTTTAAGGATCCTAGAATGGTGAATGTGTGAAATACAAGGCACAATACACTTGAAATAGAGAAATAAACACATTCAGCAGCTTTGGAAAGCCTTACACTTCTCTGAGATGTATCATTAAATTCTAAAACATAGTTGAGAGTCAATGTTCCCGAGTTTTAAGGTTCCTAACAGTGTTTAGGTAGTCGTTTGTCCATGTTCCCAATGTTTGTACCTGGATAAGAAGGCCCAATATTAGAAACTACAAGAAAACATCAGTAATTCTGGGGAAATGACAATAAATAGATGAGAACTCACATAGAACATGTACAAAACACTTCTCCAACTGAGTTGTTCATGTAGAAAAGGTATCTTAGATCCAGGAATTCCTTAATTCAAGTTTAGAGCACATTAAACAGTGTATGAATCCTATGTTGTTTCTTTTATGGAGCCTGGAATGGTGAATGTGTGAAATGCACGGCAGAATACACTTGAAATAGAGAAATAAACACATTTGGCAGCTTTGGAAAGCCTTACACTTCACTGAGATATATCATTAAACTCTAAAACATAGTTGAGAAACAATGTTCCCGAGCTTTTCAGGTTCATAACAGTGTTTAGGTAGTCGTTAGTCCATGTTCCCAATGTTTGTACCTGGACAAGAAGGCCTAATGTTAGATTCTACAAGAAAACATCAGTAATTCTGGAAAAACGACAATAAATAGATGAGAAATCACATAGAACATGTACAAAACACTTCTCCAACTGAGTTGTTCATGTAGAAAACGTATCTTAGATCCAGGAATTCCTTAATTCCAGTTTAGAGCACATTAAACAGTGTATGAATCCTATGTTGTGTCCTTTAAGGATCCTTGAATGGTGAATGTGTAAAATACACGGCAGAATACACTTGAAATAGAGAAATAAACACATTAAGCAGCTTTGGAAAGCCTTACACTTCACTGAGATGTATCATTAAACTCTAAAACATAGTTGAGAGACAATGTTCCCGAGCTTTTCAGGTTCATAACAGTGTTTGGTAGTCGTTTGTCCATGTTCCCAATGTTTGTACCTGGACAAGAAGGCCTAATGTTAGATACTGCAAGAAAACATCAGTAATTCTGGGAAAACGACAATAAATAGATGAGAACTCACATAGAACATGTACAAAATACTTCTCCAACTGAGTTGTTCATGTAGAAAAGGTATCTTAGATCCAGGAATTCCTTAATTCAAGTTTAGAGCACATTAAACAGTGTATGAATCCTATGTTCTTTCTTTTATGGAGCCTAGAATGGTGAATGTGTGAAATACACGGCAGAATACACTTGAAATAGAGAAATAAACACCTTTAGCAGCTTTGGAAAGCCCTACACTTCACTGAGATGTATCATTAAACTCTAAAACATAGTTGAGAGACAATGTTCCCGAGCTTTTCAGGTTCATATCAGTGTTTAGGTAGTCGTTTGTCCATGTTCCCAATGTTTGTACCTGTACAAGAAGGCCTAATGTTAGAAACTACAAGAAAACATCAGTAATTCTGAGAAAATGACAATAAATAGATGAGCACTAAAAGAACATGTACAAAATAATTCTCCATCTGAGTTGTTCATGTAGAAAAGGTATCTTAGATGCAGGAATTCCTTAATTCGAGTTTAGAGCACATTAAACAGTGTATGAATCCTATGTTGTTTCCTTTAAGGAGCCTAGAATGGTGAATGTGTGAAATACACGGCAGAATATACTTGAAATACAGAAATAAACACATTTAGCAGCTTTGGAAAGCCTTACACTTCCCTGAGATGTATCATTAAACTCTAAAACATAGTTGAGAGACAATGTTCCCGAGCTTTTCAGGTTGATAACAGTGTTTAGGTAGTCCTTTGTCCATGTTCCCAATGTTTGTACCTGGACAAGAAGGCCTAATGTTAGAAACTACAAGAAAACATCAGTAATTCTGGGGAAATGACAATAAATAGATGAGAACTCGCATAGAACATGTACAAAACACTTCACCAACTGAGTTGTTCATGTAGAAAAGGTATCTTAGATCCAGGAATTCCTTAATTCGAGTTTAGAGCACATTAAACAGTGTATGAATCCTATGTTGTTTCTTTTATGGAGCCTGGAATGGTGAATGTGTGAAATACACGGCAGAATACACTTGAAATAGAGAAATAAACACATTTAGCAGCTTTGGAAAGCCTTACACTTCACTGAGATGTATCATTAAACTCTAAAACATAGTTGAGAAACAATGTTCCCGAGCTTTTCAGGTTCATAACAGTGTTTAGGTAGTCGTTTCTCCATGTTCCCAATGTTTGTACCTGGACAAGAAGGCCTAATGTTAGATTCTACAAGAAAACATCAGTAATTCTGGAAAAACGACAATAAATCGATGAGAAATCACATAGAACATGTACAAAACACTTCTCCAACTGAGTTGTTCATGTAGAAAAGGTATCTTAGATCCAGGAATGCCTTAATTCGAGTTTAGAGCACATTAAACAGTGTATGAATCCTATGTTGTTTCCTTTAAGGAGCCTAGAATGGTGAATGTGTGAAATACACGGCAGAATACACTTGAAATAGAGAAATAAACACTTTTAGCAGCTTTGGAAAGCCTTACACTTCAATGAGATGTATCATTAAACTCTAAAACATAGTTGAGAGACAATGTTCCCCAGCTTTTCAGGTTCATAACAGTGTTTAGGTAGTCGTTTGTCCATGTTCCCAATATTTGTACCTGGACAAGAAGGCCTAATGTTAGAAACTACAAGAAAACATCAGTAATTCTGGGGAAATGACAATAAATAGATGTGAACTCGCATAGAACATGTACAAAACACTTCTCCAACTGAGTTGTTCATGTAGAAAAGGTATCTTAGATCCAGGAATTCCTTAATTCGAGTTTAGAGCACATTAGACAGTGTATGAATCCTATATTGTTTACTTTAAGGAGCCTAGAATGGTGAATGTGTGAAATACACGGCAGAATACACTTGAAATAGAGAAATAAACACATTTAGCAGCTTTGGAAAGCCTTACACTTCACTGAGATGTATCATTAAACTCTAAAACATAGTTGAGAGACAATGTTCCCGAGTTTTAAGGTTCATAACAATGTTTAGGTAGTCGTTTGTCCATGTTCCCAATATTTGTACCTGGACAAGAAAGCCCAATATTAGAAACTACAAGAAAACATCAGTAATTCTGGGGAAATGACAATAAATAGATGAGAACTCACATAGAACATGTACAAAACACTTCTACAACTGAGTTTTTCATGTAGAAAAGGTATCTTAGATCCAGGAATTCCTTAATTCGAGTTTAGAGCACATTAGACAGTGTATGAATCCTATGTTGTTTCCTTTAAGGAGCCTAGAATGGTGAATGTGTGAAATACACGGCAGAATACACTTGAAATAGAGAAATAAACACATTTAGCAGCTTTGGAAAGCCTTACACTTCACTGAGATGTATCATTAAACTCTAAAACATAGTTGAGAGACAAAGTTCCCCAGCTTTTCAGGTTCATATCAGTGTTTAGGTAGTTGTCTGTCCATGTTCACAATCTTATACCTGTACAAGAAGGCCTAATGTTAGAAACTACAAGAAAACATCAGTAATTCTGGGAAAATGACAATAAATAGATGAGAACTACAAGAACATGTACAAAATAATTCTCCATCTGAGTTGTTCATGTAGAAAAGGTATCTTAGATCCAGGAATTCCTTAATTCGAGTTTAGAGCACATTAGACAGTGTATGAATCCTATGTTGTTTCCTTTAAGGAGCCTAGAATGGTGAATGTGTGAAATACACGGCAGAATATACTTGAAATAGAGAAATAAACACGTTTAGCAGCTTTGGAAAGCCTTACACTTCTCTGAGATGTATCATTAAACTCTAAAACATAGTTGAGAGACAATGTTCCCGAGTTTTAAGGTTCCTAACAGTGTTTAGGTAGTCGTTTGTCCATGTTCCCAATGTTTGTACCTGGACAAGAAGGCCCAATATTAGAAACTACAAGAAAACATCAGTAATTCTGGGGAAATGACAATAAATAGATGAGAACTCACATAGAACATGTACAAAACACTTCTCCAACTGAGTTGTTCATGTAGAAAAGGTATCTTAGATCCAGGAATTCCTTAATTCAAGTTTAGAGCACATTAAACAGTGTATGAATCCTATGTTCTTTCTTTTATGGAGCCTAGAATGGTGAATGTGTGAAATACACGGCAGAATACACTTGAAATAGAGAAATAAACACCTTTAGCAGCTTTGGAAAGCCCTACACTTCACTGAAATGTATCATTAAACTCTAAAACATAGTTGAGAGACAATGTTCCCGAGCTTTTCAGGTTCATATCAGTGTTTAGGTAGTCGTTTGTCCATGTTCCCAATGTTTGTACCTGGACAAGATTGCCTAATGTTAGATACTACAAGAAAACATCAGTAATTCTGGGAAAATGACCATAAATAGAGGAGAACTCACATAGAACATGTACAAAACACTTCTCCAACTGAGTTGTTCATGTAGAAAAGGTATCTTAGATCCAGGAATTCCTTAATTCAAGTTTAGAGCACATTAAACAGTGTATGAATCCTATGTTGTTTCCTTTAAGGAGCCTAGAATGGTGAATGTGTGAAATACACGGCAGAATACACTTGAAATAGAGAAATAAACACATTTAGCAGCTTTGGAAAGCCTTACACTTCAATGAGATGTATCATTAAACTCTAAAACATAGTTGAGAGACAATGTTCCCCAGCTTTTCAGGTTCATAACAGTGTTTAGGTAGTCGTTTGTCCATGTTCCCAATGTTTGTACCGGGACAAGAAGGCCTAATGTTAGAAACTACAAGAAAACATCAGTAATTCTCGGGAAATGACAATAAATAGATGTGAACTCGCATAGAACATGTACAAAACACTTCTCCAACTGAGTTGTTCATGTAGAAAAGGTATCTTAGATCCAGGAATGCCTTAATTCGAGTTTAGAGCACATTAGACAGTGTATGAATCCTATGTTGTTTCCTTTAAGGAGCCTAGAATGGTGAATGTGTGAAATACACGGCAGAATACACTTGAAATAGAGAAATAAACACCTTTAGCAGCTTTGGAAAGCCTTACACTTCAATGAGATGTATCATTAAACTCTAAAACATAGTTGAGAGACAATGTTCCCCAGCTTTTCAGGTTCATAACAGTGTTTAGGTAGTCGTTTGTCCATGTTCCCAATGTTTGTACCTGGACAAGAAGGCCTAATGTTAGAAACTACAAGAAAACATCAGTAATTCTGGGGAAATGACAATAAATAGATGTGAACTCGCATAGAACATGTACAAAACACTTCTCCAACTGAGTTGTTCATGTAGAAAAGGTATCTTAGATCCAGGAATTCCTTAATTCGAGTTTAGAGCACATTAGACAGTGTATGAATCCTATATTGTTTACTTTAAGGAGCCTAGAATGGTGAATGTGTGAAATACACGGCAGAATACACTTGAAATAGAGAAATAAACACATTTAGCAGCTTTGGAAAGCCTTACACTTCACTGAGATGTATCATTAAACTCTAAAACATAGTTGAGAGACAATGTTCCCGAGTTTTAAGGTTCATAACAATGTTTAGGTAGTCGTTTGTCCATGTTCCCAATGTTTGTACCTGGTCAAGAAGGCCCAATATTAGAAACTACAAGAAAACATCAGTAATTCTGGGGAAATGACAATAAATAGATGAGAACTCACATAGAACATGTACAAAACACTTCTACAACTGAGTTTTTCATGTAGAAAAGGTATCTTAGATCCAGGAATTCCTTAATTCGAGTTTAGAGCACATTAGACAGTGTATGAATCCTATGTTGTTTCCTTTAAGGAGCCTAGAATGGTGAATGTGTGAAATACACGGCAGAATACACTTGAAATAGAGAAATAAACACATTTAGCAGCTTTGGAAAGCCTTACACTTCACTGAGATGTATCATTAAACTCTAAAACATAGTTGAGAGACAATGTTCCCCAGCTTTTCAGGTTCATATCAGTGTTTAGGTAGTTGTCTGTCCATGTTCACAATCTTATACCTGTACAAGAAGGCCTAATGTTAGAAACTACAAGAAAACATCAGTAATTCTGGGAAAATGACAATAAATAGATGAGAACTACAAGAACATGTACAAAATAATTCTCCATCTGAGTTGTTCATGTAGAAAAGGTATCTTAGATCCAGGAATTCCTTAATTCGAGTTTAGAGCACATTAGACAGTGTATGAATCCTATGTTGTTTCCTTTAAGGAGCCTAGAATGGTGAATGTGTGAAATACACGGCAGAATATACTTGAAATAGAGAAATAAACACATTTAGCAGCTTTGGAAAGCCTTACACTTCTCTGAGATGTATCATTAAACTCTAAAACATAGTTGAGAGACAATGTTCCCGAGTTTTAAGGTTCCTAACAGTGTTTAGGTAGTCGTTTGTCCATGTTCCCAATGTTTGTACCTGGACAAGAAGGCCTAATGTTAGAAACTACAAGAAAACATCAGTAATTCTGGGGAAATGACAATAAATAGATGTGAACTCGCATAGAACATGTACAAAACACTTCTCCAACTGAGTTGTTCATGTAGAAAAGGTATCTTAGATCCAGGAATTCCTTAATTCGAGTTTAGAGCACATTAGACAGTGTATGAATCCTATATTGTTTACTTTAAGGAGCCTAGAATGGTGAATGTGTGAAATACACGGCAGAATACACTTGAAATAGAGAAATAAACACATTTAGCAGCTTTGGAAAGCCTTACACTTCACTGAGATGTATCATTAAACTCTAAAACATAGTTGAGAGACAATGTTCCCGAGTTTTAAGGTTCATAACAATGTTTAGGTAGTCGTTTGTCCATGTTCCCAATGTTTGTACCTGGACAAGAAGGCCCAATATTAGAAACTACAAGAAAACATCAGTAATTCTGGGGAAATGACAATAAATAGATGAGAACTCACATAGAACATGTACAAAACACTTCTACAACTGAGTTTTTCATGTAGAAAAGGTATCTTAGATCCAGGAATTCCTTAATTCGAGTTTAGAGCACATTAGACAGTGTATGAATCCTATGTTGTTTCCTTTAAGGAGCCTAGAATGGTGAATGTGTGAAATACACGGCAGAATACACTTGAAATAGAGAAATAAACACATTTAGCAGCTTTGGAAAGCCTTACACTTCACTGAGATGTATCATTAAACTCTAAAACATAGTTGAGAGACAAAGTTCCCCAGCTTTTCAGGTTCATATCAGTGTTTAGGTAGTTGTCTGTCCATGTTCACAATCTTATACCTGTACAAGAAGGCCTAATGTTAGAAACTACAAGAAAACATCAGTAATTCTGGGAAAATGACAATAAATAGATGAGAACTACAAGAACATGTACAAAATAATTCTCCATCTGAGTTGTTCATGTAGAAAAGGTATCTTAGATCCAGGAATTCCTTAATTCGAGTTTAGAGCACATTAGACAGTGTATGAATCCTATGTTGTTTCCTTTAAGGAGCCTAGAATGGTGAATGTGTGAAATACACGGCAGAATATACTTGAAATAGAGAAATAAACACATTTAGCAGCTTTGGAAAACCTTACACTTCTCTGAGATGTATCATTAAACTCTAAAACATAGTTGAGAGACAATGTTCCCGAGTTTTAAGGTTCCTAACAGTGTTTAGGTAGTCGTTTGTCCATGTTCCCAATGTTTGTACCTGGACAAGAAGGCCCAATATTACAAACTACAAGAAAACATCAGTAATTCTGGGGAAATGACAATAAATAGATGAGAACTCACATAGAACATGTACAAAACACTTCTCCAACTGAGTTGTTCATGTAGAAAAGGTATCTTAGATCCAGGAATTCCTTAATTCGAGTTTAGAGCACATTAGACAGTGTATGAATCCTATGTTGTTTCCTTTAAGGAGCCTAGAATGGTGAATGTGTGAAATACACGGCAGAATACACTTGAAATAGAGAAATAAACACATTTAGCAGCTTTGGAAAGCCTTACACTTCACTGAGATGTATCATTAAACTCTAAAACATAGTTGAGAGACAAAGTTCCCCAGCTTTTCAGGTTCATATCAGTGTTTAGGTAGTTGTCTGTCCATGTTCACAATCTTATACCTGTACAAGAAGGCCTAATGTTAGAAACTACAAGAAAACATCAGTAATTCTGGGAAAATGACAATAAATAGATGAGAACTACAAGAACATGTACAAAATAATTCTCCATCTGAGTTGTTCATGTAGAAAAGGTATCTTAGATCCAGGAATTCCTTAATTCGAGTTTAGAGCACATTAGACAGTGTATGAATCCTATGTTGTTTCCTTTAAGGAGCCTAGAATGGTGAATGTGTGAAATACACGGCAGAATATACTTGAAATAGAGAAATAAACACGTTTAGCAGCTTTGGAAAGCCTTACACTTCTCTGAGATGTATCATTAAACTCTAAAACATAGTTGAGAGACAATGTTCCCGAGTTTTAAGGTTCCTAACAGTGTTTAGGTAGTCGTTTGTCCATGTTCCCAATGTTTGTACCTGGACAAGAAGGCCCAATATTAGAAACTACAAGAAAACATCAGTAATTCTGGGGAAATGACAATAAATAGATGAGAACTCACATAGAACATGTACAAAACACTTCTCCAACTGAGTTGTTCATGTAGAAAAGGTATCTTAGATCCAGGAATTCCTTAATTCAAGTTTAGAGCACATTAAACAGTGTATGAATCCTATGTTCTTTCTTTTATGGAGCCTAGAATGGTGAATGTGTGAAATACACGGCAGAATACACTTGAAATAGAGAAATAAACACCTTTAGCAGCTTTGGAAAGCCCTACACTTCACTGAAATGTATCATTAAACTCTAAAACATAGTTGAGAGACAATGTTCCCGAGCTTTTCAGGTTCATATCAGTGTTTAGGTAGTCGTTTGTCCATGTTCCCAATGTTTGTACCTGGACAAGATTGCCTAATGTTAGATACTACAAGAAAACATCAGTAATTCTGGGAAAATGACCATAAATAGAGGAGAACTCACATAGAACATGTACAAAACACTTCTCCAACTGAGTTGTTCATGTAGAAAAGGTATCTTAGATCCAGGAATTCCTTAATTCAAGTTTAGAGCACATTAAACAGTGTATGAATCCTATGTTGTTTCCTTTAAGGAGCCTAGAATGGTGAATGTGTGAAATACACGGCAGAATACACTTGAAATAGAGAAATAAACACATTTAGCAGCTTTGGAAAGCCTTACACTTCAATGAGATGTATCATTAAACTCTAAAACATAGTTGAGAGACAATGTTCCCCAGCTTTTCAGGTTCATAACAGTGTTTAGGTAGTCGTTTGTCCATGTTCCCAATGTTTGTACCGGGACAAGAAGGCCTAATGTTAGAAACTACAAGAAAACATCAGTAATTCTCGGGAAATGACAATAAATAGATGTGAACTCGCATAGAACATGTACAAAACACTTCTCCAACTGAGTTGTTCATGTAGAAAAGGTATCTTAGATCCAGGAATGCCTTAATTCGAGTTTAGAGCACATTAGACAGTGTATGAATCCTATGTTGTTTCCTTTAAGGAGCCTAGAATGGTGAATGTGTGAAATACACGGCAGAATACACTTGAAATAGAGAAATAAACACCTTTAGCAGCTTTGGAAAGCCTTACACTTCAATGAGATGTATCATTAAACTCTAAAACATAGTTGAGAGACAATGTTCCCCAGCTTTTCAGGTTCATAACAGTGTTTAGGTAGTCGTTTGTCCATGTTCCCAATGTTTGTACCTGGACAAGAAGGCCTAATGTTAGAAACTACAAGAAAACATCAGTAATTCTGGGGAAATGACAATAAATAGATGTGAACTCGCATAGAACATGTACAAAACACTTCTCCAACTGAGTTGTTCATGTAGAAAAGGTATCTTAGATCCAGGAATTCCTTAATTCGAGTTTAGAGCACATTAGACAGTGTATGAATCCTATATTGTTTACTTTAAGGAGCCTAGAATGGTGAATGTGTGAAATACACGGCAGAATACACTTGAAATAGAGAAATAAACACATTTAGCAGCTTTGGAAAGCCTTACACTTCACTGAGATGTATCATTAAACTCTAATACATAGTTGAGAGACAATGTTCCCGAGTTTTAAGGTTCATAACAATGTTTAGGTAGTCGTTTGTCCATGTTCCCAATGTTTGTACCTGGTCAAGAAGGCCCAATATTAGAAACTACAAGAAAACATCAGTAATTCTGGGGAAATGACAATAAATAGATGAGAAACTCACAGTAGAACATGTACAAAACACTTCTACAACTGAGTTTTTCATGTAGAAAAGGTATCTTAGAATCCAGGAATTCTTAATTCGAGTTTAGAGCACATTAGACAGTTTATGAATCCTATGTTGTTTCCTTTAAGGAGCCTAGAAATGGTGAATGTGTGAAATACACGGCAAGAATACACTTGAAATAGAGAAATAAACACATTTAGCAGCTTTGGAAAGCCTTACACTTCACTGAGATGTATCATTAAACTCTAAAACATAGTTGAGAGACAATGTTCCCCAGCTTTCAGGTTCATATCAGTGTTTAGGTAGTTGTCTGTCCATGTTCACAATCTTATACCTGTACAAGAAGGCCTAATGTTAGAAACTACAAGAAAACATCAGTAATTCTGGGAAAATGACAATAAATAGATGAGAACTACAAGAACATGTACAAAATAATTCTCCATCTGAGTTGTTCATGTAGAAAAGGTATCTTAGATCCAGGAATTCCTTAATTCGAGTTTAGAGCACATTAGACAGTGTATGAATCCTATGTTGTTTCCTTTAAGGAGCCTAGAATGGTGAATGTGTGAAATACACGGCAGAATATACTTGAAATAGAGAAATAAACACATTTAGCAGCTTTGGAAAGCCTTACACTTCTCTGAGATGTATCATTAAACTCTAAAACATAGTTGAGAGACAATGTTCCCGAGTTTTAAGGTTCCTAACAGTGTTTAGGTAGTCGTTTGTCCATGTTCCCAATGTTTGTACCTGGACAAGAAGGCCTAATGTTAGAAACTACAAGAAAAACATCAGTAATTCTGGGGAAATGACAATAAATAGATGTGAACTCGCATAGAACATGTACAAAACACTTCTCCAACTGAGTTGTTCATGTAGAAAAGGTATCTTAGATCCAGGAATTCCTTAATTCGAGTTTAGAGCACATTAGACAGTGTATGAATCCTATATTGTTTACTTTAAGGAGCCTAGAATGGTGAATGTGTGAAATACACGGCAGAATACACTTGAAATAGAGAAATAAACACATTTAGCAGCTTTGGAAAGCCTTACACTTCACTGAGATGTATCATTAAACTCTAAAACATAGTTGAGAGACAATGTTCCCGAGTTTTTAAGGTTCATAACAATGTTTAGGTAGTCGTTTGTCCATGTTCCCAATGTTTGTACCTGGACAAGAAGGCCCAATATTAGAAACTACAAGAAACATCAGTAATTCTGGGGAAATGACAATAAATAGATGAGAACTCAACATAGAACATGTACAAAACACTTCTACAACTGAGTTTTTTCCATGTAGAAAAGGTATCTTAGATCCAGGAATTCTTAATTCGAGTTTAGAGGCACATTAGACAGTGTATGAATCTATGTTGTTTCCTTTAAGGAGCCTAGAATGGGGAATGTGTGAAATACACGGCAGAATAACACTTGAAATAGAGAAATAAACACATTTAGCAGCTTTGGAAAGCCTTACACTTCACTGAGATGTATCATTAAACTCTAAAAACATAGTTGAGAGACAAAGTTCCCAGCTTTTCAGGTTCATATCAGTGTTTAGGTAGTTGTCTGTCCATGTTCACAATCCTTATACCTGTACAAGAAGGCCTAATGTTAGAAACTACAAGAAAACATCAGTAATTCTGGGAAAATGACAATAAATAGATGAGAACTACAAGAACATGTACAAAATAATTCTCCATCTGAGTTGTTCATGTAGAAAAGGTATCTTAGATCCAGGAATTCCTTAATTCGAGTTTAGAGCACATTAGACAGTGTATGAATCCTATGTTGTTTCCTTTAAGGAGCCTAGAATGGTGAATGTGTGAAATACACGGCAGAATATACTTGAAATAGAGAAATAAACACATTTAGCAGCTTTGGAAAACCTTACACTTCTCTGAGATGTATCATTAAACTCTAAAACATAGTTGAGAGACAATGTTCCCGAGTTTTAAGGTTCCTAACAGTGTTTAGGTAGTCGTTTGTCCATGTTCCCAATGTTTGTACCTGGACAAGAAGGCCCAATATTACAAACTACAAGGAAACATCAGTAATTCTGGGGAAATGACAATAAATAGATGAGAACTCACATAGAACATGTACAAAACACTTCTCCAACTGAGTTGTTCATGTAGAAAAGGTATCTTAGATCCAGGAATTCCTTAATTCAAGTTTAGAGCACATTAAACAGTGTATGAATCCTATGTTCTTTCTTTTATGGAGCCTAGAATGGTGATTGTGTGAAATACACGGCAGAATACACTTGAAATAGAGAAATAAACACCTTTAGCAGCTTTGGAAAGCCCTACACTTCACTGAAATGTATCATTAAACTCTAAAACATAGTTGAGAGACAATGTTCCCGAGCTTTTCAGGTTCATATCAGTGTTTAGGTAGTCGTTTGTCCATGTTCCCAATGTTTGTACCTGGGACAAGATTGCCTAATGTTAGATACTACAAGAAAAACATCAGTAATTCTGGGAAAATGACCATAAAAAGAGGAGAACTCACATAGAACATGTACAAACACTTCTCCAACTGAGTTGTTCATGTAGAAAAGGTATCTTAGATCCAGGAATTCCTTAATTCAAGTTTAGAGCACATTAAACAGTGTATGAATCCTATGTTGTTTCCTTTAAGGAGCCTAGAATGGTGAATGTGTGAAATACACGGCAGAATACACTTGAAATAGAGAATAAACACATTTAGCAGCTTTGGAAAAGCCTTACACTTCAATGAGATGTATCATTAAACTCTAAAACATAGTTGAGAGACAATGTTCCCCAGCTTTTCAGGTTCATAACAGTGTTTAGGTAGTCGTTTGTCCATGTTCCCAATGTTTGTACCTGGACAAGAAGGGCCTAATGTTCGAAACTACAAGAAAACATCAGTAATTCTGGGGAAATGACAATAAATAGATGTGAACTCGCATAGAACATGTACAAAACACTTCTCCAACTGAGTTGTTCATGTAGAAAAGGTATCTAGATCCAGGAATGCCTTAATTCGAGTTTAGAGCACATTAGACAGTGTATGAATCCTATGTTGTTTCCTTTAAGGAGCCTAGAATGGTGAATGTGTGAAATACACGGCAGAATACACTTGAAATAGAGAAATAAACACCTTTAGCAGCTTTGGAAAGCCTTACACTTCAATGAGATGTATCATTAAACTCTAAAACATAGTTGAGAGACAATGTTCCCCAGCTTTTCAGGTTCATAACAGTGTTTAGGTAGTCGTTTGTCCATGTTCCCAATGTCTGTACCTGGACAAGAAGGCCTAATGTTAGAAACTACAAGAAAACATCAGCAATTCTGGGGAAATGACAATAAATAGATGTGAACTCGCATAGAACATGTACAAAACACTTCTCCAACTGAGTTGTTCATGTAGAAAAGGTATCTTAGATCCAGGAATTCCTTAATTCGAGTTTAGAGCACATTAGACAGTGTATGAATCCTATATTGTTTACTTTAAGGAGCCTAGAATGGTGAATGTGTGAAATACACGGCAGAATACACTTGAAATAGAGAAATAAACACATTTAGCAGCTTTGGAAAGCCTTACACTTCACTGAGATGTATCATTAAACTCTAAAACATAGTTGAGAGACAAAGTTCCCCAGCTTTTCAGGTTCATATCAGTGTTTAGGTAGTTGTCTGTCCATGTTCACAATCTTATACCTGTAAAAGAAGGCCTAATGTTAGAAACTACAAGAAAACATCAGTAATTCTGGGAAAATGACAATAAATAGATGAGAACTACAAGAACATGTACAAAATAATTCTCCATCTGAGTTGTTCATGTAGAAAAGGTATCTTAGATCCAGGAATTCCTTAATTCGAGTTTAGAGCACATTAGACAGTGTATGAATCCTATGTTGTTTCCTTTAAGGAGCCTAGAATGGTGAATGTGTGAAATACACGGCAGAATATACTTGAAATACAGAAATAAACACATTTAGCAGCTTTGGAAAGCCTTACACTTCTCTGAGATGTATCATTAAACTCTAAAACATAGTTGAGAGACAATGTTCCCGAGCTTTTCAGGTTCATATCAGTGTTTAGGTAGTCGTTTGTCCATGTTCCCAATGTTTGTACCTGGACAAGATTGCCTAATGTTAGATACTACAAGAAAACATCAGTAATTCTGGGAAAATGACCATAAATAGAGGAGAACTCACATAGAACATGTACAAAACACTTCTCCAACTGAGTTGTTCATGTAGAAAAGGTATCTTAGATCCAGGAATTCCTTAATTCAAGTTTAGAGCACATTAAACAGGGTATGAATCCTATGTTGTTTCCTTTAAGGAGCCTAGAATGGTGAATGTGTGAAATACACGGCAGAATACACTTGAAATAGAGAAATAAACACATTTAGCAGCTTTGGAAAGCCTTACACTTCAATGAGATGTATCATTAAACTCTAAAACATAGTTGAGAGACAATGTTCCCCAGCTTTTCAGGTTCATAACAGTGTTTAGGTAGTCGTTTGTCCATGTTCCCAATGTTTGTACCTGGACAAGAAGGCCTAATGTTAGAAACTACAAGAAAACATCAGTAATTCTCGGGAAATGACAATAAATAGATGTGAACTCGCATAGAACATGTACAAAACACTTCTCCAACTGAGTTGTTCATGTAGAAAAGGTATCTTAGATCCAGGAATGCCTTAATTCGAGTTTAGAGCACATTAGACAGTGTATGAATCCTATGTTGTTTCCTTGAAGGAGCCTAGAATGGTGAATGTGTGAAATACACGGCAGAATACACTTGAAATAGAGAAATAAACACCTTTAGCAGCTTTGTAAAGCCTTACACTTCAATGAGATGTATCATTAAACTCTAAAACATAGTTGAGAGACAATGTTCCCCAGCTTCTCAGGTTCATAACAGTGTTTAGGTAGTCGTTAGTCCATGTTCCCAATGTTTGTACCTGGACAAGAAGGCCTAATGTTAGAAACTACAAGAAAACATCAGTAATTCTGGGGAAATGACAATAAATAGATGTGAACTCGCATAGAACATGTACAAAACACTTCTCCAACTGAGTTGTTCATGTAGAAAAGGTATCTTAGATCCAGGAATTCCTTAATTCGAGTTTAGAGCACATTAGACAGTGTATGAATCCTATATTGTTTACTTTAAGGAGCCTAGAATGGTGAATGTGTGAAATACACGGCAGAATACACTTGAAATAGAGAAATAAACACCTTTTGCAGCTTTGGAAAGCCCTACACTTCACTGAGATGTATCATTAAACTCTAAAACATAGTTGAGAGACAATGTTCCCGAGCTTTTCAGGTTCATATCAGTGTTTAGGTAGTCGTTTGTCCACGTTCCCAATGTTTGTACCTGGACAAGATTGCCTAATGTTAGATACTACAAGAAAACATCAGTAATTCTGGGAAAATGACCATAAATAGAGGAGAACTCACATAGAACATGTACAAAACACTTCTCCAACTGAGTTGTTCATGTAGAAAAGGTATCTTAGATCCAGGAATTCCTTAATTCGAGTTTAGAGCACATTAGACAGTGTATGAATCCTATGTTGTTTCCTTTAAGGAGCCTAGAATGGTGAATGTGTGAAATACAAGGCAGAATACACTTGAAATAGAGAAATAAACACATTTAGCAGCTTTGGAAAGCCTTACACTTCACTGAGATGTATCATTAAACTCTAAAACATAGTTGAGAGACAATGTTCCCGAGTTTTAAGGTTCATAACAATGTTTAGGTAGTCGTTTGTCCATGTTCCCAATGTTTGTACCTGGAGAAGAAGGCCCAATATTAGAAACTACAAGAAAACATCAGTAATTCTGGGGAAATGACAATAAATAGATGAGAACTCACATAGAACATGTACAAAACACTTCTACAACTGAGTTTTTCATGTAGAAAAGGTATCTTAGATCCAGGAATTCCTTAATTCGAGTTTAGAGCACATTAGACAGTGTATGAATCCTATGTTGTTTCCTTTAAGGAGCCTAGAATGGTGAATGTGTGAAATACACGGCAGAATACACTTGAAATAGAGAAATAAACACATTTAGCAGCTTTGGAAAGCCTTACACTTCACTGAGATGTATCATTAAACTCTAAAACATAGTTGAGAGACAAAGTTCCCCAGCTTTTCAGGTTCATATCAGTGTTTAGGTAGTTGTCTGTCCATGTTCACAATCTTATACCTGTACAAGAAGGCCTAATGTTAGAAACTACAAGAAAACATCAGTAATTCTGGGGAAATGACAATAAATAGATGAGAACTCACATAGAACATGTACAAAACACTTCTCCAACTGAGTTGTTCATGTAGAAAAGGTATCTTAGATCCAGGAATTCCTTAATTCAAGTTTAGAGCACTTTAAACAGTGTATGAATCCTATGTTCTTTCTTTTATGGAGCCTAGAATGGTGAATGTGTGAAATACACGGCAGAATACACTTGAAATAGAGAAATAAACACCTTTAGCAGCTTTGGAAAGCCCTACACTTCACTGAAATGTATCATTAAACTCTAAAACATAGTTGAGAGACAATGTTCCCGAGCTTTTCAGGTTCATATCAGTGTTTAGGTAGTCGTTTGTCCATGTTCCCAATGTTTGTACCTGGACAAGATTGCCTAATGTTAGATACTACAAGAAAACATCAGTAATTCTGGGAAAATGACCATAAATAGAGGAGAACTCACATAGAACATGTACAAAACACTTCTCCAACTGAGTTGTTCATGTAGAAAAGGTATCTTAGATCCAGGAATTCCTTAATTCAAGTTTAGAGCACATTAAACAGGGTATGAATCCTATGTTGTTTCCTTTAAGGAGCCTAGAATGGTGAATGTGTGAAATACACGGCAGAATACACTTGAAATAGAGAAATAAACACATTTAGCAGCTTTGGAAAGCCTTACACTTCAATGAGATGTATCATTAAACTCTAAAACATAGTTGAGAGACAATGTTCCCCAGCTTTTCAGGTTCATAACAGTGTTTAGGTAGTCGTTTGTCCATGTTCCCAATGTTTGTACCTGGACAAGAAGGCCTAATGTTAGAAACTACAAGAAAACATCAGTAATTCTCGGGAAATGACAATAAATAGATGTGAACTCGCATAGAACATGTACAAAACACTTCTCCAACTGAGTTGTTCATGTAGAAAAGGTATCTTAGATCCAGGAATGCCTTAATTCGAGTTTAGAGCACATTAGACAGTGTATGAATCCTATGTTGTTTCCTTGAAGGAGCCTAGAATGGTGAATGTGTGAAATACACGGCAGAATACACTTGAAATAGAGAAATAAACACATTTAGCAGCTTTGTAAAGCCTTACACTTCAATGAGATGTATCATTAAACTCTAAAACATAGTTGAGAGACAATGTTCCCCAGCTTCTCAGGTTCATAACAGTGTTTAGGTAGTCGTTAGTCCATGTTCCCAATGTTTGTACCTGGACAAGAAGGCCTAATGTTAGAAACTACAAGAAAACATCAGTAATTCTGGGGAAATGACAATAAATAGATGTGAACTCGCATAGAACATGTACAAAACACTTCTCCAACTGAGTTGTTCATGTAGAAAAGGTATCTTAGATCCAGGAATTCCTTAATTCGAGTTTAGAGCACATTAGACAGTGTATGAATCCTATATTGTTTACTTTAAGGAGCCTAGAATGGTGAATGTGTGAAATACACGGCAGAATACACTTGAAATAGAGAAATAAACACCTTTTGCAGCTTTGGAAAGCCCTACACTTCACTGAGATGTATCATTAAACTCTAAAACATAGTTGAGAGACAATGTTCCCGAGCTTTTCAGGTTCATATCAGTGTTTAGGTAGTCGTTTGTCCATGTTCCCAATGTTTGTACCTGGACAAGATTGCCTAATGTTAGATACTACAAGAAAACATCAGTAATTCTGGGAAAATGACCATAAATAGAGGAGAACTCACATAGAACATGTACAAAACACTTCTCCAACTGAGTTGTTCATGTAGAAAAGGTATCTTAGATCCAGGAATTCCTTAATTCAAGTTGAGAGCACATTAAACAGTGTATGAAATCCTATGTTGTTTCCTTTAAGGAGCCTAGAATGGTGAATGTGTGAAATACACGGCAGAATACACTTGAAATAGAGAAATAAACACATTTAGCAGCTTTGGAAAGCCTTACACTCACTGAGATGTATCATTAAACTCTAAAACATAGTTGAGAGACAATGTTCCCGAGTTTTAAGGTTCATAACAATGTTTAGGTAGTCGTTTGTCCATGTTCCCAATGTTTGTACCTGGAGAAGAAGGCCTAATGTTAGATACTACAAGAAAACATCAGTAATTCTGGGGAAATGACAATAAATAGATGAGAACTCACATAGAACATGTACAAAACACTTCTACAACTGAGTTTTTCATGTAGAAAAGGTATCTTAGATCCAGGAATTCCTTAATTCGAGTTTAGAGCACATTAGACAGTGTATGAATCCTATGTTGTTTCCTTTAAGGAGCCTAGAATGGTGAATGTGTGAAATACACGCAGAATACACTTGAAATAGAGAAATAAACACATTTAGCAGCTTTGGAAAGCCTTACACTTCAATGAGATGTATCATTAAACTCTAAAACATAGTTGAGAGACAAAGTTCCCCAGCTTTTCCAGGTTCATATCAGTGTTTAGGTAGTTGTCTGTCCATGTTCACAATCTTATACCTGTACAAGAAGGCCTAATGTTAGAACTACAAGAAAACATCAGTAATTCTGGGGAAATGACAATAAATAGATGAGAACTCACATAGAACATGTACAAAACACTTCTCCAACTGAGTTGTTCATGTAGAAAAGGTATCTTAGATCCAGGAATTCCTTAATTCAAGTTTAGAGCACTTTAAACAGTGTATGAATCCTATGTTCTTTCTTTTATGGAGCCTAGAATGGTGAATGTGTGAAATACACGGCAGAATACACTTGAAATAGAGAAATAAACACCTTTAGCAGCTTTGGAAAGCCCTACACTTCACTGAAATGTATCATTAAACTCTAAAACATAGTTGAGAGACAATGTTCCCGAGCTTTTCAGGTTCATATCAGTGTTTAGGTAGTCGTTTGTCCATGTTCCCAATGTTTGTACCTGGACAAGATTGCCTAATGTTAGATACTACAAGAAAACATCAGTAATTCTGGGAAAATGACCATAAATAGAGGAGAACTCACATAGAACATGTACAAAACACTTCTCCAACTGAGTTGTTCATGTAGAAAAGGTATCTTAGATCCAGGAATTCCTTAATTCAAGTTTAGAGCACATTAAACAGGGTATGAATCCTATGTTGTTTCCTTTAAGGAGCCTAGAATGGTGAATGTGTGAAATACACGGCAGAATACACTTGAAATAGAGAAATAAACACATTTAGCAGCTTTGGAAAGCCTTACACTTCAATGAGATGTATCATTAAACTCTAAAACATAGTTGAGAGACAATGTTCCCCAGCTTTTCAGGTTCATAACAGTGTTTAGGTAGTCGTTTGTCCATGTTCCCAATGTTTGTACCTGGACAAGAAGGCCTAATGTTAGAAACTACAAGAAAACATCAGTAATTCTCGGGAAATGACAATAAATAGATGTGAACTCGCATAGAACATGTACAAAACACTTCTCCAACTGAGTTGTTCATGTAGAAAAGGTATCTTAGATCCAGGAATGCCTTAATTCGAGTTTAGAGCACATTAGACAGTGTATGAATCCTATGTTGTTTCCTTGAAGGAGCCTAGAATGGTGAATGTGTGAAATACACGGCAGAATACACTTGAAATAGAGAAATAAACACATTTAGCAGCTTTGTAAAGCCTTACACTTCAATGAGATGTATCATTAAACTCTAAAACATAGTTGAGAGACAATGTTCCCCAGCTTCTCAGGTTCATAACAGTGTTTAGGTAGTCGTTAGTCCATGTTCCCAATGTTTGTACCTGGACAAGAAGGCCTAATGTTAGAAACTACAAGAAAACATCAGTAATTCTGGGGAAATGACAATAAATAGATGTGAACTCGCATAGAACATGTACAAAACACTTCTCCAACTGAGTTGTTCATGTAGAAAAGGTATCTTAGATCCAGGAATTCCTTAATTCGAGTTTAGAGCACATTAGACAGTGTATGAATCCTATATTGTTTACTTAAGGAGCCTAGAATGGTGAATGTGTGAAATACACGGCAGAATACACTTGAAATAGAGAAATAAACACCTTTTGCAGCTTTGGAAAGCCCTACACTTCACTGAGATGTATCATTAAACTCTAAAACATAGTTGAGAGACAATGTTCCCGAGCTTTTCAGGTTCATATCAGTGTTTAGGTAGTCGTTTGTCCATGTTCCCAATGTTTGTACCTGGACAAGATTGCCTAATGTTAGATACTACAAGAAAACATCAGTAATTCTGGGAAAATGACCATAAATAGAGGAGAACTCACATAGAACATGTACAAAACACTTCTCCAACTGAGTTGTTCATGTAGAAAAGGTATCTTAGATCCAGGAATTCCTTAATTCAAGTTGAGAGCACATTAAACAGTGTATGAATCCTATGTTGTTTCCTTTAAGGAGCCTAGAATGGTGAATGTGTGAAATACACGGCAGAATACACTTGAAATAGAGAAATAAACACATTTAGCAGCTTTGGAAAGCCTTACACTTCAATGAGATGTATCATTAAACTCTAAAACATAGTTGAGAGACAATGTTCCCCAGCTTTTCAGGTTCATAACAGTGTTTAGGTAGTCGTTTGTCCATGTTCCCAATGTTTGTACCTGGACAAGAAGGCCCAATATTAGAAACTACAAGAAAACATCAGTAATTCTGGGGAAATGACAATAAATAGATGAGAACTCACATAGAACAGGTACAAAACACTTCTCCAACTGAGTTGTTCATGTAGAAAAGGTATCTTAGATCTAGGAATTCCTTAATTCGAGTTTAGAGCTCATTAGACAGTGTATGAATCCTATGTTGTTTCCTTTAAGGAGCCTAGAATGGTGAATGTGTGAAATACACGGCAGAATACACTTGAAATAGAGAAATAAACACATTTAGCAGCTTTGGAAAGCCTTACACTTCACTGAGATGTATCATTAAACTCTAAAACATAGTTGAGAGACAAAGTTCCCCAGCTTTTCAGGTTCATATCAGTGTTTAGGTAGTTGTCTGTCCATGTTCACAATCTTATACCTGTACAAGAAGGCCTAATGTTAGAAACTACAAGAAAACATCAGTAATTCTGGGAAAATGACAATAAATAGATGAGAACTACAAGAACATGTACAAAATAATTCTCCATCTGAGTTGTTCATGTAGAAAAGGTATCTTAGATCCAGGAATTCCTTAATTCGAGTTTAGAGCACATTAGACAGTGTATGAATCCTATGTTCTTTCTTTTATGGAGCCTAGAATGGTGAATGTGTGAAATACACGGCAGAATACACTTGAAATAGAGAAATAAACACCTTTAGCAGCTTTGGAAAGCCCTACACTTCACTGAAATGTATCATTAAACTCTAAAACATAGTTGAGAGACAATGTTCCCGAGTTTTAAGGTTCCTAACAGTGTTTAGGTAGTCGTTTGTCCATGTTCCCAATGTTTGTACCTGGACAATAAGGCCCAATATTAGAAACTACAAGAAAACATCAGTAATTCTGGGGAAATGACAATAAATAGATGTGAACTCGCATAGAACATGTACAAAACACTTCTCCAACTGAGTTGTTCATGTAGAAAAGGTATCTTAGATGCAGGAATTCCTTAATTCGAGTTTAGAGCACATTAAACAGTGTATGAATCCTATGTTGTTTCCTTTAAGGAGCCTAGAATAGTGAATGTGTGAAATACACGGCAGAATATACTTGAAATACAGAAATAAACACATTTAGCAGCTTTGGAAAGCCTTACACTTCACTGAGATGTATCATTAAACTCTAAAACATACTTGAGAGACAATGTTCCTGAGCTTTTCAGGTTCATAACAGTGTTTAGGTAGTCGTTTGTCCATGTTCCCAATGTTTGTACCTGGAAAAGAAGGCCTAATGTTAGATACTACAAGAAAACATCAGTAATTCTGGGAAAATGACAATAAATTGATGAGAACTCACATAGAACATGTACAAAACACTTCTCCAACTGAGTTGTTCATGTAGAAAAGGTATCTTAGATCCAGGAATTCCTTAATTCAAGTTTAGAGCACATTAAACAGTGTATGAATCCTATGTTGTTTCCTTTAAGGAGCCTAGAATGGTGAATGTGTGAAATACACGGCAGAATACACTTGAAATAGAGAAATAAAAACATTTAGCAGCTTTGGAAAGCCTTACACTTCAATGAGATGTATCATTAAACTCTAAAACATAGTTGAGAGACAATGTTCCCCAGCTTTTCAGGTTTATAACAGTGTTTAGGTAGTCGTTTGTCCATGTTCCCAATGTTTGTACCTGAACAAGAAGGCCTAATGTTAGAAACTACAAGAAAACATCAGTAATTCTGGGGAAATGACAATAAATAGATGTGAACTCGCATAGAACATGTACAAAACACTTCTCCAACTGAGTTATTCATGTAGAAAAGGTATCTTAGATCCAGGAATTCCTTAATTCGAGTTTACAGCACATTAGACAGTGTATGAATCCTATGTTGTTTCCTTGAAGGAGCCTAGAATGGTGAATGTGTGAAATACACGGCAGAATACACTTGAAATAGAGAAATAAACACATTTAGCAGCTTTGTAAAGCCTTACACTTCAATGAGATGTATCATTAAACTCTAAAACATAGTTGAGAGACAATGTTCCCCAGCTTCTCAGGTTCATAACAGTGTTTAGGTAGTCGTTAGTCCATGTTCCCAATGTTTGTACCTGGACAAGAAGGCCTAATGTTAGAAACTACAAGAAAACATCAGTAATTCTGGGGAAATGACAATAAATAGATGTGAACTCGCATAGAACATGTACAAAACACTTCTCCAACTGAGTTGTTCATGTAGAAAAGGTATCTTAGATCCAGGAATTCCTTAATTCGAGTTTAGAGCACATTAGACAGTGTATGAATCCTATATTGTTTACTTTAAGGAGCCTAGAATGGTGAATGTGTGAAATACACGGCAGAATACACTTGAAATAGAGAAATAAACACCTTTTGCAGCTTTGGAAAGCCCTACACTTCACTGAGATGTATCATTAAACTCTAAAACATAGTTGAGAGACAATGTTCCCGAGCTTTTCAGGTTCATATCAGTGTTTAGGTAGTCGTTTGTCCATGTTCCCAATGTTTGTACCTGGACAAGATTGCCTAATGTTAGATACTACAAGAAAACATCAGTAATTCTGGGAAAATGACCATAAATAGAGGAGAACTCACATAGAACATGTACAAAACACTTCTCCAACTGAGTTGTTCATGTAGAAAAGGTATCTTAGATCCAGGAATTCCTTAATTCAAGTTGAGAGCACATTAAACAGTGTATGAATCCTATGTTGTTTCCTTTAAGGAGCCTAGAATGGTGAATGTGTGAAATACACGGCAGAATACACTTGAAATAGAGAAATAAACACACTTAGCAGCTTTGGAAAGCCTTACACTTCAATGAGATGTATCATTAAACTCTAAAACATAGTTGAGAGACAATGTTCCCCAGCTTTTCAGGTTCATAACAGTGTTTAGGTAGTCGTTTGTCCATGTTCCCAATGTTTGTACCTGGACAAGAAGGCCCAATATTAGAAACTACAAGAAAACATCAGTAATTCTGGGGAAAGGACAATAAATAGATGAGAACTCACATAGAACAGGTACAAAACACTTCTCCAACTGAGTTGTTCATGTAGAAAAGGTATCTTAGATCTAGGAATTCCTTAATTCGAGTTTAGAGCTCATTAGACAGTGTATGAATCCTATGTTGTTTCCTTTAAGGAGCCTAGAATGGTGAATGTGTGAAATACACGGCAGAATACACTTGAAATAGAGAAATAAACACATTTAGCAGCTTTGGAAAGCCTTACACTTCACTGAGATGTATCATTAAACTCTAAAGCATAGTTGAGAGACAAAGTTCCCCAGCTTTTCAGGTTCATATCAGTGTTTAGGTAGTTGTCTGTCCATGTTCACAATCTTATACCTGTACAAGAAGGCCTAATGTTAGAAACTACAAGAAAACATCAGTAATTCTGGGAAAATGACAATAAATAGATGAGAACTACAAGAACATGTACAAAATAATTCTCCATCTGAGTTGTTCATGTAGAAAAGGTATCTTAGATCCAGGAATTCCTTAATTCGAGTTTAGAGCACATTAGACAGTGTATGAATCCTATGTTCTTTCTTTTATGGAGCCTAGAATGGTGAATGTGTGAAATACACGGCAGAATACACTTGAAATAGAGAAATAAACACCTTTAGCAGCTTTGGAAAGCCCTACACTTCACTGAAATGTATCATTAAACTCTAAAACATAGTTGAGAGACAATGTTCCCGAGTTTTAAGGTTCCTAACAGTGTTTAGGTAGTCGTTTGTCCATGTTCCCAATGTTTGTACCTGGACAAGAAGGCCCAATATTAGAAACTACAAGAAAACATCAGTAATTCTGGGGAAATGACAATAAATAGATGTGAACTCGCATAGAACATGTACAAAACACTTCTCCAACTGAGTTGTTCATGTAGAAAAGGTATCTTAGATGCAGGAATTCCTTAATTCGAGTTTAGAGCACATTAAACAGTGTATGAATCCTATGTTGTTTCCTTTAAGGAGCCTAGAATAGTGAATGTGTGAAATACACGGCAGAATATACTTGAAATACAGAAATAAACACATTTAGCAGCTTTGGAAAGCCTTACACTTCACTGAGATGTATCATTAAACTCTAAAACATACTTGAGAGACAATGTTCCCGAGCTTTTCAGGTTCATAACAGTGTTTAGGTAGTCGTTTGTCCATGTTCCCAATGTTTGTACCTGGAAAAGAAGGCCTAATGTTAGATACTACAAGAAAACATCAGTAATTCTGGGAAAATGACAATAAATTGATGAGAACTCACATAGAACATGTACAAAACACTTCTCCAACTGAGTTGTTCATGTAGAAAAGGTATCTTAGATCCAGGAATTCCTTAATTCAAGTTTAGAGCACATTAAACAGTGTATGAATCCTATGTTGTTTCCTTTAAGGAGCCTAGAATGGTGAATGTGTGAAATACACGGCAGAATACACTTGAAATAGAGAAATAAAAACATTTAGCAGCTTTGGAAAGCCTTACACTTCAATGAGATGTATCATTAAACTCTAAAACATAGTTGAGAGACAATGTTCCCCAGCTTTTCAGGTTTATAACAGTGTTTAGGTAGTCGTTTGTCCATGTTCCCAATGTTTGTACCTGAACAAGAAGGCCTAATGTTAGAAACTACAAGAAAACATCAGTAATTCTGGGGAAATGACAATAAATAGATGTGAACTCGCATAGAACATGTACAAAACACTTCTCCAACTGAGTTATTCATGTAGAAAAGGTATCTTAGATCCAGGAATTCCTTAATTCGAGTTTACAGCACATTAGACAGTGTATGAATCCTATGTTGTTTCCTTTAAGGAGCCTAGAATGGTGAATGTGTGAAATACACGGCAGAATACACTTGAAATAGAGAAATAAACACATTTAGCAGCTTTGGAAAGCCTTACACTTCAATGAGATGTATCATTAAACTTTAAAACATAGTTGAGAGACAATGTTCCCCAGCATTTCAGGTTCATAACAGTGTTTAGGTAGTCGTTTGTCCATGTTCCCAATGTTTGTACCTGAACAAGAAGGCCTAATATTAAAAACTACAAGAAAACATCAGTAATTCTGGGGAAATGACAATAAATAGATGTGAACTCGCATAGAACATGTACAAAACACTTCTCCAACTGAGTTGTTCATGTAGAAAAGGTATCTTAGATCAAAGAATTCCTTAATTCGAGTTTAGAGCACATTAGACAGTGTATGAATCCTATGTTGTTAACTTTAAGGAGCCTAGAATGGTGAATGTGTGAAATACACGGCAGAATACACTTGAAATAGAGAAATAAACACTTTTACCAGCTTTGGAAAGCCTTACACTTCACTGAGATGTATCATTAAACTCTAAAACATAGTTGAGAGACAATGTTCCCCAGCTTTTCAGGTTCATAACAGTGTTTAGGTAGTTGTTTGTCCATGTTCCCAATGTTTATACCTGGACAAGACGCCAAATGTTAGAAATTACAAGAAAACATCAGTAATTCTGGGGAAATGACAATAAATAAATGAGAACTCGCATAGAACATGTACAAAACACTTCTCCAACTGAGTTGTTCATTTAGAAAAGGTATCTTAGATCCAGGAATTCCTTAATTCGAGTTTAGAGCACATTAAACAGTGTATGAATCCTATGTTGTTT
This sequence comes from Pipistrellus nathusii, assembly GCA_963693515.1. Taxonomy (NCBI): domain Eukaryota; kingdom Metazoa; phylum Chordata; class Mammalia; order Chiroptera; family Vespertilionidae; genus Pipistrellus; species Pipistrellus nathusii. Next base: position 48,564 of record CAVNZX010000006.1, read on the forward strand.
CCTTTAAGGAGCTTTGAATGGTGAATGTGTGAAATACAGGGCAGAATACACTTGAAATAGAGAAATAAACACATTTAGCAGCTTTGGAAAGCTTTACACTTCACTGAGATGCATCATTAAACTCTAAAACATAGTTGAGAGACAATGTTCCCGAGTTTTAAGGTTCCTAACAGTGTTTAGGTAGTCGTTTGTCCATGTTCCCAATGTTTGTACATGGACAAGAAGGCCTCATGTTAGATACTACAGGAAAACATCAGTAATTCTGGGAAAACGACAATAAATAGATGAGAACTCACATAGAACAGGTACAAAACACTTCTCCAACTGAGTTGTTCATGTAGAAAAGGTATCTTAGATCTAGGAATTCCTTAATTCGAGTTTAGAGCTCATTAGACAGTGTATGAATCCTATGTTGTTTCCTTTAAGGAGCCTAGAATGGTGAATGTGTGAAATACACGGCAGAATACACTTGAAATAGAGAAATAAACACATTTAGCAGCTTTGGAAAGCCTTACACTTCACTGAGATGTATCATTAAACTCTAAAACATAGTTGAGAGACAAAGTTCCCCAGCTTTTCAGGTTCATATCAGTGTTTAGGTAGTTGTCTGTCCATGTTCACAATCTTATACCTGTACAAGAAGGCCTAATGTTAGAAACTACAAGAAAACATCAGTAATTCTGGGAAAATGACAATAAATAGATGAGAACTACAAGAACATGTACAAAATAATTCTCCATCTGAGTTGTTCATGTAGAAAAGGTATCTTAGATCCAGGAATTCCTTAATTCGAGTTTAGAGCACATTAGACAGTGTATGAATCCTATGTTCTTTCTTTTATGGAGCCTAGAATGGTGAATGTGTGAAATACACGGCAGAATACACTTGAAATAGAGAAATAAACACCTTTAGCAGCTTTGGAAAGCCCTACACTTCACTGAAATGTATCATTAAACTCTAAAACATAGTTGAGAGACAATGTTCCCGAGTTTTAAGGTTCCTAACAGTGTTTAGGTAGTCGTTTGTCCATGTTCCCAATGTTTGTACCTGGACAAGAAGGCCCAATATTAGAAACTACAAGAAAACATCAGTAATTCTGGGGAAATGACAATAAATAGATGTGAACTCGCATAGAACATGTACAAAACACTTCTCCAACTGAGTTGTTCATGTAGAAAAGGTATCTTAGATGCAGGAATTCCTTAATTCGAGTTTAGAGCACATTAAACAGTGTATGAATCCTATGTTGTTTCCTTTAAGGAGCCTAGAATAGTGAATGTGTGAAATACACGGCAGAATATACTTGAAATACAGAAATAAACACATTTAGCAGCTTTGGAAAGCCTTACACTTCACTGAGATGTATCATTAAACTCTAAAACATACTTGAGAGACAATGTTCCCGAGCTTTTCAGGTTCATAACAGTGTTTAGGTAGTCGTTTGTCCATGTTCCCAATGTTTGTACCTGGAAAAGAAGGCCTAATGTTAGATACTACAAGAAAACATCAGTAATTCTGGGAAAATGACAATAAATTGATGAGAACTCACATAGAACATGTACAAAACACTTCTCCAACTGAGTTGTTCATGTAGAAAAGGTATCTTAGATCCAGGAATTCCTTAATTCAAGTTTAGAGCACATTAAACAGTGTATGAATCCTATGTTGTTTCCTTTAAGGAGCCTAGAATGGTGAATGTGTGAAATACACGGCAGAATACACTTGAAATAGAGAAATAAAAACATTTAGCAGCTTTGGAAAGCCTTACACTTCAATGAGATGTATCATTAAACTCTAAAACATAGTTGAGAGACAATGTTCCCAGCTTTTCAGGTTTATAACAGTGTTTAGGTAGTCGTTTGTCCATGTTCCCAATGTTTGTACCTGAACAAGAAGGCCTAATGTTAGAAACTACAAGAAAACATCAGTAATTCTGGGGAAATGACAATAAATAGATGTGAACTCGCATAGAACATGTACAAAACACTTCTCCAACTGAGTTATTCATGTAGAAAAGGTATCTTAGATCCAGGAATTCCTTAATTCGAGTTTACAGCACATTAGACAGTGTATGAATCCTATGTTGTTTCCTTTAAGGAGCCTAGAATGGTGAATGTGTGAAATACACGGCAGAATACACTTGAAATAGAGAAATAAACACATTTAGCAGCTTTGGAAAGCCTTACACTTCAATGAGATGTATCATTAAACTTTAAAACATAGTTGAGAGACAATGTTCCCCAGCATTTCAGGTTCATAACAGTGTTTAGGTAGTCGTTTGTCCATGTTCCCAATGTTTGTACCTGAACAAGAAGGCCTAATATTAGAAACTACAAGAAAACATCAGTAATTCTGGGGAAATGACAATAAATAGATGTGAACTCGCATAGAACATGTACAAAACACTTCTCCAACTGAGTTGTTCATGTAGAAAAGGTATCTTAGATCAAAGAATTCCTTAATTCGAGTTTAGAGCACATTAGACAGTGTATGAATCCTATGTTGTTAACTTTAAGGAGCCTAGAATGGTGAATGTGTGAAATACACGGCAGAATACACTTGAAATAGAGAAATAAACACTTTTACCAGCTTTGGAAAGCCTTACACTTCACTGAGATGTATCATTAAACTCTAAAACATAGTTGAGAGACAATGTTCCCCAGCTTTTCAGGTTCATAACAGTGTTTAGGTAGTTGTTTGTCCATGTTCCCAATGTTTATACCTGGACAAGACGCCAAATGTTAGAAATTACAAGAAAACATCAGTAATTCTGGGGAAATGACAATAAATAAATGAGAACTCGCATAGAACATGTACAAAACACTTCTCCAACTGAGTTGTTCATTTAGAAAAGGTATCTTAGATCCAGGAATTCCTTAATTCGAGTTTAGAGCACATTAAACAGTGTATGAATCCTATGTTGTTTCCTTTAAGGAGCTTTGAATGGTGAATGTGTGAAATACAGGGCAGAATACACTTGAAATAGAGAAATAAACACATTTAGCAGCTTTGGAAAGCTTTACACTTCACTGAGATGCATCATTAAACTCTAAAACATAGTTGAGAGACAATGTTCCCGAGTTTTAAGGTTCCTAACAGTGTTTAGGTAGTCGTTTGTCCATGTTCCCAATGTTTGTACATGGACAAGAAGGCCTCATGTTAGATACTACAGGAAAACATCAGTAATTCTGGGAAAACGACAATAAATAGATGAGAACTCACATAGAACAGGTACAAAACACTTCTCCAACTGAGTTGTTCATGTAGAAAAGGTATCTTAGATCTAGGAATTCCTTAATTCGAGTTTAGAGCTCATTAGACAGTGTATGAATCCTATGTTGTTTCCTTTAAGGAGCCTAGAATGGTGAATGTGTGAAATACACGGCAGAATACACTTGAAATAGAGAAATAAACACATTTAGCAGCTTTGGAAAGCCTTACACTTCACTGAGATGTATCATTAAACTCTAAAACATAGTTGAGAGACAAAGTTCCCCAGCTTTTCAGGTTCATATCAGTGTTTAGGTAGTTGTCTGTCCATGTTCACAATCTTATACCTGTACAAGAAGGCCTAATGTTAGAAACTACAAGAAAACATCAGTAATTCTGGGAAAATGACAATAAATAGATGAGAACTACAAGAACATGTACAAAATAATTCTCCATCTGAGTTGTTCATGTAGAAAAGGTATCTTAGATCCAGGAATTCCTTAATTAAAGTTTAGAGCACATTAAACGGTGTATGAATCCTATGTTGTCTCCTTCAAGGATCCTAGAATGGTGAATGTGTGAAATACACGGCAGAATATACTTGAAATAGAGAAATAAACACATTTAGCAGCTTTGGAAAGCCTTACACTTCACTGAGATGTATCATTAAATTCTAAAACATAGTTGAGAGACAATGTTCCCCAGCTTTTCAGGTTCATAACAGTGTTTAGGTAGTTGTTTGTCCAGGTTCCCAATGTTTATACCTAGACAAGACGCCAAATGTTAGAAATTACAAGAAAACATCAGTAATTCTGCGGAAATGACAATAAATAGATGAGAACTCGCATAGAACATGTACAAAACACTTCTTCAACAGAGTAGTTCATGTAGAAAACGTATGTTAGATCTAGTAATTTCTTAATTCAAGTTTAGAGCACATTAAACAGTGTATGAATCCTATGTTATCTCCTTTAAGGAGCATAGAATGGTGAATGTGTGACATACACGGCAGAATATACTTGAAATAGAGAAATAAACACATTTAGCAGCTTTGGAAAGCCTTACACTTCACTGAGATGTATCATTAAACTCTAAAACATAGTTGAGAGACAATGTTCCCGAGCTTTTCAGGTTCATAACAGTGTTTAGGTAGTCGTTTGTCCATGTTACCAATGTTTGTACCTGGACAAGAAGGCCTAATGTTAGAAACTACAAGAAAACATCAGTAATTCTGGGGAAATGACAATAAATAGATGTGAATTCGCATAGAACATGTACAAAACAGTTCTCCAACTGAGTTGTTCATGTAGAAAAGGTATCTTAGATCCAGGAATTCCTTAATTTGAGTTTAGAGCACATTAAACAGTGTATGAATCCTATGTTGTATCCTTCAAGGATCCTAGAATGGTGAATGTGTGAAATACACGGCAGATTATACTTGAAATAGAGAAATAAACACATTTAGCAGCTTTGGAAAGCCTTACACTTCACTGAGATGTATCATTAAATTCTAAAACATAGTTGAGAGACAATGTTCCCCAGCTTTTCAGGTTCATAACAGTGTTTACGTAGTTGTTTGTCCATGTTCCCAATGTTTATACCTAGACAAGACGCCAAATGTTAGAAATTACAAGAAAACATCAGTAATTCTGGGGAAATGACAATAAATAGATGAGAACTCGCATAGAGCATGTACAAAACACTTCTCCAACTGAGTTGTTCATTTAGAAAAGGTATCTTAGATCCAGGAATTCCTGAATTCAAGTTTAGAGCACATTAAACAGTGTATGAATCCTATGTTATCTCCTTTAAGGAGCATAGAATGGTGAATGTGTGACATACACGGCAGAATATACTTGAAATAGAGAAATAAACACATTTAGCAGCTTTGGAAAGCCTTACACTTCACTGAGATGTATCATTAAACTCTAAAACATAGTTGAGAGACAATGTTCCCGAGATTTTCAGGTTCATAACAGTGTTTAGGTAGTCGTTTGTCCATGTTCCCAATGTTTGTACCTGGACAAGAAGGCCTAATGTTAGAAACTACAAGAAAACATCAGTAATTCTGGGGAAATGACAATAAATAGATGTGAACTCGCATAGAACATGTACAAAACAGTTCTCCAACTGAGTTGTTCATGTAGAAAAGGTATCTTAGATCCAGGAATTCCTTAATTCGAGTTTAGAGCACATTAAACAGTCTATGAATCCTATGTTGTATCCTTCAAGGATCCTAGAATGGTGAATGTGTGAAATACACGGCAGATTATACTTGAAATAGAGAAATAAACACATTTAGCAGCTCTGGAAAGCCTTACACTTCACTGAGATGTATCATTAAACTCTAAAACATAGTTGAGAGACAATGTTCCCCAGCTTTTCAGGTTCATAACAGTGTTTAGGTAGTCGTTTGTCCATGTCCCCAATGTTTGTACCTGGACAAGAAGGCCTAATGTTAGAAACTGCAAGAAAACATCAGTAATTCTGGGGAAATGACAATAAATATATGTGAACTCGCATAGAACATGTACAAAGCAGTTCTCCAACTGAGTTGTTCATGTAGAAAAGGTATCTTAGATCCAGGAATTCCTTAATTAAAGTTTAGAGCACATTAAACGGTGTATGAATCCTATGTTGTCTCCTTCAAGGATCCTAGAATGGTGAATGTGTGAAATACACGGCAGAATATACTTGAAATAGAGAAATAAACACATTTAGCAGCTTTGGAAAGCCTTACATTTCACTGAGATGTATCATTAAACTCTAAAACATACTTGAGAGACAATGTTCCCGAGCTTTTCAGGTTCATAACAGTGTTTACGTAGTTGTTTGTCCATGTTCCCAATGTTTATACCTAGACAAGACGCCAAATGTTAGAAATTACAAGAAAACATCAGTAATTCTGGGGAAATGACAATAAATAGATGAGAACTCGCATAGAGCATGTACAAAACACTTCTCCAACTGAGTTGTTCATTTAGAAAAGGTATCTTAGATCCAGGAATTCCTGAATTCAAGTTTAGAGCACATTAAACAGTGTATGAATCCTATGTTATCTCCTTTAAGGAGCATAGAATGGTGAATGTGTGACATACACGGCAGAATATACTTGAAATAGAGAAATAAACACATTTAGCAGCTTTGGAAAGCCTTACACTTCACTGAGATGTATCATTAAACTCTAAAACATAGTTGAGAGACAATGTTCCCGAGCTTTTCAGGTTCATAACAGTGTTTAGGTAGTCGTTTGTCCATGTTCCCAATGTTTGTACCTGGACAAGTAGGCCTAATGTTAGAAACTACAAGAAAACATCAGTAATTCTGGGGAAATGACAATAAATAGATGTGAACTCGCATAGAACATGTACAAAACAGTTCTCCAACTGAGTTGTTCATGTAGAAAAGGTATCTTAGATCCAGGAATTCCTTAATTCGAGTTTAGAGCACATTAAACAGTCTATGAATCCTATGTTGTTTCCTTCAAGGATCCTAGAATGGTGAATGTGTGAAATACACGGCAGAATATACTTGAAATAGAGAAATAAACACATTTAGCAGCTTTGGAAAGCCTTACACTTCACTGAGATGTAACATTAAATTCTAAAACATAGTTGAGAGACAATGTTCCCCAGCTTTTCAGGTTCATAACAGTGTTTAGGTAGTTGTTTGT
>CAVNZX010000007.1:0-53454 GCA_963693515.1 Pipistrellus nathusii
GTTTATATCTCTATTTCAAATGTATTCTGCCTTGTATTTCACAAATTTCCCATTCTAGGCTTCTTTAAGGAAACAACATAGGATTCATACACTGTTTAATGTGCTCTAAACACGAATTAATGAATTCCTGGATCTAATATACCTTTTCTACATGAACAACTCAATTGGAGAAGTGTTTTATACATGGTTAGTCTATATGAGTTCTCATTTATTTATTGTCATTTTCCCAGAATTACTGATGTTTTCTTGTAGTTTCTAACATTTGGCCTTCTTGCCCAGGTATAAACATTGGGAACATGGACAAACAACAACCTAAACACTGTTATGACCCTGAAAAGCTCGTGAATTTTGTCTCTCACCTATGTAAAAGAGTTTAATGATACATTTCAGTGAAGTGTAAGGCTTTCCACAGCTGCTAAATGTGTTTATATCTCTATTTGAAGTGTATTCTGCCTTGTATTTCACACATTTACCATTCTAGGCTACATCTAGGAAACAACATAGGATTCATACACTGTTTAATGTGCTCTAAACACGAATTTAGGAATTCCTGGACCTAAGATACCTTTTCTACATGAACAACTCAGTTGGAGAAGTGTTTTGTACATGTTCTATGCATGTTCTCATCTATTTATTGTCATTTTTCCAGAATTACTGATTTTTTCTTGTAGTTTCTAACATTCAGCCTTCTTGTCCAGGTATAAACATTGGGAACGTGGAAAAACAACTACCTAAACAGTGCTATGAACCTGAAAAGCTGGTGAATTTTCTCTCTCACCTATGTAAAAGAGTTTAATGATACATTTCAGTGAAGTGTAAGGCTTTCCAAAGCTGCTAAATGTGTTTATATCTCTATTTCAAATGTATTCTGCCTTGTATTTCACAAATTTCCCATTCTAGGCTTCTTTAAGGAAACAACATAGGATTCATACACTGTTTAATGTGCTCTAAACACGAATTAATGAATTCCTGGATCTAAGATACCTTTTCTACATGAACAACTCAATTGGAGAAGTGTTTTATACATAGTCTATATGAGTTCTCATTTATTTATTGTCATTTTCCCAGAATTACTGATGTTTTCTTGTAGTTTCTAACATTTGGCCTTCTTGCCCAGGTATAAACATTGGGAACATGGAAAAACAACTACCTAAACAGTGCTATGAACCTGAAAAGCTGGTGAATTTTCTCCCTCACCTATGTAAAAGAGTTTAATGATACATTTCAGTTAACTGTAAGGCTTTTCACAGCTGCTAAATGTGTTTATATCTCTATTTCAAGTGTATTCTGCCTTGTATTTCACACATTTACCATTCTAGGCTACATCTAAGAAACAACATAGGATTCATACACTGTTTAATGTGCTCTAAACCCGAATTTAGGAATTCCTGGACCTAAGATACATTTTCTACATGAACAACTCAGTTGGAGAAGTGTTTTGTACATGTTCTATGCAAGTTCTCATCTATTTATTGTCATTTTCCCAGAATTACTTATGTTTTCTTGTAGTTTCTAACATTAGGCCTTCTTGTCCAGGTATAAACATTGGGAACATGGACAAACAACTACCTAAACACTGTTATGAACGTGAAAAGCTCGGGAACATTGTCTCTCACCTATGTTACACAGTTTAATTATACATTACAGTGTAGTGTAAGGCTATCCAAAGCTGCTAAATGTGTTTATATCTCTATTTCAAGTGTATTCTGCCTTGTATTTCACACATTTACCATTCTAGGTACTTTTAGGAAAAAACATAGGATTCATACACTGTTTAATGTGCTCTAAATGCGAATTAAGGAATTCATGGATCTAAGATTACTTTTCTATAGGAACAACTCAGTTGAAGAAGTGTTTTTTACATATTCTATGCGAGTTCTCATCTATTTATTGTCATTTTCCCAGCATTACTGATGTTTTCTTGTAGTTTCTAACATTCGGCCTTCTTGTCCAGGTATAAACATTGGGAACATGGACAAACAACTACCTAAACACTGTTATGAACCTGAAAAGCTCAGGAACATTGTCTCTCACCTATGTTATACAGTTTAATGATACATTTCAGTGTAGTGTAAGGCTTTCCAAAGCTGCTAAATGTGTTTATATCTCTATTTCAAGTGTATTCTGCCATGTATTTCACACATTTACCATTCTAGGTACTTTAAGGAAACAACATAGGATTCATACAATGTTTAATGTGGTCAAAACCCAAATTTAGGAATTCCTGGACCTAAGATAGCTTTTCTACATGAACAACTCAGTTGGAGAAGTGTTTTGTACATGTTCTATGCAAGTTCTCATCTATTTATTGTCATTTTCCCAGAATTACTTATGTTTTCTTGTAGTTTCTAACATTAGGCCTTCTTGTCCAGGTATAAACATTGGGAACATGGACAAACAACTACCTAAACACTGTTATGAACGTGAAAAGCTCGGGAACATTGTCTCTCACCTATGTTACACAGTTTAATTATACATTACAGTGTAGTGTAAGGCTATCCAAAGCTGCTAAATGTGTTTATATCTCTATTTCAAGTGTATTCTGCCTTGTATTTCACACATTTACCATTCTAGGTACTTTTAGGAAAAAACATAGGATTCATACACTGTTTAATGTGCTCTAAATGCGAATTAAGGAATTCATGGATCTAAGATAACTTTTCTATAGGAACAACTCAGTTGAAGAAGTGTTTTTTACATATTCTATGCGAGTTCTCATCTATTTATTGTCATTTTCCCAGCATTACTGATGTTTTCTTGTAGTTTCTAACATTCGGCCTTCTTGTCCAGGTATAAACATTGGGAACATGGACAAACAACTACCTAAACACTGTTATGAACCTGAAAAGCTCAGGAACATTGTCTCTCACCTATGTTATACAGTTTAATGATACATTTCAGTGTAGTGTAAGGCTTTCCAAAGCTGCTAAATGTGTTTATATCTCTATTTCAAGTGTATTCTGCCATGTATTTCACACATTTACCATTCTAGGTACTTTAAGGAAACAACATAGGATTCATACAATGTTTAATGTGGTCAAAACCCAAATTTAGGAATTCCTGGACCTAAGATAGCTTTTCTACATGAACAACTCAGTTGGAGAAGTGTTTTGTACATGTTCTATGCAAGTTCTCATCTATTTATTGTCATTTTCCCAGAATTACTGATTTTTTCTTGTAGTTTCTAACATTCAGCCTTCTTGTCCAGGTATAAACATAGGGAACATAGAAAAACAACTACCTAAACAGTGCTATGAACCTGAAAAGCTCGTGAATTTTGTCTCTTACCTATGTAAAAGAGTTTAATGATACATTTCAGTGAAGTGTAAGGCTTTCCAAAGCTGCTAAATGTGTTTATATCTCTATTTCAAGTGTATTCTGCCTTGTATTTCACAAATTTCCCATTCTAGGCTTCTTTAAGGAAACAACATAGGATTCATACACTGTTTAATGTGCTCTAAACACGAATTAATGAATTCCTGGACCTAAGATACCTTTTCTACATGAACAACTCAGTTGGAGAATTGTTTTGTACATGTTCTATGCAAGTTCTCATCTATTTATTGTCATTTTTCCAGAATTACTGATGTTTTCTTGTAGTTTCTAACATTTGGCCTTCTTGCCCAGGTATAAACATTGGGAACATGGACAAACAACTACCTAAACACTGTTATGAACCTGAAAAGCTCGTGAATTTTATCTCTCACCTATGCAAAAGAGTTTAATGATACATTTCAGTGAAGTGTAAGGCTTTCCAAAGCTGCTAAATGTATTTATATCTCTATTTCAAGTGTATTCTGCCTTGTATTTCACACATTTACCATTCTAGGTACTTTAAGGAAACAACATAGGATTCATACACTGTTTAATGTGCTCTAAACGCGAATTAAGGAATTCATGGATCTAAGATAACTTTTCTATAGGAACAACTCAGTTGGAGAAGTGTTTTGTACATGTTCTATGCGAGTTCTCATCTATTTATTGTCATTTTCCCAGAATTACTGATGTTTTCTTGTAGTTTCTAACATTCGGCCTTCTTGTCCAGGTATAAACATTGGGAACATGGACAAACAACTACCTAAACACTGTTATGAACCTGAACAGCTCAGGAACATTGTCTCTCACCTATGTTATACAGTTTAATGATACATTTCAGTGTAGTGTAAGGCTTTCCAAAGCTGCTAAATGTGTTTATATCTCTATTTCAAGTGTATTCTGCTTTGTATTTCACACATTTACCATTCTAGGTACTTTAAGGAAACAACATAGGATTCAACACTGTTTAATGTGCTCTAAACACAAATTAATGAATTCCTGGATCTAATATACCTTTTCTACATGAACAACTCAATTGGAGAAGTGTTTTATACATGGTTGGTCTATATGAGTTCTCATTTATTTATTGTCATTTTCCCAGAATTACTGATGTTTTCTTGTAGTTTCTAACATTTGGCCTTCTTGCCCAGGTATAAACATTGGGAACATGGACAAACAACTACCTAAACACTGTTATGACCCTGAAAAGCTCGTGAATTTTGTTTCTCACATATGTAAAAGAGTTTAATGATACATTTCAGTGAAGTGTAAGGCTTTCCACAGCTGCTAAATGTGTTTATATCTCTATTTCAAGTGTATTCTGCCTTGTATTTCACACATTTACCATTCTAGGCTACATCTAGGAAAGAACATAGGATTCATACACTGTTTAATGTGCTCTAAACCCGAATTTAGGAATTCCTGGACCTAAGATACCTTTTCTACATGAACAACTCAGTTGGAGAAGTGTTTTGTACATGTTCTATGCGAGTTCTCATCTATTTATTGTCATTTTCCCAGCATTACTGATGTTTTCTTGTAGTTTCTAACATTCAGCCTTCTTGTCCAGGTATAAACATAGGGAACATAGAAAAACAACTACCTAAACAGTGCTATGAACCTGAAAAGCTCGTGAATTTTGTCTCTTACCTATGTAAAAGAGTTTAATGATACATTTCAGTGAAGTGTAAGGCTTTCCAAAGCTGCTAAATGTGTTTATATCTCTATTTCAAGTGTATTCTGCCTTGTATTTCACAAATTTCCCATTCTAGGCTTCTTTAAGGAAACAACATAGGATTAATACACTGTTTAATGTGCTCTAAACACGAATTAATGAATTCCTGGACCTAAGATACCTTTTCTACATGAACAACTCAGTTGGAGAATTGTTTTGTACATGTTTTATGCAAGTTCTCATCTATTTATTGTCATTTTTCCAGAATTACTGATGTTTTCTTGTAGTTTCTAACATTTGGCCTTCTTGCCCAGGTATAAACATTGGGAACATGGACAAACAACTACCTAAACACTGTTATGAACCTGAAAAGCTCGTGAATTTTATCTCTCACCTATGTAAAAGAGTTCAATGATACATTTCAGTGAAGTGTAAGGCTTTCCAAAGCTGCTAAATGTATTTATATCTCTATTTCAAGTGTATTCTGCCTTGTATTTCACACATTTACCATTCTAGGTACTTTAAGGAAACAACATAGGATTCATACACTGTTTAATGTGCTCTAAACGCGAATTAAGGAATTCATGGATCTAAGATAACTTTTCTATAGGAACAACTCAGTTGGAGAAGTGTTTTGTACATGTTCTATGCGAGTTCTCATCTATTTATTGTCATTTTCCCAGAATTACTGATGTTTTCTTGTAGTTTCTAACATTCGGCCTTCTTGTCCAGGTATAAACATTGGGAACATGGACAAACAACTACCTAAACACTGTTATGAACCTGAACAGCTCAGGAACATTGTCTCTCATCTATGTTATACAGTTTAATGATACATTTCAGTGTAGTGTAAGGCTTTCCAAAGCTGCTAAATGTGTTTATATCTCTATTTCAAGTGTATTCTGCTTTGTATTTCACACATTTACCATTCTAGGTACTTTAAGGAAACAACATAGGATTCATACACTGTTTAATGTGGTCGAAACCCAAATTTAGGAATTCCTGGACCTAAGATACCTTTTCTACATGAACAACTCAGTTGGAGAAGTGTTTTTGTACATGTTCTATGCAAGTTCTCATCTATTTATTGTCATTTTTCCAGAATTACTCATTTTTTCTTGTAGTTTCTAACATTCAGCCTTCTAGTCCAGGTGTAAACATTTGGAACGTGGAAAAACAACTACCTAAACAGTGCTATGAACCTGAAAAGCTCGTGAATTTTGTCTCTCACCTATGTAAAAGAGTTTAATGATACATTTCAGTGAAGTGTAAGGCTTTTCACAGCTGCTAAATGTGTTTATATCTCTATTTCAAGTGTATTCTGCCTTGTATTTCACACATTTACCATTCTAGGCTACATCTAGGAAACAACATAGGATTCATACACTGTTTAATGTGCTCTAAACCCGAATTTAGGAATTCCTGGACCTAAGATACATTTTCTACATGAACAACTCAATTGGAGAAGTGTTTTGTACATGTTCTATGCAAGTTCTCATCTATTTATTGTCATTTTCCCAGAATTACTTATGTTTTCTTGTAGTTTCTAACATTAGGCCTTCTTGTCCAGGTATAAACATTGGGAACATGGACAAACAACTACCTAAACACTGTTATGAACGTGAAAAGCTCGGGAACATTGTCTCTCACCTATGTTACACAGTTTAATTATACATTACAGTGTAGTGTAAGGCTATCCAAAGCTGCTAAATGTGTTTATATCTCTATTTCAAGTGTATTCTGCCTTGTATTTCACACATTTACCATTCTAGGTACTTTTAGGAAAAAACATAGGATTCATACACTGTTTAATGTGCTCTAAACCCGAATTTAGGAATTCCTGGACCTAAGATACATTTTCTACATGAACAACTCAGTTGGAGAAGTGTTTTGTACATGTTCTATGCATGTTCTCATCTATTTATTGTCATTTTCCCAGCATTACTGATGTTTTCTTGTAGTTTCTAACATTCGGCCTTCTTGTCCAGGTATAAACATTGGGAACATGGAAAAACAACTACCTAAACAGTGCTATGAACCTGAAAAGCTCGTGGATTTTGTCTCTTACCTATGTAAAAGAGTTTAATGATACATTTCAGTGAAGTGTAAGGCTTTCCAAAGCTGCTAAATGTGTTTATATCTTTATTTCAAGTGTATTCTGCCTTGTATTTCACAAATTTCCCATTCTAGGATTCTTTAAGGAAACAACATAGGATTCATACACTGTTTAATGTGCTCTAAGCACTAATTAATGAATTCCTGGACCTAAAATACCTTTTCTACATGAACAACTCAGTTGGAGAAGTGTTTTGTACATGTTCTATGCAAGTTCTCATCTATTTATTGTCATTTTTCCAGAATTACTCATTTTTTCTTGTAGTTTCTAACATTCAGCCTTCTAGTCCAGGTGTAAACATTTGGAACGTGGACAAACAACTACCTAAACACTGTTATGAACCTGAAAAGCTCGTGAATTTTATCTCTCACCTATGTAAAAGAGTTCAATGATACATTTCAGTGAAGTGTAAGGCTTTCCAAAGCTGCTAAATGTATTTATATCTCTATTTCAAGTGTATTCTGCCTTGTATTTCACACATTTACCATTCTAGGTACTTTAAGGAAACAACATAGGATTCATACACTGTTTAATGTGCTCTAAACCCGAATTTAGGAATTCCTGGACCTAAGATACATTTTCTACATGAACAACTCAGTTGGAGAAGTGTTTTGTACATGTTCTATGCAAGTTCTCATCTATTTATTGTCATTTTCCCAGCATTACTGATGTTTTCTTGTAGTTTCTAACATTCGGCCTTCTTGTCCAGGTATAAACATTGGGAACATGGACAAACAACTACCTAAACACTGTTATGAACCTGAAAAGCTCAGGAACATTGTCTCTCACCTATGTTATACAGTTTAATGATACATTTCAATGTAGTGTAAGGCTTTCCAAAGCTGCTAAATGTGTTTATATCTCTATTTCAAGTGTATTCTGCCTTGTATTTCACACATTTACCATTCTAGGTACTTTAAGGAAACAACATAGGATTCATACAATGTTTAATGTGGTCAAAACCCAAATTTAGGAATTCCTGGACCTAAGATACCTTTTCTACATAAACAACTCAGTTGGAGAAGTGTTTTGTACATGTTCTATGCAAGTTCTCATCTATTTATTGTCATTTTCCCAGAATTACTGATTTTTTTCTTGTAGTTTCTAACATTCAGCCTTCTTGTCCAGGTATAAACATTGGGAACATGGAAAAACAACTACCTAAACAGTGCTATGAACCTGAAAAGCTCGTGGATTTTGTCTCTTACCTATGTAAAAGAGTTTAATGATACATTTCAGTGAAGTGTAAGGCTTTCCAAAGCTGCTAAATGTGTTTATATCTTTATTTCAAGTGTATTCTGCCTTGTATTTCACAAATTTCCCATTCTAGGATTCTTTAAGGAAACAACATAGGATTCATACACTGTTTAATGTGCTCTAAGCACTAATTAATGAATTCCTGGACCTAAAATACCTTTTCTACATGAACAACTCAGTTGGAGAAGTGTTTTGTACATGTTCTATGCAAGTTCTCATCTATTTATTGTCATTTTTCCAGAATTACTCATTTTTTCTTGTAGTTTCTAACATTCAGCCTTCTAGTCCAGGTGTAAACATTTGGAACGTGGAAAAACAACTACCTAAACAGTGCTATGAACCTTAAAAGCTCGTGAATTTTGTCTCTCACCTATGTAAAAGAGTTTAATGATACATTTCAGTGAAGTGTAAGGCTTTTCACAGCTGCTAAATGTGTTTATATCTCTATTTCAAGTGTATTCTGCCTTGTATTTCACACATTTACCATTCTAGGTACTTTAAGGAAACAACATAGAATTCATACACTGTTTAATGTGGTCGAAACCCAAATTTAGGAATTCCTGGACCTAAGATAACTTTTCTACATGAACAACTCAGTTGGAGAAGTGTTTTGTACATGTTCTATGCGAGTTCTCATCTATTTATTGTCATTTTCCCAGAATTACTGATGTTTTCTTGTAGTTTCTAACATTCGGCCTTCTTGTCCAGGTATAAACATTGGGAACATGGACAAACAACTACCTAAACACTGTTATGAACCTGAAAAGCTCAGGAACATTGTCTCTCACCTATGTTATACAGTTTAATGATACATTTCAGTGTAGTGTAAGGCTTTCCAAAGCTGCTAAATGTGTTTATATCTCTATTTCAAGTGTATTCTGCCTTGTATTTCACACATTTACCATTCTAGGTACTTTAAGGAAACAACATAGGATTCATACACTGTTTAATGTGGTCAAAACCCAAATTTAGGAATTCCTGGACCTAAGATACCTTTTCTACATGAACAACCCAGTTGGAGTAGTGTTTTTAAATGTTCTATGCAAGTTCTCATTTATTTATTGTCATTTTTCCAGAATTACTGATTTTTTCTTGTAGTTTCTAACATTCAGCCTTCTTGTCCAGGTATAAACATTGGGAACATTGAAAAACAACTAACTAAACAGTGCTATGAACCTGAAAAGCTCGTGAATTTTGTCTCTCACCTATGTAAAAGAGTTTAATGATACATTTCAGAGAAGTGTAAGGCTTTCCACAGCTGCTAAATGTGTTTATATCTCTATTTCAAGTGTATTCTGCCTTGTATTTCACACATTTACCATTCTAGGCTACATCTAGGAAACAACATAGGATTCATACACTGTTTAATGTGCTCTAAACCCGAATTTAGGAATTCCTGGACCTAAGGTACCTTTTCTACATGAACAACTCAGTTGGAGAAGTGTTTTGTACATGTTCTATGCATGTTCTCATCTATTTATTGTCATTTTTCCAGAATTACTGATTTTTTCTTGTAGTTTCTAAATTCAGCCTTCTTGTCCAGGTATAAACATTGGGAACATGGAAAAACAACTACCTAAACAGTGCTATGAACCTGAAAACCTGGTGAATTTTCTCTCTCACCTATGTAAAAAGTTTAATGATACATTTCAGTGAAGTGTAAGGCTTTCCAAAGCTGCTAAATGTGTTTATATCTCTATTTCAAATGTATTCTGCCTTGTATTTCACAAATTTCCCATTCTAGGCTTCTTTAAGGAAACAACATAGGATTCATACACTGTTTAATGTGCTCTAAACACTAATTAATGAATTCCTGGATCTAATATACCTTTTCTACATGAACAACTCAATTGGAGAAGTGTTTTATACATAGTCTATATGAGTTCTCATTTATTTATTGTCATTTTCCCAGAATTACTGATGTTTTCTTGTAGTTTCTAACATTCGGCCTTCTTGCCCAGGTATAAACATTGGGAACATGGACAAACAACTACCTAAACACTGTTATGAACCTGAAAAGCTCGTGAATTTTGTCTCTCACATATGTAAAAGAGTTTAATGATACATTTCAGTGAAGTGTAAGGCTTTCCACAGCTGCTAAATGTGTTTATATCTCTATTTCAAGTGTATTCTGCATTGTATTTCACACATTTACCATTCTAGGCTACTTTAAGGAAAGAACATAGGATTCATACACTGTTTAATGTGCTTTAAAGGCGAATTAAGGAATTCCTGGATCTAAGATACCTTTTCTACATGAAAAACTCAGTTGGAGAAGTGTTTTGTACATGTTCTACTCAAGTTCTCATCTATTTATTGTCATTTTCCCAGAATTACTGATGTTTTCTTGTAGTTTCTAACATTTGGTCTTCTTGTCCTGTTATAAACATTGGGAACATGGACAAACAACTACCTAAACACTGTTATGAACATGAAAAGCTCGTGAATCTTGTATCTCACCTATGCAAAAGAGTTTAATGATACATTTAGTGAAGTGTAAGGCTTTCCACAGCTGCTAAATGTGTTTATATCTCTATTTCAAGTGTACTCTGCCTTTATTTCACAAATTTACCATTCTAGGCTACTTTAAGGAAACACCATAGGATTCATACACTGTTTAATGTGCTCTAAACGGGAATTAAGGAATTCCTGGATCTAAGATACCTTTTCTACTGGAACAACTCAGTTGGAGAAGTGTTTTGTACATGTTCTATGCAAGTTCTCATCTATTTATTGTCATTTTCCCAGAATTACTGATGTTTTCTTGTAGATTCTAACATTCGGCCTTCTTATCCAGGTATAAACATTGGAACATGGACAAACAACTAACTAAACACTGTTATGAACCTGAAAAGCTCATGAATTTTGTCTCTCACCTATGTAAAAGAGTTTAATGATACATTTCAATGAAGTGTAAGGCTTTCCACAGTTGCTAAATGTGTTTATATCTCTATTTCAAGTGTATTCTGCCTTGTATTTCACACATTTACCATTCTAGGCTACTTTAAGGAAACAACATAGGATTCATACACTGTTTAATGTGCTCTAAATGGGAATTAAGGAATTCCTGGATCTAAGATACCTTTTCAATAGGAACAACTCAGTTGGAGAAGTGTTTTGTACATGTTCTATGCAAGTTCTCATCTATTTATTGTAATTTTCCCAGAATTACTGATGTTTTCTTGTAGTTTCTAACATTCGGCCTTCTTGTCCAGGTATAAACATTGGGAACATGGACAAACAACTAACTAAACACTGTTATGAACCTGAAACTCGTGAATTTTGTCTCTCACCTATGTAAAAGGGTTTAATGATACATTTCAATGAAGTGTAAGGCTTTCCACAGTTGCTAAATGTGTTTATATCTCTATTTCAAGTGTATTCTGCCTTGTATTTCACACATTTACCATTCTAGGCTACTTTAAGGAAACAACATAGGATTCATCCAATTTTTAATGTGTTCTAAACGCGAATTAAGGAATTCCTGGATCTAAGATACCTTTTCTACATGAACAACTTAGTTGGAGAAGTGTTTTGTACATGTTCTATGCAAGTTCTCATTTATTTATTGTCATTTTCCCAGAATTACTGATGATTTCTTGTAGTTTCTAACATTTGGTCTTCTTGTCCAGTTATAAACAATGGGAACATGGACAAACAACTAACTAAACACTGTTATGAACCTGAAAAGCTCGTGAATTTTGTCTCTCACCTATGTAAAAGAGTTTAATGATACATTTCAATGAATGTAAGGCTTTCCACAGTTGCTAAATGTGTTTATATCTCTATTTCAAGTGTATTCTGCCTTGTATTTCACACATTTACCATTCTAGGCTACTTTAAGGAAACAACATAGGATTCATAGAATTTTCAATGTGCTCTAAACGCGAATAAAGGAATTCCTGGATCTAAGATACCTTTTCTACAGGAACAACTCAGTTGGAGAAGTGGTTTGTACATGTTCTATGCAAGTTATCATCTATTTATTGTCATTTTCTCAGAATTACTGATGTTTTCTTGTATTTTCTAACATTCGGCCTTCTTGTCCAGGTATAAACATTGGGAACATGGAGAAACAACTACCTAAACACTGTTATGAACCTGAAAAGCTCGTGAATTTTGTCTCTCACCTATGTAAAAGAGTTTAATTGTACATTTCAGTGAAGTGTAAGGCTTTCCACAGCTGCTAAATGTGTTTATATCTCCATTTCAAGTGTATTCTGCCTTGTATTTCACACATTTACCATTCTAGGTACTTTAAGGAAACAACATAGGATTCATACACTGTTTAATGTGCTCTAAACCCGAATTTAGGAATTCCTGGACCTAAGATAACTTTTCTACATGAACAACTCAGTTGGAGAAGTGTTTTGTACATGTTCTATGCGAGTTCTCATCTATTTATTGTCATTTTCCCAGAATTACTGATGTTTTCTTGTAGTTTCTAACATTCGGCCTTCTTGTCCAGGTATAAACATTGGGAACATGGACAAACAACTACCTAAACACTGTTATGAACCTGAAAAGCTCAGGAACATTGTCTCTCACCTATGTTATACAGTTTAATGATACATTTCAGTGTAGTGTAAGGCTTTCCAAAGCTGCTAAATGTGTTTATATCTCTATTTCAAGTGTACTCTGCCTTTATTTCAAAAATTTACCATTCTAGGCTACTTTAAGGAAACACCATAGGATTCATACACTGTTTAATGTGCTCTAAACGGGAATTAAGGAATTCCTGGATCGAAGATACCTTTTCTACTGGAACAACTCAGTTGGAGAAGTGTTTTGTACATGTTCTATGCAAGTTCTCATCTATTTATTGTCATTTTCCCAGAATTACTGATGTTTTCTTGTAGTTTCTAACATTCGGCCTTCTTATCCAGGTATAAACATTGGGAACATGGACAAACAACTACCTAAACACTGTTATGAACCTGAAAAGCTCGTGAATTTTGTCTCTCACCTATGTAAAAGAGTTTAATGATACATTTCAATGAAGTGTAAGGCTTTCCACAGTTGCTAAATGTGTCTGTATCTCTATTTTAAATGTATTCTGCCTTGTATTTCACACATTTACCATTCTAGGCTACTTTAAGGAAACAACATAGGATTCATACACTGTTTAATGTGCTCTAAACGTGAATTAAGGAATTCCTGGATCTAAGATACCTTTTCTACATGAACAACTCAGTTGGAGAAGTGTTTTATACATAGTCTATATGAGTTTTCATCTATTTATTGGCATTTTGCCAGAATTACTGATGTTTTCTTGCAGTTTCTAACATTAGGCCTTCTTGTCCAGTTATAAACTTTGAGAACATGGACAAACAACTACCTAAACAGTGTTATGTACCTGAAAAGCTCGGGAACATTGTCACTCACCTATGTTATAGAGTATAATGATACATTTCAGTGAAGTGTAAGGCTTTCCACAGCTGCTAAATGTGTTTATATCTCTATTTCAAGTGTATTCTGCCTTTTGTTTTACACATTTAACATTCTAGGCTACTTTAAGGAAACAACATAGGATTCTTACAGTGTTTAATGTGCTCGAAACCCGAATTTAGGAATTCCTGGACCTAAGATACCTTTTCTACATGAACAACTCAGTTGGAGAAGTGTTTTGTACATGTTCTATGCATGTTCTCATCTATTTATTGTCATTTTCTCAGAATTACTGATGTTTTCTTGTATTTTCTAACATTCGGCCGTCTTCTCCAGGTATAAACATTGGGAACATGGACAAACAACTACCTAAACACTGTTATGAACCTGAAAAGCTCGTGAATTTTGTCTCTCACCTATGTAAAAGAGTTTAATTGAACATTTCAGTGAAGTGTAAGGCTTTCCACAGCTGCTAAATGTGTTTATATCTCTATTTCAAGTATACTCTGCCTTTATTTCACAAATTTACCATTCTAGGCTACTTTAAGGAAACACCATAGGATTCATACACTGTTTAATGTGCTCTAAACGGGAATTAAGGAATTCCTGGATCTAAGATACCTTTTCGACATGAACAACTCAGTTGGAGTAGTGTTTTGTACATGTTCTATACAAGTTCTCATCTATTTATTTGCATTTTGCCAGAATTACTGATGTTTTCTTGCAGTTTCTAACATTAGGCCTTCTTGTCCAGTTATAAACTTTGAGAACATGGACAAACAACTACCTAAACAGTGTTATGTACCTGAAAAGCTCGGGAACATTGTCACTCACCTATGTTATAGAGTATAATGATACATTTCAGTGAAGTGTAAGGCTTTCCACAGCTGCTAAATATGTTTATAGCTCTATTTCAAGTGTACTGTGACTTGTATTTCACACATTTACCATTCTAGGCTACATCTAGGAAACAACATAGGATTCATACACTGTTTAATGTGCTCTAAACCCGAATTTAGGAATTCCTGGACCTAAGATACCTTTTCGACATGAACAACTCAGTTGGAGAAGTGTTTTGTACATGCTCTATGCAAGTTCTCATCTATTTATTGTCATTTTTTCAGTATTACTGATTTTTTCTTGTAGTTTCTAACATTCAGCCTTCTTGTCCAGGTATAAACATTGGGAACATGGAAAAACAACTACCTAAACAATGCTATGAACCTGAAAAGCTGGTGAATTTTGTCTCTCACCTATGCAAAAGAGTTTAATGATACATTTCAGTGAAGTGTAAGGCTTTCCAAAGCTGCTAAATGTGTTTATATCTCTATTTCAAATGTATTCTGCCTTGTATTTCACAAATTTCCCATTCTAGGCTTCTTTAAGGAAACAACATAGGATTCATACACTGTTTAATGTGCTCTAAACACGAATTAATGAATTCCTGGATCTAATATACCTTTTCTCCATGAACAACTCAATTGGAGAAGTGTTTTATACATGGTTGGTCTATATGAGTTCTCATTTATTTATTGTCATTTTCCCAGAATTACTGATGTTTTCTTGTAGTTTCTAACATTTGGTCTTCTTGTCCAGTTTTAAACATTTGGAACATGGACAAACAACTACCTAAACAGTGTTATGAACATGAAAAGCTCGTGAATTTTGTCTCTCACCTATGCAAAATAGTTTAATGATACATTTCAGTGAAGTGTAAGGCTTTCCACAGCTGCTAAATGTGTTTATATCTCTATTTCAAGTGTACTCTGCCTTTATTTCAAAAATTTACCATTCTAGGCTACTTTAAGGAAACACCATAGGATTCATACACTGTTTAATGTGCTCTAAACGGGAATTAAGGAATTCCTGGATCGAAGATACCTTTTCTACTGGAACAACTCAGTTGGAGAAGTGTTTTGTACATGTTCTATTCAAGTTCTCATCTATTTATTGTCATTTTCCCAGAATTACTGATGTTTTCTTGTAGTTTCTAACATTCGGCCTTCTTATCCAGGTATAAACATTGGGAACATGGACAAACAACTACCTAAACACTGTTATGAACCTGAAAAGCTCGTGAATTTTGTCTCTCACCTATGTAAAAGAGTTTAATGATACATTTCAATGAAGTGTAAGGCTTTCCACAGTTGCTAAATGTGTCTGTATCTCTATTTTAAATGTATTCTGCCTTGTATTTCACACATTTACCATTCTAGGCTACTTTAAGGAAACAACATAGGATTCATACACTGTTTAATGTGCTCTAAACGTGAATTAAGGAATTCCTGGATCTAAGATACCTTTTCTACATGAACAACTCAGTTGGAGAAGTGTTTTATACATAGTCTATATGAGTTTTCATCTATTTATTGGCATTTTGCCAGAATTACTGATGTTTTCTTGCAGTTTCTAACATTAGGCCTTCTTGTCCAGTTATAAACTTTGAGAACATGGACAAACAACTACCTAAACAGTGTTATGTACCTGAAAAGCTCGGGAACATTGTCACTCACCTATGTTATAGAGTATAATGATACATTTCAGTGAAGTGTAAGGCTTTCCACAGCTGCTAAATGTGTTTATATCTCTATTTCAAGTGTATTCTGCCTTTTGTTTTACACATTTAACATTCTAGGCTACTTTAAGGAAACAACATAGGATTCTTACAGTGTTTAATGTGCTCGAAACCCGAATTTAGGAATTCCTGGACCTAAGATACCTTTTCTACATGAACAACACAGTTGGAGAAGTGTTTTGTACATGTTCTATGCAAGTTCTCATCTATTTATTGTCATTTTTCCAGAATTACTGATTTTTTCTTGTAGTTTCTAACATTTGGCCTTCTTGCCCAGGTATAAACATTGGGAACATGGACAAACAACTACCTAAACACTGTTATGACCCTGAAAAGCTCGTGAATTTTGTCTCTCACATATGTAAAAGAGTTTAATGATACATTTCAGTGAAGTGTAAGGCTTTCCACAGCTGCTAAATGTGTTTATATCTCTATTTCAAGTGTATTCTGCCTTGTATTTCACACATTTACCATTCTAGGCTACTTTAAGGAAACACCATAGGATTCATACACTGTTTAATGTGCTCTAAACCCGAATTTAGGAATTCCTGGACCTAAGATACCTTTTCTACATGAACAACTCAGTTGGAGAAGTGTTTTGTACATGTTCTATGCATGTTCTCATCTATTTATTGTCATTTTTCCTGAATTACTGATGTTTTCTTGCAGTTTCTAACATTCAGCCTTCTTGTCCAGGTATAAACATTGGGAACATGGAAAAACAACTACCTAAACAGTGCTATGAACCTGAAAAGCTGGTGAATTTTGTCTCTCACCTATGTAAAAGAGTTTAATGATACATTTCAGTGAAGTGTAAGGCTTTCCAAAGCTGCTAAATGTGTTTATATCTCTATTTCAAATGTATTCTGCCTTGTATTTCACAAATTTCCCATTCTAGGCTTCTTTAAGGAAACAACATAGGATTCATACACTGTTTAATGTGCTCTAAACACGAATTAATGAATTCCTGGATCTAATATACCTTTTCTCCATGAACAACTCAATTGGAGAAGTGTTTTATACATGGTTGGTCTATATGAGTTCTCATTTATTTATTGTCATTTTCCCAGAATTACTGATGTTTTCTTGTAGTTTCTAACATTTGGTCTTCTTGTCCAGTTTTAAACATTTGGAACATGGACAAACAACTACCTAAACAGTGTTATGAACATGAAAAGCTCGTGAATTTTGTCTCTCACCTATGCAAAAGAGTTTAATGATACATTTCAGTGAAGTGTAAGGCTTTCCACAGCTGCTAAATGTGTTTATATCTCTATTTCAAGTGTACTCTGCCTTTATTTCAAAAATTTACCATTCTAGGCTACTTTAAGGAAACACCATAGGATTCATACACTGTTTAATGTGCTCTAAACGGGAATTAAGGAATTCCTGGATCGAAGATACCTTTTCTACTGGAACAACTCAGTTGGAGAAGTGTTTTGTACATGTTCTATGCAA
The DNA here is from genome assembly GCA_963693515.1 of Pipistrellus nathusii. Lineage (NCBI taxonomy): Eukaryota > Metazoa > Chordata > Mammalia > Chiroptera > Vespertilionidae > Pipistrellus > Pipistrellus nathusii. The sequence continues at coordinate 17,785 of CAVNZX010000007.1, forward strand.
GTTCTCATCTATTTATTGTCATTTTCCCAGAATTACTGATGTTTTCTTGTAGTTTCTAACATTCGGCCTTCTTATCCAGGTATAAACATTGGGAACATGGACAAACAACTACCTAAACACTGTTATGAACCTGAAAAGCTCGTGAATTTTGTCTCTCACCTATGTAAAAGAGTTTAATGATACATTTCAATGAAGTGTAAGGCTTTCCACAGTTGCTAAATGTGTCTGTATCTCTATTTTAAATGTATTCTGCCTTGTATTTCACACATTTACCATTCTAGGCTACTTTAAGGAAACAACATAGGATTCATACACTGTTTAATGTGCTCTAAACGTGAATTAAGGAATTCCTGGATCTAAGATACCTTTTCTACATGAACAACTCAGTTGGAGAAGTGTTTTATACATAGTCTATATGAGTTTTCATCTATTTATTGGCATTTTGCCAGAATTACTGATGTTTTCTTGCAGTTTCTAACATTAGGCCTTCTTGTCCAGTTATAAACTTTGAGAACATGGACAAACAACTACCTAAACAGTGTTATGTACCTGAAAAGCTCGGGAACATTGTCACTCACCTATGTTATAGAGTATAATGATACATTTCAGTGAAGTGTAAGGCTTTCCACAGCTGCTAAATATGTTTATAGCTCTATTTCAAGTGTATTGTGACTTGTATTTCACACATTTACCATTCTAGGCTACATCTAGGAAACAACATAGGATTCATACACTGTTTAATGTGCTCTAAACCCGAATTTAGGAATTCCTGGACCTAAGATACCTTTTCGACATGAACAACTCAGTTGGAGAAGTGTTTTGTACATGTTCTATGCAAGTTCTCATCTATTTATTGTCATTTTTTCAGAATTACTGATTTTTTCTTGTAGTTTCTAACATTCAGCCTTCTTGTCCAGGTATAAACATTGGGAACATGGAAAAACAACTACCTAAACAATGCTATGAACCTGAAAAGCTGGTGAATTTTCTCTCTCACCTATGTAAAAGAGTTTAATGATACATTTCAGTGAAGTGTAAGGCTTTCCAAAGCTGCTAAATGTGTTTATATCTCTATTTCAAATGTATTCTGCCTTGTATTTCACAAATTTCCCATTCTAGGCTTCTTTAAGGAAACAACATAGGATTCATACACTGTTTAATGTGCTCTAAACACGAATTAATGAATTCCTGGATCTAATATACCTTTTCTACATGAACAACTCAATTGGAGAAGTGTTTTATACATGGTTGGTCTATATGAGTTCTCATTTATTTATTGTCATTTTCCCAGAATTACTGATGTTTTCTTGTAGTTTCTAACATTTGGTCTTCTTGTCCAGTTTTAAACATTTGGAACATGGACAAACAACTACCTAAACAGTGTTATGAACATGAAAAGCTCGTGAATTTTTTCTCTCACCTATGCAAAAGAGTTTAATGATACATTTCAGTGAAGTGTAAGGCTTTCCACAGCTGCTAAATGTGTTTATATCTCTATTTCAAGTGTACTCTGCCTTTATTTCAAAAATTTACCATTCTAGGCTACTTTAAGGAAACACCATAGGATTCATACACTGTTTAATGTGCTCTAAACGTGAATTAAGGAATTCCTGGATCTAAGATACCTTTTCTACATGAACAACTCAGTTGGAGAAGTGTTTTATACATAGTCTATATGAGTTTTCATCTATTTATTGGCATTTTGCCAGAATTACTGATGTTTTCTTGCAGTTTCTAACATTAGGCCTTCTTGTCCAGTTATAAACTTTGAGAACATGGACAAACAACTACCTAAACAGTGTTATGTACCTGAAAAGCTCGGGAACATTGTCACTCACCTATGTTATAGAGTATAATGATACATTTCAGTGAAGTGTAAGGCTTTCCACAGCTGCTAAATGTGTTTATATCTCTATTTCAAGTGTATTCTGCCTTTTGTTTTACACATTTAACATTCTAGGCTACTTTAAGGAAACAACATAGGATTCTTACAGTGTTTAATGTGCTCGAAACCCGAATTTAGGAATTCCTGGACCTAAGATACCTTTTCTACATGAACAACTCAGTTGGAGAAGTGTTTTGTACATGTTCTATGCAAGTTCTCATCTATTTATTGTCATTTTTCCAGAATTACTGATTTTTTCTTGTAGTTTCTAACATTTGGCCTTCTTGCCCAGGTATAAACATTGAGAACATGGACAAACAACTACCTAAACACTGTTATGACCCTGAAAAGCTCGTGAATTTTGTCTCTCACATATGTAAAAGAGTTTAATGATACATTTCAGTGAAGTGTAAGGCTTTCCACAGCTGCTAAATGTGTTTATATCTCTATTTCAAGTGTATTCTGCCTTGTATTTCACACATTTACCATTCCAGGCTACTTTAAGGAAACACCATAGGATTCATACACTGTTTAATGTGCTCTAAACCCGAATTTAGGAATTCCTGGACCTAAGATACCTTTTCTACATGAACAACTCAGTTGGAGAAGTGTTTTGTACATGTTCTATGCATGTTCTCATCTATTTATTGTCATTTTTCCAGAATTACTGATTTTTTCTTGTAGTTTCTAACATTCAGCCTTCTTGTCCAGGTATAAACATTGGGAACATGGAAAAACAACTACCTAAACAGTGCTATGAACCTGAAAAGCTGGTGAATTTTCTCTCTCACCTATGTAAAAGAGTTTAATGATACATTTCAGTGAAGTGTAAGGCTTTCCAAAGCTGCTAAATGTGTTTATATCTCTATTTCAAATGTATTCTGCCTTGTATTTCACAAATTTCCCATTCTAGGCTTCTTTAAGGAAACAACATAGGATAAATACACTGTTTAATGTGCGCTAAACACGAATTAATGAATTCCTGGATCTAATATACCTTTTCTACATGAACAACTCAATTGGAGAAGTGTTTTATACATGGTTGGTCTATATGAGTTCTCATTTATTTATTGTCATTTTCCCAGAATTACTGATGTTTTCTTGTAGTTTCTAACATTTGGTCTTCTTGTCCAGTTTTAAACATTTGGAACATGGACAAACAACTACCTAAACAGTGTTATGAACTTTAAAAGCTCGTGAATTTTGTCTCTCACCTATGCAAAAGAGTTTAATGATACATTTCAGTGAAGTGTAAGGCTTTCCACAGCTGCTAAATGTGTTTATATCTCTATTTCAAGTGTACTCTGCCTTTATTTCAAAAATTTACCATTCTAGGCTACTTTAAGGAAACACCATAGGATTCATACACTGTTTAATGTGCTCTAAACGGGAATTAAGGAATTCCTGGATCGAAGATACCTTTTCTACTGGAACAACTCAGTTGGAGAAGTGTTTTGTACATGTTCTATGCAAGTTCTCATCTATTTATTGTCATTTTCCCAGAATTACTGATGTTTTCTTGTAGTTTCTAACATTCGGCCTTCTTATCCAGGTATAAACATTGGGAACATGGACAAACAACTACCTAAACACTGTTATGAACCTGAAAAGCTCGTGAATTTTGTCTCTCACCTATGTAAAAGAGTTTAATGATACATTTCAATGAAGTGTAAGGCTTTCCACAGTTGCTAAATGTGTCTGTATCTCTATTTTAAATGTATTCTGCCTTGTATTTCACACATTTACCATTCTAGGCTACTTTAAGGAAACAACATAGGATTCATACACTGTTTAATGTGCTCTAAACGTGAATTAAGGAATTCCTGGATCTAAGATACCTTTTCTACATGAACAACTCAGTTGGAGAAGTGTTTTATACATAGTCTATATGAGTTTTCATCTATTTATTGGCATTTTGCCAGAATTACTGATGTTTTCTTGCAGTTTCTAACATTAGGCCTTCTTGTCCAGTTATAAACTTTGAGAACATGGACAAACAACTACCTAAACAGTGTTATGTACCTGAAAAGCTCGGGAACATTGTCACTCACCTATGTTATAGAGTATAATGATACATTTCAGTGAAGTGTAAGGCTTTCCACAGCTGCTAAATGTGTTTATATCTCTATTTCAAGTGTATTCTGCCTTTTGTTTTACACATTTAACATTCTAGGCTACTTTAAGGAAACAACATAGGATTCTTACAGTGTTTAATGTGCTCGAAACCCGAATTTAGGAATTCCTGGACCTAAGATACCTTTTCTACATGAACAACTCAGTTGGAGAAGTGTTTTGTACATGTTCTATGCAAGTTCTCATCTATTTATTGTCATTTTTCCAGAATTACTGATTTTTTCTTGTAGTTTCTAACATTTGGCCTTCTTGCCCAGGTATAAACATTGAGAACATGGACAAACAACTACCTAAACACTGTTATGACCCTGAAAAGCTCGTGAATTTTGTCTCTCACATATGTAAAAGAGTTTAATGATACATTTCAGTGAAGTGTAAGGCTTTCCACAGCTGCTAAATGTGTTTATATCTCTATTTCAAGTGTATTCTGCCTTGTATTTCACACATTTACCATTCCAGGCTACTTTAAGGAAACACCATAGGATTCATACACTGTTTAATGTGCTCTAAACCCGAATTTAGGAATTCCTGGACCTAAGATACCTTTTCTACATGAACAACTCAGTTGGAGAAGTGTTTTGTACATGTTCTATGCATGTTCTCATCTATTTATTGTCATTTTTCCAGAATTACTGATTTTTTCTTGTAGTTTCTAACATTCAGCCTTCTTGTCCAGGTATAAACATTGGGAACATGGAAAAACAACTACCTAAACAGTGCTATGAACCTGAAAAGCTGGTGAATTTTCTCTCTCACCTATGTAAAAGAGTTTAATGATACATTTCAGTGAAGTGTAAGGCTTTCCAAAGCTGCTAAATGTGTTTATATCTCTATTTCAAATGTATTCTGCCTTGTATTTCACAAATTTCCCATTCTAGGCTTCTTTAAGGAAACAACATAGGATAAATACACTGTTTAATGTGCGCTAAACACGAATTAATGAATTCCTGGATCTAATATACCTTTTCTACATGAACAACTCAATTGGAGAAGTGTTTTATACATGGTTGGTCTATATGAGTTCTCATTTATTTATTGTCATTTTCCCAGAATTACTGATGTTTTTCTTGTAGTTTCTAACATTTGGTCTTCTTGTCCAGTTTTAAACATTTGGAACATGGACAAACAACTACCTAAACAGTGTTATGAACTTTAAAAGCTCGTGAATTTTGTCTCTCACCTATGCAAAAGAGTTTAATGATACATTTCAGTGAAGTGTAAGGCTTTCCACAGCTGCTAAATGTGTTTATATCTCTATTTCAAGTGTACTCTGCCTTTATTTCAAAAATTTACCATTCTAGGCTACTTTAAGGAAACACCATAGGATTCATACACTGTTTAATGTGCTCTAAACGGGAATTAAGGAATTCCTGGATCGAAGATACCTTTTCTACTGGAACAACTCAGTTGGAGAAGTGTTTTGTACATGTTCTATGCAAGTTCTCATCTATTTATTGTCATTTTCCCAGAATTACTGATGTTTCTTGTAGTTTCTAACATTCGGCCTTCTTATCCAGGTATAAACATTGGGAACATGGACAAACAACTACCTAAACACTGTTATGAACCTGAAAAGCTCGTGAATTTTGTCTCTCACCTATGTAAAAGAGTTTAATGATACATTTCAATGAAGTGTAAGGCTTTCCACAGTTGCTAAATGTGTCTGTATCTCTATTTTAAATGTATTCTGCCTTGTATTTCACACATTTACCATTCTAGGCTACTTTAAGGAAACAACATAGGATTCATACACTGTTTAATGTGCTCTAAACGTGAATTAAGGAATTCCTGGATCTAAGATACCTTTTCTACATGAACAACTCAGTTGGAGAAGTGTTTTATACATAGTCTATATGAGTTTTCATCTATTTATTGGCATTTTGCCAGAATTACTGATGTTTTCTTGCAGTTTCTAACATTAGGCCTTCTTGTCCAGTTATAAACTTTGAGAACATGGACAAACAACTACCTAAACAGTGTTATGTACCTGAAAAGCTCGGGAACATTGTCACTCACCTATGTTATAGAGTATAATGATACATTTCAGTGAAGTGTAAGGCTTTCCACAGCTGCTAAATGTGTTTATATCTCTATTTCAAGTGTATTCTGCCTTCTGTTTCACACATTTAACATTCTAGGCTATTTTAAGGAAACAACATAGGATTCTTACAGTGTTTAATGTGCTCGAAACCCGAATTTAGGAATTCCTGGACCTAAGATACCTTTTCTACATGAACAACTCAGTTGGAGAAGTGTTTTGTACATGTTCTATGCATGTTCTCATCTATTTATTGTCATTTTCTCAGAATTACTGATGTTTTCTTGTATTTTCTAACATTCGGCCGTCTTCTCCAGGTATAAACATTGGGAACATGGACAAACAACTACCTAAACACTGTTATGAACCTGAAAAGCTCGTGAATTTTGTCTCTCACCTATGTAAAAGAGTTTAATTGAACATTTCAGTGAAGTGTAAGGCTTTCCACAGCTGCTAAATGTGTTTATATCTCTATTTCAAGTGTACTCTGCCTTTATTTCACAAATTTACCATTCTAGGCTACTTTAAGGAAACACCATAGGATTCATACACTGTTTAATGTGCTCTAAACGGGAATTAAGGAATTCCTGGATCTAAGATACCTTTTCTACTGGAACAACTCAGTTGGAGAAGTGTTTTGTACATGTTCTATGCAAGTTCTCATCTATTTATTGGCATTTTGCCAGAATTACTGATGTTTTCTTGCAGTTTCTAACATTAGGCCTTCTTGTCCAGTTATAAACTTTGAGAACATGGACAAACAACTACCTAAACAGTGTTATGTACCTGAAAAGCTCGGGAACATTGTCACTCACCTATGTTATAGAGTATAATGATATATTTCAGTGAAGTGTAAGGCTTTCCACAGCTGCTAAATATGTTTATAGCTCTATTTCAAGTGTATTGTGACTTGTATTTCACACATTTACCATTCTAGGCTACATCTAGGAAACAACATAGGATTCATACACTGTTTAATGTGCTCTAAACCCGAATTTAGGAATTCCTGGACCTAAGATACCTTTTCGACATGAGCAACTCAGTTGGAGAAGTGTTTTGTACATGTTCTATGCAAGTTCTCATCTATTTATTGTCATTTTTTCAGAATTACTGATTTTTTCTTGTAGTTTCTAACATTCAGCCTTCTTGTCCAGGTATAAACATTGGGAACATGGAAAAACAACTACCTAAACAATGCTATGAACCTGAAAAGCTGGTGAATTTTCTCTCTCACCTATGTAAAAGAGTTTAATGATACATTTCAGTGAAGTGTAAGGCTTTCCAAAGCTGCTAAATGTGTTTATATCTCTATTTCAAATGTATTCTGCCTTGTATTTCACAAATTTCCCATTCTAGGCTTCTTTAAGGAAACAACATAGGATTCATACACTATTTAATGTGCTCTAAACACGAATTAATGAATTCCTGGATCTAATATACCTTTTCTACATGAACAACTCAATTGGAGAAGTGTTTTATACATGTTTGGTCTATATGAGTTCTCATTTATTTATTGTCATTTTCCCAGAATTACTGATGTTTTCTTGTAGTTTCTAACATTTGGTCTTCTTGTCCAGTTTTAAACATTTGGAACATGGACAAACAACTACCTAAACAGTGTTATGAACATGAAAAGCTCGTGAATTTTGTCTCTCACCTATGCAAAAGAGTTTAATGATACATTTCAGTGAAGTGTAAGGCTTTCCACAGCTGCTAAATGTGTTTATATCTCTATTTCAAGTGTACTCTGCCTTTATTTCAAAAATTTACCATTATAGGCTACTTTAAGGAAACACCATAGGATTCATACACTGTTTAATGTGCTCTAAACGGGAATTAAGGAATTCCTGGATCGAAGATACCTTTTCTACTGGAACAACTCAGTTGGAGAAGTGTTTTGTACATGTTCTATGCAAGTTCTCATCTATTTATTGTCATTTTCCCAGAATTACTGATGTTTTCTTGTAGTTTCTAACATTCGGCCTTCTTATCCAGGTATAAACATTGGGAACATGGACAAACAACTACCTAAACACTGTTATGAACCTGAAAAGCTCGTGAATTTTGTCTCTCACCTATGTAAAAGAGTTTAATGATACATTTCAATGAAGTGTAAGGCTTTCCACAGTTGCTAAATGTGTCTGTATCTCTATTTTAAATGTATTCTGCCTTGTATTTCACACATTTACCATTCTAGGCTACTTTAAGGAAACAACATAGGATTCATACACTGTTTAATGTGCTCTAAACGTGAATTAAGGAATTCCTGGATCTAAGATACCTTTTCTACATGAACAACTCAGTTGGAGAAGTGTTTTATACATAGTCTATATGAGTTTTCATCTATTTATTGGCATTTTGCCAGAATTACTGATGTTTTCTTGCAGTTTCTAACATTAGGCCTTCTTGTCCAGTTATAAACTTTGAGAACATGGACAAACAACTACCTAAACAGTGTTATGTACCTGAAAAGCTCGGGAACATTGTCACTCACCAATGTTATAGAGTATAATGATACATTTCAGTGAAGTGTAAGGCTTTCCACAGCTGCTAAATGTGTTTATATCTCTATTTCAAGTGTATTCTGCCTTTTGTTTTACACATTTAACATTCTAGGCTACTTTAAGGAAACAACATAGGATTCTTACAGTGTTTAATGTGCTCGAAACCCGAATTTAGGAATTCCTGGACCTAAGATACCTTTTCTACATGAACAACTCAGTTGGAGAAGTGTTTTGTACATGTTCTATGCATGTTCTCATCTATTTATTGTCATTTTCTCAGAATTACTGATGTTTTCTTGTATTTTCTAACATTCGGCCGTCTTCTCCAGGTATAAACATTGGGAACATGGACAAACAACTACCTAAACACTGTTATGAACCTGAAAAGCTCGTGAATTTTGTCTCTCACCTATGTAAAAGAGTTTAATTGAACATTTCAGTGAAGTGTAAGGCTTTCCACAGCTGCTAAATGTGTTTATATCTCTATTTCAAGTGTACTCTGCCTTTATTTCACAAATTTACCATTCTAGGCTACTTTAAGGAAACACCATAGGATTCATACACTGTTTAATGTGCTCTAAACGGGAATTAAGGAATTCCTGGATCTAAGATACCTTTTCTACTGGAACAACTCAGTTGGAGAAGTGTTTTGTACATGTTCTATGCAAGTTCTCATCTATTTATTGGCATTTTGCCAGAATTACTGATGTTTTCTTGCAGTTTCTAACATTAGGCCTTCTTGTCCAGTTATAAACTTTGAGAACATGGACAAACAACTACCTAAACAGTGTTATGTACCTGAAAAGCTCGGGAACATTGTCACTCACCTATGTTATAGAGTATAATGATATATTTCAGTGAAGTGTAAGGCTTTCCACAGCTGCTAAATATGTTTATAGCTCTATTTCAAGTGTATTGTGACTTGTATTTCACACATTTACCATTCTAGGCTACATCTAGGAAACAACATAGGATTCATACACTGTTTAATGTGCTCTAAACCCGAATTTAGGAATTCCTGGACCTAAGATACCTTTTCGACATGAGCAACTCAGTTGGAGAAGTGTTTTGTACATGTTCTATGCAAGTTCTCATCTATTTATTGTCATTTTTTCAGAATTACTGATTTTTTCTTGTAGTTTCTAACATTCAGCCTTCTTGTCCAGGTATAAACATTGGGAACATGGAAAAACAACTACCTAAACAATGCTATGAACCTGAAAAGCTGGTGAATTTTCTCTCTCACCTATGTAAAAGAGTTTAATGATACATTTCAGTGAAGTGTAAGGCTTTCCAAAGCTGCTAAATGTGTTTATATCTCTATTTCAAATGTATTCTGCCTTGTATTTCACAAATTTCCCATTCTAGGCTTCTTTAAGGAAACAACATAGGATTCATACACTATTTAATGTGCTCTAAACACGAATTAATGAATTCCTGGATCTAATATACCTTTTCTACATGAACAACTCAATTGGAGAAGTGTTTTATACATGTTTGGTCTATATGAGTTCTCATTTATTTATTGTCATTTTCCCAGAATTACTGATGTTTTCTTGTAGTTTCTAACATTTGGTCTTCTTGTCCAGTTTTAAACATTTGGAACATGGACAAACAACTACCTAAACAGTGTTATGAACATGAAAAGCTCGTGAATTTTGTCTCTCACCTATGCAAAAGAGTTTAATGATACATTTCAGTGAAGTGTAAGGCTTTCCACAGCTGCTAAATGTGTTTATATCTCTATTTCAAGTGTACTCTGCCTTTATTTCAAAAATTTACCATTATAGGCTACTTTAAGGAAACACCATAGGATTCATACACTGTTTAATGTGCTCTAAACGGGAATTAAGGAATTCCTGGATCGAAGATACCTTTTCTACTGGAACAACTCAGTTGGAGAAGTGTTTTGTACATGTTCTATGCAAGTTCTCATCTATTTATTGTCATTTTCCCAGAATTACTGATGTTTTCTTGTAGTTTCTAACATTCGGCCTTCTTATCCAGGTATAAACATTGGGAACATGGACAAACAACTACCTAAACACTGTTATGAACCTGAAAAGCTCGTGAATTTTGTCTCTCACCTATGTAAAAGAGTTTAATGATACATTTCAATGAAGTGTAAGGCTTTCCACAGTTGCTAAATGTGTCTGTATCTCTATTTTAAATGTATTCTGCCTTGTATTTCACACATTTACCATTCTAGGCTACTTTAAGGAAACAACATAGGATTCATACACTGTTTAATGTGCTCTAAACGTGAATTAAGGAATTCCTGGATCTAAGATACCTTTTCTACATGAACAACTCAGTTGGAGAAGTGTTTTATACATAGTCTATATGAGTTTTCATCTATTTATTGGCATTTTGCCAGAATTACTGATGTTTTCTTGCAGTTTCTAACATTAGGCCTTCTTGTCCAGTTATAAACTTTGAGAACATGGACAAACAACTACCTAAACAGTGTTATGTACCTGAAAAGCTCGGGAACATTGTCACTCACCAATGTTATAGAGTATAATGATACATTTCAGTGAAGTGTAAGGCTTTCCACAGCTGCTAAATGTGTTTATATCTCTATTTCAAGTGTATTCTGCCTTTTGTTTTACACATTTAACATTCTAGGCTACTTTAAGGAAACAACATAGGATTCTTACAGTGTTTAATGTGCTCGAAACCCGAATTTAGGAATTCCTGGACCTAAGATACCTTTTCTACATGAACAACTCAGTTGGAGAAGTGTTTTGTACATGTTCTATGCATGTTCTCATCTATTTATTGTCATTTTCTTAGAATTACTGATGTTTTCTTGTATTTTCTAACATTCGGCCGTCTTCTCCAGGTATAAACATTGGGAACATGGACAAACAACTACCTAAACACTGTTATGAACCTGAAAAGCTCGTGAATTTTGTCTCTCACCTATGTAAAAGAGTTTAATTGAACATTTCAGTGAAGTGTAAGGCTTTCCACAGCTGCTAAATGTGTTTATATCTCTATTTCAAGTGTACTCTGCCTTTATTTCACAAATTTACCATTCTAGGCTACTTTAAGGAAACACCATAGGATTCATACACTGTTTAATGTGCTCTAAACGGGAATTAAGGAATTCCTGGATCTAAGATACCTTTTCTACTGGAACAACTCAGTTGGAGAAGTGTTTTGTACATGTTCTATGCAAGTTCTCATCTATTTATTTGCATTTTGCCAGAATTACTGATGTTTTCTTGCAGTTTCTAACATTAGGCCTTCTTGTCCAGTTATAAACTTTGAGAACATGGACAAACAACTACCTAAACAGTGTTATGTACCTGAAAAGCTCGGGAACATTGTCACTCACCTATGTTATAGAGTATAATGATACATTTCAGTGAAGTGTAAGGCTTTCCACAGCTGCTAAATATGTTTATAGCTCTATTTCAAGTGTATTGTGACTTGTATTTCACACATTTACCATTCTAGGCTACATCTAGGAAACAACATAGGATTCATACACTGTTTAATGTGCTCTAAACCCGAATTTAGGAATTCCTGGACCTAAGATACCTTTTCGACATGAACAACTCAGTTGGAGAAGTGTTTTTAAATGTTCTATGCAAGTTCTCATCTATTTATGGTCATTTTCCCAGAATTACTGATGGTTTCTTGTAGTTTGTAACATTAGGCCTCCTTGTCCAGGTATAAACATTGGGAACATGGACAAACAACTACCTAAACACTGTTATGAACGTTAAAAGCTCGGGAACATTGTCTCTCACCTATGTTACACAGTTTAATTATACATTACAGTGTAAGTGTAAGGCTATCCAAAGCTGCTAAATGTGTTTATATTTCTATTTCAAGTGTATTCTGCCTTGTATTTCACACATTTACCATTCTAGGCTACTTTAAGGAAACAACATAGGATTCATACACTGTTCAAAGTCTTCTAAACGCGAATTAAGGAATTCATGGATCTAAGATAACTTTTCTACATGAACAACTCAGTTGGAGAAGTGTTTTGTACATGTTCTATGCAAGTTCTCATCTATTTATTGTCATTTTCCCAGAATTACTGATGTTTTCTTGTAGTTTCTAACATTCGGCCTTCTTGTCCAGGTATAAACATTGGGAACATGGACAAACAACTACCTAAACACTGTTATGAACCTGAAAAGGTCAGGAACATTGTCTCTCACCTATGTTATACAGTTTAATGATACATTTCAGTGTAGTGTAAGGCTTTCCAAAGCTGCTAAATGTGTTTATATCTCTATTTCAAGTGTATTCTGCCTTGTATTTCACACATTTACCATTCTAGGTACTTTAAGGAAACAACATAGGATTCATACACTGTTTAATGTGGTCAAAACGCAAATTTAGGAATTCCTGGACCTAAGATACCTTTTCTACATCAACAACTCAGTTGGAGAAGTGTTTTTAAATGTTCTATGCAAGTTCTCATATATTTATTGTCATTTTTCCAGAATTACAGATTTTTTCTTGTAGTTTCTAACATTTGGCCTTCTTGTCCAGGTATAAACATTGGGAACATGGACAAACAACTACCTAAACAGTGTTATGAACCTGAAAAGCTCGTGAATTTTGTCTCTCACCTATGTAAAAGAGTTTAATGATACAATTTATTAAAGTTAAAGGCTTTCAACAGCTGCTAAATGTGTTTATATATCTATTTCAAGTGTATTCCGCCTTGTATTTCACAAATTTCCCATTCTAGGCTACTTTAAGGAAACAACATAGGATTCATACACTGTTTAATGTGCTCTAATCTCGAATTAAGAAATTCCTGGTCCTAAGATATCTTTTCTACAGTAACAACTCAGTTGGAGAAGTGTTTTGTACATGTTCTATGCGAGTTCTCATCAATTTATTGTCATTTTCCCAGAATTACTGATGTTTTCTGGTAGTTTCTAACATTCGGCCTTCTTGTCCAGGTATAAACATTGGGAACATGGACAAACACCTACCTAAACACTGTTATGAACCTGAAAAGTTTTGGAATATTTTCTCTCACCTATGTAAAAGAGTTTAATGATACATTTTAGTTAAGTGTAAGGCTTTCCACAGCTGCTAAATGTGTTTATATCTCTATTTCAAGTGTATTCTGCCTTGTATTCCACACATTTACCATTCTAGGCTACTTTAAGGAAACAACATAGGATTCTTAAACTGTTTAATGTGCTCTACACGCGAATTAAGGAATTCTTTTATCTAAGATACCTTTTCTACATGAACAACTCAGTTGGAGAAGTGTTTTTAAATGTTCTATGCAAGTTCTCATATATTTATTGTCATTTTTCCAGAATTACTGATGTTTTCTTGTAGTTTCTAACATTCGGCCTTCTTGTCCAGGTATAAACATTCGGACCATGGACAAACAAGTACCTAAACGCTGTTATGAACCTGAAAAGCTCGGGAACATTTTCTCTCACCTATGTAAAAGAGTTTAATTATACATTTCAGTGAAGTGTAAGGCTTTCCACAGCTGCTAAATGTGTTCATATCTCTATTTCAAGTGTATTCTGCCTTGTATTTCACACATTTACAATTCTAGGCTACTTCAAGGAAACAACATAGGATTCATACACTGTTTAGTGTGCTCTAAACGCGAATTAAGGAATTCCTGGACCCAAGATACCTTTTCTACAAGAACAACTCAGTTGGAAAAGTGTTTTTAAATGTTTTATGCAAGTTATCATCTATTTTTTGTCATTTTCCCAGAATTACTGATGTTTTCTTGTAGTTTCTAACATTCGGCCTTCTTGTCCAGGTATAAACAATGGGAACATGGACAAACAACTACCTAAACACTGTTATGAACCTGAAAAGTTTTGGAATATTTTCTCTCTCCTATGTAAAAGAGTTTAATGATACATTTCAGTGAAGTGTAAGGCTTTCCACAGCTGCTAAAGGTGTATATATCTCTATTTCAAGTGTATTCTGCCTTGTATTCCACACATTTACCATTCTATGCTACTTTAAGGAAACAACATAGGATTCATAAACTGTTTAATGTGCTCTAAACGTGAATTAAGGAATTCCTTTATCTAAAATACCTTTTCTACATGAACAACTCAGTTGGAGAAGTGTTTTGTACATGTTCTATGCAAGTTCTCATATATTTATTGTCATTTTCCCAGAATTACTAATGTTTTCTTGTAGTTTCTAACATTCGGTCTTCTTGTGAAGGTATAAACATTGGGAACATGGAAAAACAACTACCTAAACACTGTTATGAACCTGAAAAGCTCTTGAATTTTGTCTCTCACCTATGAAAAGAATTTAATGATACATTTCAGTGAAGTGTAAGGCTTTCCACAGCTGCTAAATGTGTTTATATCTTTATTTCAAGTGTATTCTGCCTTGTATTTCACACATTTACCATTCTAGGCTACTTCAGGGAAACAACATAGAATTCATACACTGTTTAATGTGCTCGAAACCCGAATTTAGGAATTCCTGGACCTAAGATATGTTTTCTACAGGAACAACTCAGTTGGAGAAGGGTTTTATACATGGTGTATATGAGTTCTCATCTATTTATTGTCATTTTCCCAGAATTACTGATGTTTTCTTGTAGTTTCTAACATTAGGCCTTCTTGTCCATGTATAAATGTTGTGAACATGGACCAACAACTACCTAAACAGTGTTATGAACCTGATAAGCTCGGGAAAATTATCTCTCACCTTTGTTATAGAGTTTAATGATACATTTCAGTGTAGTGTAAGGCTTTCCAAAGCTGCTAAATGTGTTTATATCTCTATTTTAAGTGTATTCTGCTTTGTATTTCACACATTTACCATTCTAGGCTCTTTCAACTTAACAACGTAGGATTCATAATCTGTTAAATGTGCTCTAAACTCGAATTCTGTATTTCCTGGATCTAAGATACCTTTTCTACACGAACAACTCAGTTGGAGAAGTGTTTTATACATGTTCTATGCTAGTTCTCATGTATTTATTGTCATTTTGCCAGAGTTACTGATGTTTTCTTGTAGCTTCTAACATTAGGCCTTCTTGACCAGGTGTAAACATTGGGAACATCTACAAACAACTACCTAAACACTGTTATGAACCTGGATAACTCGGGAACATTGTCTCTCAACTCTGTTATGGAAGTGTGAGGCTTTCCAAGCTGGTTAATGTGTTCATTCTTCCATTTCAAGTGTATTCTGCTTTGTATTTCACTCATTTACCATTCTAGGCTCTTTCAACTTAACAACGTAGGATTCACACACTGTTAAATGTGCTCTAAACTCAAATTCTGAAATTCCTGGATCTAAGATACCTTTTCTACACGAACAACTCAGTTGGAGAAGTGTTTTATACATGTTCTATACTATTTCTCATGTATTTATTGTCATTTTGCCAGAGTTACTGATGTTTTCTTGTAGTTTCTAACATTAGGCCTTCTTGACCAGGTGTAAACATTGGGAACATCTACAAACAACTACCTAAACACGGTTATGAACCTGGAAAACTCGGGAACATTGTCTCTCAACTATGTTATAGAGTTTAATGATACATTTCCGTGAAGTGTAAGGGTTTCCAAAGCTGGTTAATGTGTTTATTCCTCTATTTCAAGTGTATTCTGCCTTGTATTTCACTCATTTACCATTCTAGGCTCCTTCAAGTTAACAACCTTTTCTACATGAACAACTCAGTCTGAGAAGTGTTTTATACATGGTCTATATGAGTTCTCATCTATTTATTGTCATTTTCTCAGAATTATAGATGTTTTCTTGTAGATTCTAACATTAGGCCTGCTTGTCCAGGTATAAACCTTGTGAACATGGACCAACAACTACCTAAACAGTGTTATGAACCTGAAAAGCTCGGAACACTGTCTCTCACCTTTGTTATAGAGTTTAATGATACATTTCAGTGTAGTGTAAGGCTTTCCAAAGCTGCTAAATGTGTTTATATCTCTATTTCAAGTGTATTCTGCCTTGTATTTCACACATTTACCATTCTAGGTTCTTTAAGGAAACAACATTTGATTCATACACTGTTTAATGTGCTCAAAACCCGAATTTAGGAATTCCTGGATCTAAGATACCTTTTCTACATGAACTACTCAGTTGGAGAAGTGTTTTATACATGTTCTATGCAAGTTCTCATCTATTTATTGTCATTTTCCCAGAATTACTGATGTTTTCTTGTAGTTTCTAACATTAGGCCTTCTGGTCCAGGTATAAACTTTGGGAACATGGACAAACAACTACCTAAACAGTGTTATGAACCTGAAAAGCTCAGGGACATTTACTCTCACCTATGTTATAGAGTTTAATGATACATTTCAGTGTAGTGTAAGGCAACCCAAAGCTGCTAAATGTGTTTATATCTCTATTTCAAGTGTATTCTGTCTTGTATTTCACACATTTACCATTCTAGGCTACTTCAAGGAAACAACATAGGATTCATACACTGTTTAATGTGCTCTAAATGCGAATTAAGGAATTCCTGGACCTAAGATACCTTTTCTACAAGAACAACTCAATTGGAAAAGTGTTTTTAAATGTTTTATGCAAGTTCTCATCTATTTTTTGTCATTTTCACAGAATTACTGATGTTTTCTTGTAGTTTCTAACATTTGGCCTTCTGGTCCAGGTATAAACATTGGGAACATGGACAAACAACTAATTAAACTCTGTTATGAACCTGAAAAGCTCGGGAACATTGTCTCTCACCTATGTTATAGGGTTTAATGATACATTTCAGTGTAGTGTAAGTCTTTCCACAGCTGCAAAATGTGTTTATATCTCTATTTCAAGTGTATTCTGCCTTGTATTTCACACATTTACCATTCTAGGCTACTTCAAGGAAACAACATAGGATTCATACACTGTTTAAAGTGCTCGATACCCGAATTTAGGAATTCCTGGACATAAGATACCTTTTCTACATGAACAACTCAGTTGGAGATGTGTTTTGTACAAGTTCTATGCAAGTTCTCATCTATTTATTGTCATTTTCAAAGAATTACTGATGTTTTCTTGTAGTTTCTAACATTCGGACTTCTTGTCCAGGTATAAACATTGGGAACATGGACAAACAACTACCTAAACACTGTTATGAACCTGCAAAGCTCGTGAATTTTGTCTCTCACCTATGTAAAAAAGTTTAACGATACATTTCAGTGAAGTGGAAGGCTTTCCATAGCTGCTAAATGTGTTTATATCTCTATTTCAAGTGTATTCTGCCTTGTATTTCACACTTTTACCATTCTAGGCTACATCAAGGAAACAACATAGGATTCATACACTGTTTAATGTGCTCTAAACGTGAATTAAGGAATTCCTGGATCTAAGATACCTTTTCTACATGAACAACTCAGTTGGGGAAGTGTTTTTAATTTTTCTATGCAAGTTCTCATCTATTTATTGTCCTTTTCCCAGAATTACTGATGTTTTCTTGTAGTTTCTAACATTCGGCCTACTTGTCCAGGTATAAACATTGGGAACATGGACAAACAACTACCTAAACACTGTTATGAACCTGAAAAGCTCGTGAATTTTGTCTCTCACCTATGTAAAATAGTTTAATTGTAAATTTCAGTGAAGTGTAAGGCTTTCCACAGCTGATAAATGTGTTTATATCTCTATTTCAAGTGTATTCTGCCTTGTATTCCACACATTTACCATTCTAGGATACTTTAAGGAAACAACATAGGATTCATACACTGTTTAATGTGCTCTAAACGCGAATAAAGGAATTCCTGGATCTAAGATACCTTTTCTACATGAACAACTCAGTCTGAGAAGTGTTTTATACATGGTCTATATGAATTCTCATCTATTTATTGTCATTTTCTCAGAATTACTGATGTTTTCTTGTAGTTTCTAACATTCGGCCTTCTTGTCCAGGTATAAACATTGGGAACATGGACAAACAACTACCTAAACACTGTTGTGAAACTGAAAAGCTCAGGAACATTATCTCTCACCTATGTTATACAGTTTAATGATACATTTCAGTGAATTGTAAGGCTTTCCACAGCTGCTAAATGTGTTTATATCTCTATTTCAAGTGTATTCTGCCTTGTATTTTACACATTTACCATTCTAGGCTACTTCAAGGAAACAACATAGGATTCATACACTGTTTAATGTGCTCTAAACGCTAATTAAGGAATTCCTGAATCTAAGATACCTTTTCTACAAGAACAACTCAGTTGGGGAAGTGTTTTATACATGGTCTATATGAGTTCTCATCTATTTATTGTCATTTTCTCAGAATTATAGATGTTTTCTTGTAGATTCTAACATTAGGCCTGCTTGTCCAGGTATAAACCTTGTGAACATGGACCAACAACTACCTAAACAGTGTTATGAACCTGAAAAGCTCGGAACACTGTCTCTCACCTTTGTTATAGAGTTTAATGATACATTTCAGTGTAGTGTAAGGCTTTCCAAAGCTGCTAAATGTGTTTATATCTCTATTTCAAGTGTATTCTGCCTTGTATTTCACACATTTACCATTCTAGGTTCTTTAAGGAAACAACATTTGATTCATACACTGTTTAATGTGCTCAAAACCCGAATTTAGGAATTCCTGGATCTAAGATACCTTTTCTACATGAACTACTCAGTTGGAGAAGTGTTTTTAATTGTTCTATGCAAGTTCTCATCTATTTATTGTCATTTTCCCAGAATTAATGATGTTTTCTTGTAGTTTCTACCATTCGGCCTTCTTGTCCAGGTATAAACATTGGGAACATGACAAACAACTACCTAAACACTGTTATGAACCTGAAAAGCTCCAGAACATTGTCTCTCAGCTATGTTATACAGTTTAATGATACATTTCAGTGAAGTGTAAAGCTTTCCAAAGCTGCTAAGTGTGTTTATATCTCTATTTTAAGTGTATTCTGCCTTGTATTTCACACATTTACCATTCTAGGCTACTTTAAGGTAACAACATAGGATTTATACACTGTTTAATGTGCTCTAAACGCTAATTAAGGAATTCCTTTATCTAAGATACCTTTTCTACATGAACAACTCAGTTGGAGAAGGGTTTTGTACATGTTCTACGCAAGTTCTCATCTATTTATTGTCATTTTCCCAGAATTACTTATGTTGTCTTGTAGTTTATAACATTCGGTCTTCTTGTCCAGGTATAAACATTGGGAACATGGACAAAAAACTACCTAAACACTGTTATGAACCTGAAAAGCTCGTGAAGTTTACCTCTCACCTTTGTAAAAGAGTTTAATGATACATTTCAGTGAATTGTAATGCTTTCCACAGCTGCTAAATATGTTTATATCTCTATTTCAAGTGTATTCTGCCTTGTATTTCAATCATTTACCATTCTAGGCTACTTCAAGGAAACAACATAGGATTCATACACTGTTTAATGTGCTCTTAATGCGAATTAAGGAATTCCTGGACCTAAGTTATCTTTTCTACAGGAACAGCTCAGTCGGAGAAAAGTTTTATACATGTTCTATGCGAGTTCTCATATATTTATTTTCATTTTTCCAGAATTACTGATGTTTTCTTGTAGTTTCTAACATTTGGCCTTCTTGTCCATGTATAAACATTGGGAACATGGACAAACAACTACCTAAACACTGTTATGAACCTGAAAAGTTCATGAATTTTGTCTCTCACCTATGTAAAACAGTTTAATGATACATTTCAGTGTAGTGTAAGGCTTTCCAAAGCTGCTAAATGTGTTTATATCTCTATTTCAAGTGTATTCTGCCTTGTATTTCACACATTTACCATTCTAGGTTCTTTAAGGAAACAACATAGGATTCATACACTGTTTAATGTGCTCTAAACGCGAATTAAGGAATTCCTGGACCTAAGATACCTTTTCTACATGAACAACTCATTTGGAACAGTGTTTTTAAATGTTTTATTCAAGTTCTCATCTATTTTTTGTCATTTTCCCAGAATTACTGATGTTTTCTTGTAGTTTCTAACATTTGGCCTTCTTGTCCAGGTATAAACATTGGGAACATGGACAAACAACTACCTAAACAGTGTTATGATCCTGAAAAGCTCCGAACATTGTCTCTCACCTTTGTTATAGAGTTTAAGGATACATTTCAGTGTAGTGTAAGGCTTTCCAAAGCTGCTAAATGTGTTTATATCTCTATTTCAAGTGTATTCTGCCTTGTATTTCACACATTTACCATTCTAGGTTCTTTAAGGAAAAAACATTTGATTCATACACTGTTTAATGTGCTCAAAACCCGAATTTAGGAATTCCTGGATCTAAGATACCTTTTCTACATGAACAACTCAGTTGGAGAAGTGTTTTTAATTGTTCTATGCAAGTTCTCATGTATTTATTGTCATTTTCCCAGAATTACTGATGTTTTCTTGTAGTTTCTAATATTCGGCTTTCTTATCCATGTATAAACATTGGGAACATGGACAAACAACTAACTAAAAACTGTTATGAACCTGAAAAGCTCGTGAATTTAGTCTCTCACCTATGTAAAAGAGTTAAATGATACATTTCAATGAACTGTAAGGCTTTCCACAGCTGCTAAATGTGTTTATATCTCTATTTCAAGTGTATTCTGCCTTGTATTTCACACATTTACCATTCTAGGCTACTATAAGGAAACAACATAGGATTCATACACTGTTTAATGTGTTCTAAACGCGAATTAAGGAATTCCTGGATATAACATACCTTTTCTACATGAACAACTCAGTTGAAGAAGTGTTTTGTACATGTTCTATGCAAGTTCTCATCTATTTATTTTCATTTTCCCAGAATTACTGATGTTTTCTTGTAGTTTCTAACATTCAGCCACCTTGTCCAGGTATAAACTTTGGGAACATGGACAAACAACTACCTAAACACTGTTATGAACCTGAAAAGCTCGTGAATTTTGTCTCTCACCTATGTAAAAGAGTTTAATGATACATTTCAGTGAAGTGTAAGGCTTTCCATAGCTGCTAAATGTGTTTATATCTCTATTTCAAGTGTATTCTGCCTTGTATTTCACACATTTACCATACTAGGTACTTTAAGGAAACAACATAGGATTCATGCACTGTTTAATGTGCTCGAAACCCGAATTTCGGAATTCCTGGACTTAAGATACCTTTTCTACATGAACAACTCAGTTGGAGAAGTGTTTTGTACATGTTCTATGCAAGTTCTCATCTATTTATTGTCCTTTTCTCAGATTTACTGATGTTTTCTTGTAGTTTCTAACATTCGGCCTACTTGTCCAGGTATAAACATTGGGAACATGGACAAACAACTACCTAAACACTGTTGTGAACCTGAAAAGCTCGTTAATTTTGTCTCTCACCTATGTAAAATAGTTTAATTGTAAATTTCAGTGAAGTGTAAGGCTTTCCACAGCTGCTAAATGTGTTTATATCTCTATTTCAAGTGTATTCTGCCTTGTATTTCACACATTTACCATTCTAGGCTACTTTAAGGAAACAACATAGGATTCATACACTGTTTAATGTGCTTTAAAGGCGAATTAAGGAATTCCTGGATCTAAGATACCTTTTCTAAATGAAAAACTCAGTTGGAGAAGTGTTTTGTACATGTTCTACACAAGTTCTCATCTATTTATTGTCATTTTCCAAGAATTACTGATGTTTTCTTGTAGTATCTAACATTTGGTCTTCTTGTCCAGGTATAAACATTGGGAACATGGACAAACAACTACCTAAACACTGTTATTAACCTGAAAAGCTCGTGAATTTTGTCTCTCACCTATGTAAAAGTGTTTAATGATACATTTCAGTGAAGTGTAAGGCTTGGCACAGCTGCTAAATGTGTTTATATCTCTATTTCAAGTGTATTCTGCCTTGTATTCCACACATTTACCATTCTAGGCTACTTTAAGGAAACAACATAGGATTCATACACTGTTTAATGTGCTCTAAACGCGAATAAAGGAATTCCTGGATCTAAGATACCTTTTCTACATGAACAACTCAGTCTGAGAAGTGTTTTATACATGGTCTATATGAATTCTCATCTATTTATTGTCATTTTCTCAGAATTATAGATGTTTTCTTGTAGTTTCTAACATTAGGCCTGCTTGTCCAGGTATAAACCTTGTGAACATGGACCAACAACTACCTAAACAGTGTTATGAACCTGAAAAGCTCGGAACACTGTCTCTCACCTTTGTTATAGAGTTTAATGATACATTTCAGTGTAGTGTAAGGCTTTCCAAAGCTGCTAAATGTGTTTATATCTCTATTTCAAGTGTATTCTGCCTTGTATTTCACACATTTACCATTCTAGGTTCTTTAAGGAAACAACATTTGATTCATACACTGTTTAATGTGCTCAAAACCCGAATTTAGGAATTCCTGGATCTAAGATACCTTTTCTACATGAACTACTCAGTTGGAGAAGTGTTTTTAATTGTTCTATGCAAGTTCTCATCTATTTATTGTCATTTTCCCAGAATTACTGATGTTTTCTTGTAGTTTCTAACATTCGGCCTTCTTGTCCAGGTATAAACATTGGGAACATGACAAACAACTACCTAAACACTGTTATGAACCTGAAAAGCTCCGGAACATTGTCTCTCACCTATGTTATACAGTTTAATGATACATTTCAGTGAAGTGTAAAGCTTTCCAAAGCTGCTAAGTGTGTTTATATCTCTATTTTAAGTGTATTCTGCCTTGTATTTCACACATTTACCATTCTAGGCTACTTTAAGGTAACAACATAGGATTTATACACTGTTTAATGTGCTCGAAACCCGAATTTAGGAATTCCTGTACCTAAGATACCTGTTCTACATGAACAACTCAGTTGGAGATGTGTTTTGTACATGTTCTATGCAAGTTGTCTTTTATTTTTTGTCATTTTCCCAGAATTACTGATGTTTTCTTGTAGTTTCTAACATTCGACCTTCTTGTCCAGGTAGAAACATTGGGAACATGGACAAACAACTACCTAAACACTGTTATGAAACTGAAAAGCTCCTGAATTTTGTCTCTCACCTATGTAAAAGAGTTAAATGATACATTTAAATTAAGTGTAAGGCTTTCCACAGCTGCTAAATGTGTTTATATCTCTATTTCAAGTGTATTCTGCCTTGTATTTCACACATTTACCATTCTAGGCTACTTTAAGGAAACAACATAGGATTCATACACTGTTTAATGTGCTCGAAACCCGAATTTCGGAATTCCTGGACCTAAGATACCTTTTCTACATGAACAACTCAGTTGTAGAAGTGTTTTGTACATGTTCTATGCAAGTTCTCATCTATTTATTGTCCTTTTCTCAGATTTACTGATGTTTTCTTGTAGTTTCTAACATTCGGCCTACTTGTCCAGGTATAAACATTGGGAACATGGACAAACAACTACCTAAACACTGTTATGAACCTGAAAAGCTCGTGAATTTTGTCTCTCACCTATGTAAAAGTGTTTAATGATACATTTCAGTGAAGTGTAAGGCTTGGCACAGCTGCTAAATGTGTTTATATCTCTATTTCAAGTGTATTCTGCCTTGTATTTCACACATTTACCATTCTAGGTTCTATAAGGAAACAACATAGGATTCATACACTGTTTAATGTGCTCTAAACGCGAATTAAGTAATTCCTGGACCTAAGATACCTTTTCTACATGAACAACTCATTTGGAACAGTGTTTTTAAATGTTTTATTCAAGTTCTCATCTATTTTTTGTCATTTTCCCAGAATTACTGATGTTTTCTTGTAGTTTCTAACATTCGGCCTTCTTGTCCAGGTATAAACATTGGGAACATGGACAAACAACTACCTAAACAGTGTTATGATCCTGAAAAGCTCGGAACATTGTCTCTCACCTTTGTTATAGAGTTTAAGGATACATTTCAGTGTAGTGTAAGGCTTTCCAAAGCTGCTAAATGTGTTTATATCTCTATTTCAAGTGTATTCTGCCTTGTATTTCACACATTTACCATTCTAGGTTCTTTAAGGAAAAAACATTTGATTCATACACTGTTTAATGTGCTCAAAACCCGAATTTAGGAATTCCTGGATCTAAGACACCTTTTCTACATGAACAACTCAGTTGGAGAAGTGTTTTTAATTGTTCTATGCAAGTTCTCATGTATTTATTGTCATTTTCCCAGAATTACTGATGTTTTCTTGTAGTTTCTAATATTCGGCTTTCTTATCCATGTATAAACATTGGGAACATGGACAAACAACTAACTAAACACTGTTATGAACCGAAAAGCTCGTGAATTTAGTCTCTCACCTATGTAAAAGAGTTAAATGATACATTTCAATGAAGTGTAAGGCTTTCCACAGCTGCTAAATGTGTTTTTATCTCTATTTCAAGTGTATTCTGCCTTGTATTTCACACATTTACCATTCTAGGCTACTTTAAGGAAACAACATAGGATTCATACACTGTTTAATGTGCTTTAAAGGCGAATTAAGGAATTCCTGGATCTAAGATACCTTTTCTAAATGAAAAACTCAGTTGGAGAAGTGTTTTGTACATGTTCTACACAAGTTCTCATCTATTTATTGTCATTTTCCCAGAATTACTGATGTTTTCTTGTAGTATCTAACATTTGGTCTTCTTGTCCAGGTATAAACATTGGGAACATGGACAAACAACTACCTAAACACTGTTATTAACCTGAAAAGCTCGTGAATTTTGTCTCTCACCTATGTAAAAGTGTTTAATGATACATTTCAGTGAAGTGTAAGGCTTGGCACATCTGCTAAATGTGTTTATATTTCTATTCCAAGTGTATACTGCCTTGTATTCCACACATGTACCTTTCTAGGCTACTTTAAGGAAACAACATAGGATTCATATACTGTTTAATGTGCTCTAAACGCTAATTAAGGAATTCCTTTATCTAAGATACCTTTTCTACATGAACAACTCAGTTGGAGAAGTGTTTTGTACATGTTCTATGCAAGTTCTCATCTATAAGGAATTCCTGGATGTACGATACGTTTTCTACATGAACAACTCATTTGGAGAAGTGTTTTTAATTGTTCTATGCAAGATCTCATCTATTTATTGTCATTTTCCCAGAATTACTGATATTTTCTTGTACTTTCTGACATCCTGTCTTCTTGTCCAGGTATATACATTGGGAACATGGAAAAACAACTACCTAAACACTGTTATGAACCTGAAAAGCTCGTGAAGTTTGTCTCTCACCTATATAAAAGAGTTTAATGATACATTTCAGTGAATTGTAAGGCTTTCCACAGCTGCTAAATGTGTTTATATCTCTATTTCAAGTGTATATCCTGCCTTGTATTTCACACATTTACCATTCTAGGTTTTTAAGGAAACAACATAGGATTCATACACTGTTTAATGTGCTCGAAACCCGAATTTAGGAATTCCTGGACCAAAGATACCTTTTCTACATGAACAACTCAGTTGGAGATGTGTTTTGTACAAGTTCTATGCAAGTTCTCGTCTATTTATTGTCATTTTCAAAGAATTACTGATGTTTTCTTGTAGATTCTAACATTCGGCCTTCTTGTCCAGGTATAAACATTGGGAACATGGACAAACAACTACCTAAACACTGTTATGAACCCGAAAAGCTCGTGAATTTTGTCTCTCACCCATGTAAAACAGTTTAATGATACATTTCAGTGAAGTGTAAGGCTTTCCACAGCTGCTAAATGTGTTTATATCTTTATTTCAAGTGTATTCTGCCTTGTATTTCACAAATTTCCCATTCCAGGATTCATACACTGTTTAATGTGCTCTAAACGCGAATTAAGGAATTCCTTGACCTAAGATATCTTTTCTACAGGAACAACTCAGTCGGACAGAACTTTTATACATTTTCTATGCGAGTTCTCATATATTTATTTTCATTTTTCCAGAATTACTGATGTTTTCTAGTAGTTTCCAACATTTGGCCTTCTTGTCCAGGTATAAACATTCTGAACATGACAAACAACTACCTAAACACTGTTGTGAACCTGAAAAGCTCAGGAACCTTGTTTCTCACCTATGTTATACAGTTTAATGATACATTTCAGTGAAGTGTAAAGCTTTCCAAAGCTGTTACGTGTGTTTATATCTCTATTTCAAGTGTATTCTGCCTTGTATTTCACACATTTACCATTCTAGGTTCTTTAAGGGAACAACATAGGATTCATACACTGTTTAATGTGCTCAAAACCCGAATTTAGGAATTCCTGGACCTAAGATACCTTTTCTACATGAACAACGCAGTTGGAGATGTGTTTTGTACATGTTCTATGAAGTTCTCATCTATTTATTGTCATTTTCAAAGAATTACTGATGTTTTCTTGTAGTTTCTAACATTCGGCCTTCTTGTCCAGGTATAAACATTGGGAACATGGATAAACAACTACCTAAACACTGTTATGAACCTGAAAAGCTCGTGGATTTTGTCTCTCACCTATGTAAAAGAGTTTAATGATACATTTCAGTGAGGTGTAAGGCTTTCCACAGCTGATAAATGTGTTTATATCTCTATTTCAAGTGTATTCTGCCTTGTATTTTACACATTTACCATTCTAGGCTACTTTAAGGAAACAACATAGGATTCATACACTGTTTAATGTGGCCAAACGCGAATAAAGGAATTCCTGGATCTAAGATACCTTTTCTACATGAACAGCTCAGTTGGAGGAGTGTTTTATACATGGTCTATATGAGTTCTCATCTATTTATTGTCATTTTCTCAGAATTACTGATGTTTTCTTGTAGTTTCTAACATTAGGCCTTCTTGTCCAAGTATAAACGTTGTGAACATGGACCAACAACTACCTAAACAGTGTTATGAACCTGAAAAGCTAGGGAACATTGTCTCTCACCTTTGTTATAGAGTTTAATGATACATTTCAGTGTAGTGTAAGGCTTTCCAAAGCTGCTAAATGTGTTTATATCTCTATTTCAAGTGTATTCTGCCTTGTATTTCACACATTTACCATTCTAGGTTCTTTTAGGAAACAACATAGGATTCATACACTGTTTGATGTGCTCTAAACAAAAATTAAGGAATTCCTGGACCTAAGATACTTTTCTACATAAACAACTCAGTTGGAGGTGTGTTTTGTACATGTTCTATCCAACTTCTCATTTATTTATTGTCATTTTCAAAGAATTACTGATGTTTTCTTGTAGTTTCTAACATTCGGTCTTCTTGTCCAGGTATAAACATTGGGAACATGGAAAAACAACTACCTAAACACTGTTATGAACCTTAAGAGCTCGTGAAGTTAGTCTCTCACCTATATAAAAGAGTTTAATGATATCTTTCAGTGAATTGTAAGGCTTTCCACAGCTGAAAAATGTGTTTATATCTCTATTTCAAGTGTATTCTGCCTTGTATTTCACAAATTTCCCATTGTAGGCTACTTTAAGGAAACAACATAGGATTCATACACTGTTTAATGTGCTCTAAACGCGAATTAAGGAATAACTGGATCTAAGATACTTTTTCTACATGAACAACTCAGTTGGAGAAGTGTTTTTAATTGTTCCATGCAAGTTCTCATCTATTTATTGTCATTTTCCCAGAATTACTGATGTTTTCTTGTAGTTTCTAACATTCGGCCTTCTTGTCCAGGTATAAACATTGGGAACATGGACAAACAACTACCTAAACACTGTTATGAACCTGCAAAGCTCGTGAATTTTGTCTCTCACCTATGTAAAAGAGTTTAACGATACATTTCAGTGAAGTGTAAGGCTTTCCATAGCTGCTAAATGTGTTTATATCTCTACCTAAATGTGTTTATATCTCTACCTAAACATCTCTACCTAAACAACTACCTAAACACTGTTATAAACCTCAAAAGCTCGGGAACATTTTCTCTCACCTATGTAAAAGAGTTTAATGACACATTTCAGTGAAGTGTGAGGCTTTCCATAGCTGCTAAATGTGTTTATATCTCTATTTCAAGTGTATTCTGCCTTGTATTTCACACATTTACCATTCTAGGCTACTTCAAGGAAACAACATAGGATTCATACACTGTTTAATGTGCTCTAAACGCGAATTAAGGAATTCCTGGATCTAAGATACCTTTTCTACATAAACAACTCAGTTGGAGAAGTGTTTTTAATTGTTCTATGCAAGTTCATATCTATTTATTGTCATTTTCCCAGAATTACTGATATTTTCTTGTAGTTTCTGACATCCGGTCTTCTTGTCCAGGTATAAACATTGGGAACATGGAAAAACAACTACCTAAAAACTGTTATGTACCTGAAAAGCTCGTGAAGTTTGTCTTTCACCCATTTAAAAGAGTTTAATGATACATTTCAGTGAATTGTAAGGCTTTCCACAGCTGCTAAATGTGTTTATATCTCTATTTCAAGTGTATTCTGCCTTGTATTTCACAAATTTCCCATTCTAGGCTACTTTAAGGAAACAACATAGTATTCATACACTGTTTAATGTGCTCTAAACGCGAATTAAGGAATAACTGGATCTAAGATACCTTTTCTACATGAACAACTCTGTTGGAGAATTGTTTTATACATGGTCTATATGAGTTCTCATCAATTTATTGTCATTTTCTCAGAATTACTGATGTTTTCTTGTAGTTTCTAACATTAGGCCTTCTTGTCCAGGTATAAACGTTGTGAACATGGACCAACAACTACCTAAACAGTGTTATGAACATGAAAAGCTCGGGAACATTGTCTCTCACCTTTGTTATAGAGTTTACTGTAACATTTCAGTGTAGTGTAAGGCTTTCCAAAGCTGCTAAATGTGTTTATATCTCTAATTCAAGTGTATTCTGCCTTGTATTTCATACATTTACCATTCTAGGTTCTTTAAGGAAACAACATAGGATTCATACACTGTTTAATGTGATTGAAACCCGAATTTAGGAATTCCTGGACCTAAGATACGTTTTCTACATGAACAACTCAGTTGGAGGTGTGTTTTGTACATGTTCTATCCAACTTCTCATCTATTTATTGTCATTTTCAAAGAATTACTGATGTTTTCTTGTAGTTTCTAACATTCGGCCTTCTTGTCCAGGTATAAACATTGGGAACATGGACAAACAACTACCTAAACACTGTTATGAACCTGAGAAGCTCGTGAAGTTTGTGTCTCACCTATATAAAAGAGTTTAATGATACATTTCAGTGAATTGTAAGGCTTTCCACAGCTGCTAAATGTGTTTATATCTCTATTTCAAGTGTATTCTGCCTTGTATTTCACAAATTTCCCATTCTAGGCTTCTTTAAGGAAACAACATAGGATTCATACACTGTTTAATGTGCTCTAAACGCGAATTAAGGAATAACTGGATCTAAGATACCTTTTCTACATGAACAACTCAGTTGGAGAAGTGTTTTTAATTGTTCCATGCAAGTTCTCATCTATTTATTGTCATTTTCCCAGAATTACTGATGTTTTCTTGTAGTTTCTAACATTCGGCCTTCTTGTCCAGGTATAAACATTGGGAACATGGACAAACAACTACCTAAACACTGTTATGAACCTGAGAAGCTCGTGAAGTTTGTGTCTCACCTATATAAAAGAGTTTAATGATACATTTCAGTGAATTGTAAGTCTTTCCACAGCTGCTAAATGTGTTTATATCTCTATTTCAAGTGTATTCAGACTTTTATTTCACAAATTTCCCATTCTAGGCTACTTTAAGGAAACAACATAGGATTCATACACTGTTTAATGTGCTTGAAACCCGAATTTAGGAATTCCTGGACCTAAGATACGTTTTCTACATGAACAACTCAGTTGGAGGTGTGTTTTGTACATGTTCTATCCAAGTTCTCATCTATTTATTGTCATTTTCAAAGAATTACTGATGTTTTCTTGTAGTTTCTAACATTCGGTCTTCTTGTCCAGGTATAAACATTGGGAACATGGAAAAACAACTACCTAAACACTGTTATGAACCTGAAGAGCTCGTGAAGTTAGTCTCTCACCTATATAAAAGAGTTTAATGATATCTTTCAGTGAATTGTAAGGCTTTCCACAGCTGAAAAATGTGTTTATATCTCTATTTCAAGTGTATTCTGCCTTGTATTTCACAAATTTCCCATTGTAGGCTACTTTAAGGAAACAACATAGGATTCATACACTGTTTAATGTGCTCTAAACGCGAATTAAGGAATAACTGGATCTAAGATACCTTTTCTACATGAACAACTCAGTTGGAGAAGTGTTTTTAATTGTTCCATGCAAGTTCTCATCTATTTATTGTCATTTTCCCAGAATTACTGATGTTTTCTTGTAGTTTCTAACATTCGGCCTTCTTGTCCAGGTATAAACATTGGGAACATGGAAAAACAACTACCTAAACACTGTTATAAACCTCAAAAGCTCGGGAACATTTTCTCTCACCTATGTAAAAGAGTTTAATGACACATTTCAGTGAAGTGTGAGGCTTTCCATAGCTGCTAAATGTGTTTATATCTCTATTTCAAGTGTATTCTGCCTTGTATTTCACACATTTACCATTCTAGGCTACATCTAGGAAACAACATAGGATTCATACACTGTTTAATGTGCTCTAAACGCGAATTAAGGAATTCCTGGATCTAAGATACCTTTTCTACATAAACAACTCAGTTGGAGAAGTGTTTTTAATTGTTCTATGCAAGTTCATATCTATTTATTGTCATTTTCCCAGAATTACTGATATTTTCTTGTAGTTTCTGACATCCGGTCTTCTTGTCCAGATATAAACATTGGGAACATGGAAAAACAACTACCTAAAAACTGTTATGAACCTGAAAAGCTCGTGAAGTTTGTCTTTCACCCATTTAAAAGAGTTTAATGATACATTTCAGTGAATTGTAAGGCTTTCCACAGCTGCTAAATGTGTTTATATCTCTATTTCAAGTGTATTCTGCCTTGTATTTCACAAATTTCCCATTCTAGGCTACTTTAAGGAAACAACATAGTATTCATACACTGTTTAATGTGCTCTAAACGCGAATTAAGGAATAACTGGATCTAAGATACCTTTTCTACATGAACAACTCTGTTGGAGAATTGTTTTATACATGGTCTATATGAGTTCTCATCTATTTATTGTCATTTTCTCAGAATTACTGATGTTTTCTTGTAGTTTCTAACATTAGGCCTTCTTGTCCAGGTATAAACGTTGTGAACATGGACCAACAACTACCTAAACAGTGTTATGAACATGAAAAGCTCGGGAACATTGTCTCTCACCTTTGTTATAGAGTTTACTGATACATTTCAGTGTAGTGTAAGGCTTTCCACAGCTGCTAAATGTGTTTATATCTCTATTTCAAGTGTATTCTGCCTTGTATTTCATACATTTACCATTCTAGGTTCTTTAAGGAAACAACATAGGATTCATACACTGTTTAATGTGCTCAAAACCCGAATTTAGGAATTCCTGGACCTAAGATACCTTTTCTACATGAACAACTCAGTTGGAGATGGGTTTTGTACAAGTTCTATGCAAGTTCTCGTCTATTTATTGTCATTTTCAAAGAATTACTGATGTTTTCTTGTAGTTTCTAACATTCGGCCTTCTTGTCCAGGTATAAACATTGGGAACATGGACAAACAACTACCTAAACACTGTTATGAACCTGAGAAGCTCGTGAAGTTTGTGTCTCACCTATATAAAAGAGTTTAATGATACATTTCAGTGAATTGTAAGGCTTTCCACAGCTGCTAAATGTGTTTATATCTCTATTTCAAGTGTATTCAGACTTGTATTTCACAAATTTCCCATTCTAGGCTACTTTAAGGAAACAACATAGGATTCATACACTGTTTAATGTGCTTGAAACCCGAATTTAGGAATTCCTGGACCTAAGATACGTTTTCTACATGAACAACTCAGTTGGAGGTGTGTTTTGTACATGTTCTATCCAAGTTCTCATCTATTTATTGTCATTTTCAAAGAATTACTGATGTTTTCTTGTAGTTTCTGACATTCGGTCTTCTTGTCCAGGTATAAACATTGGGAACATGGAAAAACAACTACCTAAACACTGTTATAAACATCAAAAGCTCGGGAACATTTTCTCTCACCTATGTAAAAGAGTTTAATGACACATTTCAGTGAAGTGTGAGGCTTTCCATAGCTGCTAAATGTGTTTATATCTCTATTTCAAGTGTATTCTGCCTTGTATTTCACACATTTACCATTCTAGGCTACTTCAAGGAAACAACATAGGCTTCATACACTGTTTAATGTGCTCTAAACGCGAATTAAGGAATTCCTGGATCTAAGATACCTTTTCTACATAAACAACTCAGTTGGAGAAGTGTTTTTAATTGTTCTATGCAAGTTCATATCTATTTATTGTCATTTTCCCAGAATTACTGATATTTTCTTGTAGTTTCTGACATCCGGTCTTCTTGTCCAGGTATAAACATTGGGAACATGGAAAAACAACTACCTAAAAACTGTTATGAACCTGAAAAGCTCGTGCAGTTTGTCTTTCACCCATTTAAAAGAGTTTAATGATACATTTCAGTGAATTGTAAGGCTTTCCACAGCTGCTAAATGTGTTTATATCTCTATTTCAAGTGTATTCTGCCTTGTATTTCACAAATTTCCCATTCTAGGCTACTTTAAGGAAACAACATAGTATTCATACACTGTTTAATGTGCTCTAAACGCGAATTAAGGAATAACTGGATCTAAGATACCTTTTCTACATGAACAACTCTGTTGGAGAATTGTTTTATACATGGTCTATATGAGTTCTCTTCTATTTATTGTCATTTTCTCAGAATTAATGATGTTTTCTTGTAGTTTCTAACATTAGGCCTTCTTGTCCAGGTATAAACGTTGTGAACATGGACCAACAACTACCTAAACAGTGTTATGAACATGAAAAGCTCGGGAACATTGTATCTCACCTTTGTTATAGAGTTTCCTGATACATTTCAGTGTAGTGTAAGGCTTTCCACAGCTGCTAAATGTGTTTATATCTCTATGTCAAGTGTATTCAGACTTGTATTTCACAAATTTCCCATTCTAGGCTACTTTAAGGAAACAACATAGGATTCATACACTGTTTAATGTGCTTGAAACCCGAATTTAGGAATTCCTGGACCTAAGATACGTTTTCTACATGAACAACTCAGTTGGAGGTGTGTTTTGTACAGGTTCTATCCAAGTTCTCATCTATTTATTGTCATTTTCAAAGAATTACTTATGTTTTCTTGTAGTTTCTAACATTCGGTCTTCTTGTCCAGGTATAAACATTGGGAACATGGAAAAACAACTACCTAAACACTGTTATGAACCTGAAGAAGCTCGTGAAGTTAGTCTCTCACCTATATAAAAGAGTTTAATGATATCTTTCAGTGAATTGTAAGGCTTTCCACAGCTGCTAAATGTGTTTATATCTCTATTTCAAGTGTATTCTGCCTTGTATTTCACAAATTTCCCATTGTAGGCTACGTTAAGGAAACAACATAGGATTCATACACTGTTTAATGTGCTCTAAACGCGAATTAAGGAATAACTGGATCTAAGATACCTTTTCTACATGAACAACTCAGTTGGAGAAGTGTTTTTAATTGTTCCATGCAAGTTCTCATCTATTTATTGTCATTTTCCCAGAATTACTGATGTTTTCTTGTAGTTTCTAACATTCGGCCTTCTTGTCCAGGTATAAACATTGGGAACATGGAAAAACAACTACCTAAACACTGTTATAAACCTCAAAAGCTCGGGAACATTTTCTCTCACCTATGTAAAAGAGT
This sequence comes from Pipistrellus nathusii, assembly GCA_963693515.1. Taxonomy (NCBI): domain Eukaryota; kingdom Metazoa; phylum Chordata; class Mammalia; order Chiroptera; family Vespertilionidae; genus Pipistrellus; species Pipistrellus nathusii. Next base: position 52,017 of record CAVNZX010000007.1, read on the forward strand.
TTAATGACACATTTCAGTGAAGTGTGAGGCTTTCCATAGCTGCTAAATGTGTTTATATCTCTATTTCAAGTGTATTCTGCCTTGTATTTCACACATTTACCATTCTAGGCTACTTCAAGGAAACAACATAGGATTCATACACTGTTTAATGTGCTCTAAACGCGAATTAAGGAATTCCTGGATCTAAGATACCTTTTCTACATAAACAACTCAGTTGGAGAAGTGTTTTTAATTGTTCTATGCAAGTTCATATCTATTTATTGTCATTTTCCCAGAATTACTGATATTTTCTTGTAGTTTCTGACATCCGGTCTTCTTGTCCAGGTATAAACATTGGGAACATGGAAAAACAACTACCTAAAAACTGTTATGAACCTGAAAAGCTCGTGAAGTTTGTCTTTCACCCATTTAAAAGAGTTTAATGATACATTTCAGTGAATTGTAAGGCTTTCCACAGCTGCTAAATGTGTTTATATCTCTATTTCAAGTGTATTCTGCCTTGTATTTCACAAATTTCCCATTCTAGGCTACTTTAAGGAAACAACATAGTATTCATACACTGTTTAATGTGCTCTAAACGCGAATTAAGGAATAACTGGATCTAAGATACCTTTTCTACATGAACAACTCTGTTGGAGAATTGTTTTATACATGGTCTATATGAGTTCTCATCTATTTATTGTCATTTTCTCAGAATTACTGATGTTTTCTTGTAGTTTCTAACATTAGGCCTTCTTGTCCAGGTATAAACGTTGTGAACATGGACCAACAACTACCTAAACAGTGTTATGAACATGAAAAGCTCGGGAACATTGTCTCTCACCTTTGTTATAGAGTTTACTGATACATTTCAGTGTAGTGTAAGGCTTTCCAAAGCTGCTAAATGTGTTTATATCTCTATTTCAAGTGTATTCTGCCTTGTATTTCATACATTTACCATTCTAGGTTCTTTAAGGAAACAACATAGGATTCATACACTGTTTAATGTGCTCAAAACCCGAATTTAGGAATTCCTGGACCTAAGATACCTTTTCTACATGAACAACTCAGTTGGAGATGGGTTTTGTACAAGTTCTATGCAAGTTCTCGTCTATTTATTGTCATTTTCAAAGAATTACTGATGTTTTCTTGTAGTTTCTAACATTCGGCCTTCTTGTCCAGGTATAAACATTGGGAACATGGACAAACAACTACCTAAACACTGTTATGAACCTGAGAAGCTCGTGAAGTTTGTGTCTCACCTATATAAAAGAGTTTAATGATACATTTCAGTGAATTGTAAGTCTTTCCACAGCTGCTAAATGTGTTTATATCTCTATTTCAAGTGTATTCAGACTTGTATTTCACAAATTTCCCATTCTAGGCTACTTTAAGGAAACAACATAGGATTCATACACTGTTTAATGTGCTTGAAACCCGAATTTAGGAATTCCTGGAC